>LNAC01001241.1:3118-77251 GCA_002007465.1 Ailurus styani | reverse complement strand
TTTTTTTTTTCTATCACATCTACAACTTACAACATACAATGCCCTATAGTCTGCCTTTTCTCCTGCTATTATGGAACAACTCATTCGGAAGAGAAGCCAGTTTCTCTCCACGAAGCCCTGTCCCCTCTTCCTTATCCAGAGCATCACTGTGACAACTCTCCATTCTCTCTCCTTCATTGCAAACTTTTCCTTCTCCACTGGACTATTCCCACCAGCACAATGACGTACATGTGCCGTTGTACAGCAACTCTGGAATCGGGGGTCTAAAGCTAAGGAGTCGTTATGCTGATTAGTTCTGGAGGCTGAGAGAGTAATCCATTTACTTGACTGTTCAGCTTTTAGAGGCTGTTTTTATTCTTTAACTCATGGCTTCTTCCTCATATCACTTCAACCTGGGCTTCTGTTATCACACTTTCTGCTACTGACTGATGCTCCTGCCTCCTCCTTATAAGGATCCTTGTGATCACACTGGGTGCATCCAGATAAGCAAGATTATTTCTCTAAAAGCCTTTTATTTAATCATCGTCCCAAAGTGTGTATGTGATCAAAATAACATGCTGACACTTTCTGGGAATGAGGACATGGTCATCTTTGGGAACCACTCCCGAACCTTCACATCTCTCAACTAGAAAGAAAAACAAATCATCTCTTGATCCTGTCTCTGCAAGCATAGCCTAATCTCTGTCATCCTTAACATCAAACTTTCTCAGAAGAGTGTCACTATTTCTGTTCTTTAAGTGTTCTCTTCTTTTCTCTTGAACACATTCTGAACAGCCTTTCATTCCTGCCACTCCACAAAGCTCACGTTACGTTTGCCACCATCGGCATTACTAAATCCTAATGTCAGCATATCGACTGGATTTAACAAAGGTAATGTCTGTTCTTTATAGCTCCTTTTAGGAGTTTGCATTCTCCTGCTAATCCTCCTACCTTCTTAGTTTCCTTCTACCTTAACTCAGCATTTTAGGGCTCAGTCTTTGGTGATCCCCTTGGTAATTTTGTCCAGACTTAGGATTTAAACACCGCTCATGCTCAGAGCCTATCCACTGAGCCTGAAGGTCTTAATAAACTCTGGACTCTTCTTTGACTAACAGATATTCAAATGGAATGTCCAAAAACATAACTGCCTCGTCTTTCACTCCAAATCCTCCTCGACTCCATGGAAGTATCAGTCTCCCGCTTTCTTAAATAAAAGCCTGTTCTCATTCTTGATTCCTCATTTTTTCTCACATTCCCAATACAATCATTTACTGCATCTTGTGGCTTCCTATCTGCACCTAATACCCGGCGTCTGGGCACTCCACCCTCCTTCTAAGACTCCATTATCCCTTGCCTGGATTATTGCAATGGCCTCTGAATACAGCTCCTTTCATCCACCACTTTCCCCTTCAGTTCATTGACAACACCGTTAGTGAAAAGCCATCTTTAAATATAAACTCAGAACATGACAGTATTTGATGTGGGAAACAAAAGCGAAAGAAAAAAATTAAATTTCCTTGCTACTTACAGCCCAATGACAAATCCTTGAAACAGGTAGAGTGACCTTCCTCTGGGAACTCAGGGGCCTGATGCTTTGCTAAGGGCAAAAAACAATCTTAATTAACAGGCCCAACCCACATCCTGCCCAACACACACACACACACACACACACACACACACACACACACACACACCCCATCCTGTGAGTCTATTTCAAATATAAAAATTCCTTTTGAAACTTCCTGTAATTCTAACCTTCCCCAAGATATGCATTAGCAATTATCCCTCAAACATATGACCCACTGATATACATAGGAAGGGTCTCAGGACTAAGGCTTTATTAGACAGTAATACATTACCTTTTCTTAACAATAGCGAGCCCCCTCGAGGTCCTGGAAACCTTGCTTCCACAATTCCTTAGAAACTTACGCTATCCCTAACCCCTCCCAACTTAAAAGTACATAACGCAGCACCCTCTTCATGACCCGGGTGCAGCTCTTTCTGCCCATGGGTCCTGTCCCTGTGCTTTAATAAAACCACCTTTTTGCACCAAAGATATCACAATAATTCTTCCTGGCAGTCAGCTCCAAACTCCAAACATTTCCTACATCATATTTACTAAAAGTTCTCTAAGCTTTCCCCATATCAAAGTACAGTCAAAAATTTTACTATGGTCTACAAGTCTCAAAAAAGTAAATAAAATAATCTGGCTGCAATTAATGAGGACTTCACCTTGTCTTTTGTTTGTTCTTCTCTAGCCACAAGGAGAGGAGAGACTTGCTCATGGGTTAGAAAACTCTTTCTCCGGGTATTTGCAGGACACATTTATTTCAAAGTTTTGCCCTGGTATTACCTTCTGAGTGAAATCTATCTTGACTACTGAAGGGTAGCAGAATATACCTTTTGGCATAAAGATTATTTTGAGAGGATTATTTTTGAGAAACAGCTGACACAGGAGGAACTCTGGAAACAAAAGTAGAAGTTTACCCTTCTGTGAGATACATTTACATGTATAAAGGAAATTTCCATTTGTAATTGTCTCAGTCTGTGTACTTAGAAGAGAAGGATGACTTTAAATCACAAGGAATTCTTACCAGTGATGAAGACAGGACTTAAATTTGCATAACAAACCTTACCCTGTTTCCTGTGTGTTCCCTGGTCACCTCCCATAACTAGCTTCCCCTCCTACCTACCTCTTTCTTTTCTCTCTAGCTGAAGATGGCATGTAAGGTGGTGGCTTGGGCCATACTATGGAGTTACTCAGTTTTCTTTCCCATGTATACATGCAAATAAACTTTTGTTTATTTTTTTTGTTAATCTGTCCTTTATTACAGGTGGTCACACTCAAGAACTCAGCAGGGTAGAGAGAAATTACTTTTCTTCCTTCCTACTTAAAATTTCTCCTCTCTCCCACTATCAACTTACCTTCCTTTATAACATTTATCACCTTATACTATGAAGTATTTAATTTACTCGTTTTGTTTATTGTATATCTTGATAAGGACAGGGGTTTTTAATGGTTCTGATAACTGCTACATCCCTACTGCCCATAGCAGTTCCTGATGATGTGGAAATGTTGGGGTCAGAGCAAATGATCAGGAATGAATTCTGGAGACATGTTTGTCATACTAAGGAAATTTATTTATTTATTTATTTACTTATTTATTTATTTATTTAGCTTTTGTTTCCCATATTACAAGGCATATTTAGTGGTGGCTCAAAAAAATTATGTTGAATTGATGAAAGTTTAGTTATAAAAACAGACATATAAACAGATATGAAACAATATAGTTAGTAAAATAAGTATCTTTGTGAATTATTCTATACTTTAAGGAAAGCATTGACTGTGACTTTGACAATGGGATATTAAGTTGACTAACTTTGCTGCCTTCACTGTCTACCATGGAGATGAAACAAGTACATATAATGTTATCAGTGATGTTAGAATATGCACCAGTGGAAAGGAATGAAAAGTGTGAGAAGCGAATTGATATGCAGAGAGAGGACAGAAATCAGCAGAGAGCTAAGGAATGTTGATGCTGAAAAGATAGATTAAAAAGGGTCATTCATCAGAGCACTTTTGGTACAGGATTCAGTATCAACAAAAATGTTGATAAGAATTTTTTTTTTAATTTTATTTTTATTCTTTGCCCAAGGGGTACAAGTCTGTGAATCATCAGGCTTACATCTTTCACAGCACTCACCAAAGCACAAACCCTTCCCAATGTCCATAATCCATCCACCCTATCCCTACCCTCCCACCCCCCAGTAACCCTCAGTTTGTTTTGTGAGATCAGGAGTCTCTTATGGTTTGTGTCCTTCCCCATCCCATCAGGTTGATAAGAAATTTTGACTAAGATATTTTGGTTTTACCATAAGTATAAGACAATAGTGAGAGTGAAAAATGTTGAAAACAAAACTTAGGACCAGAACATAAGAGTATAAACCTAGATCAGTGGATCATAGAGAAAAAAAATAAAAGAACCCTAATGATTTCAATAATTCAAATAGTTCACAACATGTTAAAAATGGAACTTTATTAATCCTCATAAGGACGCATAAAATTAGTAGAGTCTCTAGTTCAAGGTCAATAGCCAATTTGTTCTTTCTTTGCTGAAGACCAGGCACTTCCAGGAATACTGACTCTCATTAGCAAAGAGAATTGTGGTAACAGGCTTTGCTGGTTGGTACCCTATTTAGAATGGTGCTTTAGGAAGATTAGTTTAATGTGACAGGGCAAGGGCAAAGGACAAGCGGTGGGGATAGAAATCAATATGTAATATTGTTTAGCTGAGTTCTTACCTTGAAAGGAAGGTGATGGCAAAAATATGGTAGATCAAAAAAAAAAAAAAAGCATCCATTCAGTTGAAAGGAAATTGACAAAAATAAAGATATTTTCAGTCTCTACATATTCCAGAAAGAATGTTCCATGAAAAGGCTCTTTGTCACTATAAATTTAATTCAGATCCATACAAACTAAAGGTATCATCTTCTTTCCAGAATATGGTATAATTTACTAATGTGTCCAGACCCTGACTACCTTTAGTTGTAAGCTTACAAACTTTAGTTATATTGGATGTATTCCTTTCAACATCCTGTAAGTCTTGTTATCCAGTTTTATCTATCAGTGCTTAAAAAATATTTATTCATATGTACCTCCTTAATTCGGATTATATTTAGAAAAAAAAACACTTGCTTACTATTGTTATTTCTAATTTAAGATTTAAAAACTGAAACTCTAGAAGAGTAAATGACCTATATAAGAAAATGTTGCTCGATACTGTATATCAGAAAATACATGTTCTCTGATTTCAAATCTGGGTTTCCTTATACCAAACCACTCTGCTTCTAATGATATCTAAACCTGATAGAGTGTCTCTTCCAACTTTATCCAAATTCCAGCCTTCCCACGACTTCCAGTTTACCCCATCAACCTTACGTGTCAGAATTTATACATCAGGATGCTGCTTTTGATCCATCAACATAAAACATTTGCCTTGAATTGTTTGATTCTTAAAAGGAGCAGGTGAACTCACTAGGGATGACATCTGTAACAAGGATGACAAAAATGAGATATTTAAATTTACTTTTATAGAAGAAGAAATAATCTTTCCTTTATTTTTCTAGGTTGTCACCTCAGATCCCTCTGCAGTAAAACAGAATAACACATATAATTACATATATTTGTACAGCAGCCCCACAAAGACTCAGGAATAAGACTCGGGAAGCTTTTCTACCTTCAGACAAGGAAATGTTATAAAAAATTGACAAGACATAGGGGTTTGAGTTAGGTATAGTAAAATGGTGAAGAAGTAACAAGTTTTGCTTGTACAGTCTTCCTGACCCTAAATTCCCTGTCCCTGGTGTTAAGGATGCCGTCTTCCCTCCTAGTGAAGGTACCTTCACTAGGGGTTGAAGTGAAGGTATCTTTCACAGGGGTTGTTTATCTCCTGCTTCCAGGAGAACAAAGGAGGGACAGAGTGTTCTTCTGCCAGCTATTTCTCAAGTACCTTTATGCCAGCATGGCATATTTGGGGGTAACGTATACTGAACCCCTATACCTTAAATATTTAAATACTCCTCTGTATCACAGGAAATAATTTTATCATCTGTTACTTCGATACAACTTCTAGAAGGGTAGAATGAGCCAGGTTTCAGCTCAACATAAGATGACTTTTCTAGGGCGCCTGGGTGGTTCAGTGGGTTAAAGCCTCTGCCTTCGGCTCAGGTCATGATCTCAGGGTCCTGGGATTGAGGCCCGCATCGGGCTCTCTGCTCAGTGGGGAGCCTGCTTCCTCCTCTCTCTCTCTGCCTGCCTCTCTGCCTCCTTGTGATCTCTCTTTCTCTGTCAAATAAATAAATTAAATAAATCTTTAAAAAAAAAGATGATTTTTCTAATCATCTTTCTGTAGAGATAGGTGAACCTCCACCGGGAAGAGTCCGCATTAACACAAACCTAAAGCAAGAACAGTGACAACAGCCATCACCTCCTTACCTCTCTGACACACACAAAACAAGGTTGGTTATGATGTTGATGGTGAGCTGAGTATTTCTGACCTTGAGACAAACTAGCTGCCCAATAAAGACATCTGCAAATCTGATTCTCAAGGAACTGGATTTTCTGTCATTATAATCACAGGTGTTTGGAAGAGATGAGCACCATCTGACAAGTCCTTCAGATCAGCAGGTTTGATGGAGTTGATTTAACCTACCTGTATAGATGACCCATTTACTTCTGCACTACTCATCTCAAGGATGGAGTGCAGGCTATTGCAACCCAGAAAGAAGAAGTTACCGGAGCATGTGAATATTTATATCATTGCCTTATTAGTTAGAAGTAATTGTCATAACCTGTAAACCAATACATAAATAAGAATATCTACCTAAATGGGATGTTTTTTAACATGCTGTGCTTCTGGCTGTACCTCGTTTCTCAGCTATGATTATAATATGAATGCATTTATTTTAAGTGATGGATAGTGTAATCATTTTTCGCATTTGTTGGAAATGTGAATTTTGCATCTCCAGCAGTATTTTATTTTAATAGAATCATGTCATTGCTTGGAAAGTACATAAAGTTTGCTCCTCTTTTATGATTTAAGAGGAAGTTGTTTTCTAAGACTCAGACATTGTAGTGCATCTGCTGTAATTACAGTTCTACAATTATGGTTTAATAAGCTATGAAACACCTACAGGTACTGCACATGGCAATTTCTGGGACAGCACAGACAGTGGGTAAGCCTGTCATATGTACTTACAGGATCTCAACCTGCAGCAAGTGTTTTGATGGTTCACATTAATAATGGTTGAATGCATACAGATCTCATACATTTAAAAATATTTAAAACTCGATTAACACCTGGCCAACTGCATCTATGCCTTTGGGACCAATGAGAATCAGGAGAGTCCTCATTTTTGAGTCCCCCGAAGTTCCCTCACCTCATGGTGTTTGAGCTCCAAAGCAAAAATCTCTTTTCTTTACATTTTCAAAGGAAGAAAATCGGTTGTTAGACCTAAAATTTATTCTGACTTCACCACTTGAATAAATACATTTGGGAAAGAAACTTGAAATCCTAAAAGCCTCAGTTTCCTTTCCTGTGACATTCATTGTGACATGATTGTGATTGTGACATTCATACTATGGGAGTATTTAAGAATAAATGAGTTAAGGTATATAAAGCAGTTGACAAAGCATAGCAAAGCTCTAACTTCTCCCCATTATTTTTACCTTAAATGATGTCATAGCACACCTGCTTACAGTTTTCTGTATGTCCATTCCTTTCTCCAACCTTTCGATTATCATGTTAGCTTACTTATGTATAATGATACCATGCATATGAACCCGTGTTGTTTTTTGAAAATGTGACAATGCCAGCATTTACATAGCTATGCTTTTAGCTGTTCTATAGATACCACCTAGAAGATTACTCTCAGTCAGCTACCATGTAGATATAACTACTGTGTGTCTGACACTGTCTACTTCATTGGCTTCCTAATTCTCACTGCTGACCATGTGGAATGCCAAAGTAATGGTTCAGAAAGCCCATGCTGTCATAACTTTCTAGATCTCCGCCAATTAGAGAAAGTACCTGAAAGAAGGTATAGGACCCACCCATTGAATGTTTGTGAACAGGGTTGTTTTGATCTTTCGCCACCTACCGACTGGATAGGATGGTTTCTGCATATTGCCCATCTACTGTCCATGGGAGAATATTCCCAGAGATGATACCCCCTGAAACAAGTGCTTGAAGAAAGTCCATCAGCATTAAATACTCCTGATCTGTCTGTCCAGTGAAATTAAAGTCCACAGATGCAAATATCTGTTTGCATCAGTCAATAGACCTGACCCTCCGAATCTCAAAGGAAAGCCAAAATACTCGATAGTAACTATTTGAGAAATAAAGAATTTAATAATGCATTTAGAGAATGCCAATCCTCCTTCCACAGTGCACATGCCTCTGTGTCTTTGTACACTTTTTACTGATGTGTCAGGGATAAGGGCATGGAAAGCATGGGTTTAAAAAAATATATCGACAGGGATTTACTGAATGGGACAGGGTAGAGAGGTAGATGGATCTCAGTCTTAGCTCCTCAAGTTCACTTAGATCACTTACAAAGTTCTCTAGCTATTGGGACATCATCAAAATGCCCTTGTCATATTTTCTCTTACCCTAACAGTTACTTACTTTTTGGAAATTAAGAGTGTGTTTGTTTGCTTGTTTGTTTTACATTTAGAAACTGAAATGAAATATAGTACTCAGGTAACACACTCTAGGGAGCTAAGACTAACTTCCTATGTTATGGCCGTTTCAGCTCATTATGAATGATGTGCATCTGTACACACTCTCCTTCAGCTAAAATTGAGACTCCTCTGACAGAAATGTTATATGATTTTTTCTCTATTTTTCTATTTCAATTCCATAGACACAACAAACAAACAAAACAAAAACAAAAACAAAAAACCCCAAAACTTCAAATACTCAAAAAACTACTAGAATAGTATTTTCCTATTTCTGCATAGCCTGTGAGTGAAACGGATGTGAAACGAAATCACTAAGATAAATTTATCATAAATAATAAACATGCATAGATATGCTGGCTCTCTCTGAGTGAGTACTGAAAACATAGCATGTACATTCAGGAGAACACATCCAGCTCACCCATTTTATTATCCAGCAGGTTACAAGGAAACAATATTTTAAAGATATTTTGCATTCTGATTTCAGTCAAAGTCTTACCGCAAATACTAGACATGGTTATAGCTGATAAATATCATATTTGGATTCTGATCCAGAATTTAAATTTTCACAAAGGGTACTGTATTAATTTGCTAGTACTGTCGTAACAAGAGTACCACAGGCTGGATGGATTAAACAACAGACATTTTTAAAAATTAATTTTTATTATTATTTGCTCAGGGGTACAGGTCTGTGAATCATCAGACTTACACCTTTCACAGCATTCACCAAAGCACAAACCCACCCAATGACCATCACCCATCCACCCCATCCCTCCCCTCCCACCCCCCAGTAACCCTCAGTTTGTTTCGTGAGATTAAGGGTCTCTTATGGCTTGTCTCCTTCCCCATCCCAACCTGTTTCATTATTTTTCCCTCCCTACCCCCCACGACCCCCCACCCTGCTCCTCAAGTTCCTTATATCAGAGAGATCATATGATAATTGAACAACAGATATTTATTTCTCACAATTGTGAAGACTGGAAGTCCAAGATCAAGGTGTCAACAGGGTTGGTTTCTTCTGAGACTTGACTCTTGGCTTGTGGATGGCTGTCTTCTCCCTCTGTCTTTTTAAGTGAACTGCCATGATTTTCTCCTTGATGAGTTACTGGTGGAGACTACACCAGTTGTCAAGAGGTTGGGGGATAACTTCCAAAGCCATGACTCCCTGAGTAGGGGTGAAGGGTTTCTTTCACTTTGGGTTAGGATGAATGTTTAGAAATGGGAGTTTGTCATCACAGGTAAAGATGGTGTAAGGGGGCCCAGGTTCTTAGAGAGGGTGCCTGTCCAGGCGTTGTATGTCATGGTCACGAAGCTTGTGCTTCTGACAGGGTGAGAGTGAAACACTGTACTGAAGGCAAGGGGAAGGAAGTAGGGCATGCTCAGAGAGCCGCTATAAACTGGGTGGTGTCTTGGGCTCTTTATCTCAGGTAAGGAATGCAGGGCCTTGCTTACTTTTGAAACAGCACTTGGAATTTTACCGCTGATTTATTGTCTGTGATATGGTTAGGCTATTTCCTGGCCTGGTTAAGACTGTTAGTTTCTGCATGGTTTAAATTCCCTTAAAATCCTTAACTCCTGAGGTTTTTGCATTTGTTTGCAATTCTGACACCTCCTAGGAAGTCCTGCAAGAAGTGTGCTCAGGCAAGGAGAGCCAGTCGGGGAAGTCACAGAAAATAGCCGGGGCCTACGACTTCTTTTCCTGGGATCCCTAGCTCTTTCTGCTTACTTACATCTTCAAATGGTCTTTCTACTGTGTGTGTCTGTGTTCCAATCTCTTCTTATAAGGACACCGATCATCCTGGACTAGAGCTCATCCTCATGACTTCATTTTAACTGAATTTCCTTTACAAAGACCCAATCTCCAAATTCAGTCTCTTTCACAGGTGCTAAAGATTAGAACTTTAACATATGAATTCTGGGTCCACAATTCAATGTATAATGCTTATGATGTAGAAAAGACATTAGGGTTTGAAGCTGGCAGCCCAGAAAGAATTCTTGAGACATCTTTGGTGCAAAAAGGTGATTTTATTGAAATGCGGGGACAGGATCTGTGGGCAGAAAGAGTTGCACTGGGGTCGTGAGGAGTGGTCCATTATATACTTCCAAGTTGGGAGGGTATTAGGGAGAGTAGTCTCCAAAGAATTTTGGAAGCAAGGTCTCCAGGATCTTGAGTGGGCTAGCTAATGTTGGGAAAAGGTCATGGATTACTGTCTAATAAGCCCTTAGTCATGAGACCCTTCAGATATATATCAGTGAGTCACATGCTTGGGAGGTTTAGAGATAAAGGAAGCTTCCAAAGGAATTTTTATATGTTAAAGTAGACTTACAGGATCCTGGGGACCGGGGGGGGGATGGGTTGGGGCAAGGGTTGCCTTTTGCCCTTAGCAAAGTATGAACATCAGGCAGCGGAGTTTCCAGAGGAAGGTCACTCTGCCTTCTTCAAGGACTTGTCAATGGGTGGTAGGTAGTCAACAAGACAACTGCATCTTGACCATACAACTGTTGGGGTGAACTTTCTGAAGACAGAATAGTTTACTAATACACAGCAGGAATAAATTCATTTGTTAACACCAATAGAACAATTGATCAATATATAACCTAAAGCAGCTCAGCCTGCTAGTACAAATTGGCCATTTTTTTTTTCCTTTTATCCACCTCATGTAATTGACCCCTCTTCTTTCTCATAAAATGTCCTTGCTTTCATGACGCAGGTGGGACTGTTACTGGTTACTACTGAATCTGTGTTCCCCAAATTGTGATTCTTCAATCCCAATAAACTTTTTTTTTTCCTCACTGTAGCTCTTTCTGTTGCCCCCTTTGAATGAATTGATCAAAGTCTGGCTTGAATTCTCCCCTTTGTGAAAGGTTTGAACTTAACTTCCTGACACAATATTCCTACTATCACTTGATTTCTATTACACATACTAATGATGCTTCTCAGTGTAATGTTCTTAGCTATGATTATTCTCTGAATGATTCATGTGTTATGGTCCTGTTTTCTTCAAAGTAAAGCAGGCACTTTGTCACCTTTATACAACCTAGACTCCACGCTAAGTCCATAAAAGTTGTTCCATAAATACCTGTTCATTGCCTGATTAGATCATATGATTTTACTGAAGCTACTTTACCTTGTAATTATGCTCTATTTATTCCATTATGAAAATGAGTTCTAATTTTCCTAACTGAGCAGTGGAGAGATACCTCCTAAAAAATGATCCAGGAACGAACTGGAATAGGAGGTGATGCAGATGGGGCATAAGAACTGCCTTTGAGCAGCACGCAGTCAAGAATCTGCCCATGGTTGACCAAAAGATGATGGAGTCATTAAAACTGTTTTCGGCAGAAAGGTGAAGTTTACATTCCAAAGACCTCACAGTTCTCTTCCAGTCATTGAGAAGGGATTTATGTGTTTCATCCCTGGTGAAGTTGATGGATACTATGAAATCTGTGTTCAAAGTGTGAACATTTATCACATCATGTATAGGTATTCCTATTTAGATTTTTTAAATTTTGCAATACACTAGTGATTCCACATACTAGTCATTGAGCCTGTAAGTACCAAGCAATTAATTAATTTGGTGAGACAGAGCAGGGACTGGACTGAGGTCCCCTCAAACCCAAGAGTCAAGTCAAGTCCGGAGTTCCTGGATAGCTATGTCCCTTGAGTAGCATATTTTCTAGGAAACCTAAAACTTGATGCCCTTGAATAGTATATCTTGCAAGAATGGAAGGGAGGATGCCCACTAAAAAGAAGGACTAGGAAAACTGGTGAAGACTGGACCAAATTAGCCTGCACCAAGATGGACCCAATGCTGAACTTTCACCAATTCCTCCCCTTCCTAAAAATCATGCTCAGGTTAGGGGTGGGGGAGATTGAACATGTTAAGGAGACATGCAATGTACATAGAAGCAGGTTATGTCCACTGTGCCTGCACACTCAACCTCCTCTACTCCCTGTTCCAACATGTTTAGATCTCTCCCCTTTCCCACCTCAGCCCCTTTAAAACTTTCCAGCCTTTGTTCTGAGAGTCAGACTGAAGGACGTTTTCCCTTTATGCTCTCTCCCTTGTGCTAGCATGTAAGACCCAATAAAAGCCTCACCTGGAATTCCTGTTTGGCCCCTAGTAAATTTCTCTTGCTTGGAAAGCCAAAGGACCCAAGTCAGTAACATTAGGGTTTCATATCTTTAAATATCTTGTAAATTGACCCTCATTTGAAAACCTATGGGATAAATGAATTCAATCCCCTTCGTGGAAATGTCAGAAAAACATAAACAGGACTGAACAACAGAACAACCCCATAATCTAGATAAAGATCATGGTGCTCAGGGAACTTGTACTGCTATTTAACCCTTCAAAAATGTAAGCAAAATTCAACAAATCTTATTCTAGATTGTCTTCCCACTGAAAGTTTTGAAAGTATACTAAACCAAGTAGAATCCAAGAAAGTAAGCATTCAAAGAAATGTTGAATGATATATTTAATACAGCTTTCTAATAACTTTAATATTATTGATGACATAAACACAATTCATATGATTCATGAACCATTGCATGTCAAATAAGATACCATACAATTAGATAAAAATATGTATCTCATAAGAAATGCAATGAAAGTTCAATCAAAACACAGTAACAGAGATAGAATTGATAATTTTCTTTGTTTCTTGTCTGATTTAGTCAACAGATAATAATAAAAAGCAATAAAGGAAACTGAATATTATGGTTGATTTCTATCTAATAGATAAAAGCATAAAAGTGATGGAAGAAAATATTTATATAGCACATTTCTGTGTAGCCTTGAGAAGAGACAGACATTATATTGAATATTAAAAGAAGAAAATTTGCAGAGAAAATAGATTTGAGTCCATGAGATTTATAAACTTTTACATCATGAAAACCAAGAACAAATACATTTTAAAAACACACTAAGAAAGATATGGAAAATAGGTAATAGAATGAACTAATATCTATGGAGTTGCTGACAATCAGAGGAAAAGTATTCTAACAGAGATTGAGGGAAGATCATGAATAGATAATTGGCAAATTAACGAGTGTAGTAAATAGACCAAAAAAAGTGTGTTCAAAATTCCTAGTATCGAAAACCTTGTTAAATCAGAGAGGGCCTCCCCAACACCTTCAGATACACCTGGAAAAAGGCCCCTGATCCACCCCTGGCAACGCTGTCTTATGGCTTCATTGACCTCTGTGGTTTCCCCTGAGATTGTTCTAAGATTCATCTTAATGATAAATATGATACACTTTATCTACTTAAAAATGTCTTGGAACAACAGGCTTCAGAAAAATAGCATTTAATGGTTTCCTAAGATAAAATCCCCTATTTATTTTGTAGTGAAACAACTCCCAACATTTGGTGATTCAGGAAGCCTATCAGTATATTAATGTTAGTACAGCATATTTCTAGAGGTGAGAAACCCATTAACACCCACACTCACTGGGGACCCCTGGACTGGCCTTGCCCATAGGGACATGGATTGAAATCAAGAGGAAAAGTGTAGACATAAGTCTGGACAAAGTTCTCCTGGTCACTGCAAACAATGAGGGCCTATTGTCTTCTGTTGCCCGTTGTTTACTTAGTATGGGTTGTCTGGTGAGGGTGGGAAACTTCATCCCATACTATTGCCTCCAACAGACAGGAGTCTCTAGAGCTCAGTAACCCATGTAATTAAGAAGAGCATCTTGTTTAGTTGTGCTTTTGTTTACTAGTGTTTACAAGCAGAGTCATGATGCTGAGGAAATGAGTTTACCTCAGCGACTCATTTGTCAGACAAAGAAGTGATCTTCTTTCCCATTCAATAGTCGTCAGTCTTTGTGAAGACATACAAATCATCTTATCAGCTGTGGAGTTCAAAAGCTTGATTTCCACTTCTTATTGTTTATTAATTATTATACAATTATGTAACAGCTTATTTTTTACTTTGTGTAATTTTCGTGAATATTTTAACATTAATGCTATCTCTGAAATGCTAGTGGCATTGAGTGTATGTGTGTGTGTGCATACATACATGTGTATTCTGAACTGTAGACACCACGAAGATTCTTTGCTTGACCAAAATTTAGTCACGCCCCTGAACCTTCTCCTGGTTCCCTCTGACCAGTTCACTGTAAAACTCAGTTTTAGCAAGAACCCTCTACCCTTGATGCATAATAACCCTGGATATCTGATTAGGCTCCTCATCTTCTACCCTCCCCCAGGGGATGTCTGATCTTCCTGACTTATCTTTGAGAAGAATCCTCCCATCCTCTGATATTTCCTCTTGGTGATTTTTTTAAAGATTTATGTATTTGTTTGTTTGTTTGTTTGTTTGTTTGTTTGTTTATTTATTTATTTATTTATTTATTTATTTATGTGTGAGAGAGAGAGAAAACGCATGGTGGGGAAAGGCAGAAGGAGAGGGAGAGAGAGTCATAAGTAGACTGTGCTGAACATGAAGCCCAGTGTGGGGCTCAATCCCTTGATGCAAGATCACAACCCATCCTGAAACCAGAGTCCATCCATTAACCTACTGAGCCAGCAGGCAGCCTCCTCTTAGTGATTTCTATTTACTGACTCCTTGGTATAAATTCCCATTTTTCTACACTTTTTTCCAGAATTGAGCCTAGTTTTATATTGATGTCTTTTCTCACCAACTGCAATAGTCCTGGATGAAATCTGTTTTGATCACTTTACTGTCCAACTCTGGTTTTTTCTTTGAGGACTTGCATACACCTCAACAAACATTGTTTTACCAAAGGAACTCTTTCGGATGCTGATGATTTACTATTTAATGGTTACGAAGTTTACTACAAAGCTTTTTAAAAAACCAATCCAAATCCAGGATTAGCTCAAGAATATATTTTACTGTTTACTTGAAAGGAAAAAATGTGCCTAAATGTGGTTTTACAGGCTTAAAGAATTACTTTAAAACATGTGTTGTAAAACGCCTCTTTATCCCATTGCTTTGAAATATAGTCTCAGGACAATCTCGTGTAGGCACAAAAACTTTCTGTAAGTCTGCTGAATGTTGAAAACACATGCTTATTTAATGTTATTTTGCAATAGCAACAAAATAAAGCACAAAATCTCAAATAAACTGAGTACATCTTTTTTTCACTTTTTAAAGGGGACATCTAAAGTACATTTTTAGAAGAAGCTATAGTTACTATATCAAGCTGTATTTACATATATATTTTATTTAGACACATATTCGATATGCTATATATAACCATATATATTCATTACTACATATGGAGTATAAAACATAAATTTGATTATTTTATCTTAATTTAAGAAATTAATTTTAAACATTCATTGACTTATATAACATTATTTTTTTGAATTTCTATTCTCTCCTATCAAGAGTACAAAAGAACACATTCAATCATAAATCTACAAAATTTCTGAGTGTCACTGAAAAATTGCTTGGAATGGATTTTATAAATTTTGATCTTATAAAAATGAATAATGCCTATTTTTATTAAATACTCCTAGTGAATTATTTGATCTTTGTTTTAGACATGATATCTTCCTATATATATTAAAATTATAAGTACTTTTAGAGGACTGTCTTAGAAAATTGGAAGTTTATGGGTTATACATTAAAACTCAAGCTATACAGAAGGAGCTCAGAAAGTGGATGTTATGGGTCACTTCAGCAAAACCCAAGGTTATTCTCACTGAATATTAAATTATTTTTTTAAGATTTTTTTTTTTAATTTACTTGACAGAGAAAGAGAGAGATCACAAGTAGGCAGAGAGGCAGGCAGAGAGAGGAGGAAGCAGGCTCCCCACTAAGCAGGCAGCCTGATGTGGGCCTCGATCCCAGGACCCTGGGATCATGACCTGAGCCAAAGGCAGAGGCTTTAACCCACTGAGCCACCCAGGCGCCCTGAATTTTATATTATATCATGTTTTTAGAGCAAAATGTTGGGTGAATAGTCACTATTTAGACCACATTAAAACATATTTACCTATGAGGTTAAGGTAGACTCGGGGAAAAATAGGCTTCAGATAATTGTTTTGGTTACTCATACTCTGAAATCCCTAAGCTACCTCCTAGCTATTATATTTTAAGAACTTCAATTTGAAATATTTGGATATTCTATTTTCAGTAGAAAGAAAAAAGTGGCAAATCATTGATTAAATTGAGCTCATTTTCTTTCATTTACTTAACTTAAGGATTTAAATGTGTTCAATTTATTTTGTTGTATTTTTAAAAAGTATTGATGGAATATTTAGTATCCTTAAAGAGATGATTATCTTTAATTTCTTAATCTATTCTATTCTCTCTCACAGAAATGTTTTACTCAAAAGTGCCATGGGAGTTCTCTTTTCATATTTAGTTGAATGACATTTTGTCAATTTATTACTGGTATGTTGGACACGACTAACTCACTGCCTAATTAAAGTGCAACTTTCTCTTTCTTGCTCCCTCACTCGCTGTCACCTTAAATTATATTTAGTGGGGGTATTCTTTCCCTGCCGCTGGAAACTTTCTATCTGATCTCATTAATTTTTAGTCAATTTTGCTAATAGACATCGTGGGTCACTTTTACCTCGTTAACAAAGCTGTCTATCGTCCTGCGTTTCACAAGACTCTAAGCTTATCTTATGATTCCGTTTCACCCTCACCAGCAAACCAGGTGGAGGAGACCAAGCCTTCTGCTCTCTACTGTCCCCAGCATCTTCTCTGTAGCTGCTCCCACTTCACAGTCAAAGTTGGCAAAAAGACAAAATGGGGAGAATCACAGGTCTCATCAGACTGAATGTCAGGTGATTCTAGTTTTAGCAAAAATAGAGTAAATTCATTCCTGCCAGGTCCTTATTACAGTTGAAAATGCCTGGATATAGCACAACAAACAAGTTCACTAACACTCTGAAAATTGGGAAGAGGGAGGACTTTCCAGGGAATGACAGGAAATGAGCAGTGACACCATGATGAAGTTTCTGGGTTTCTTATGACCTCCTATATCCCGGACAGGACACTCTAGAAGCCTTCAACCAGGAACCTCCANAAAAACAAAAAAAAAAAAAAAAAAAACCCTCCAAGAAAAGCCTATGGTCTCCAACCATAGGACCAGAGAAAGGAGAATGAATAGAATAAAAGCTTTCCAGAAATACTTTCCGTCTTCTTATAAAATATCAATGGAAAAAAATGGCAGTTCCTTATGATTCTCTCAACGCTTCGTGATTTCAGTGAGTTTGAGTGCAGAGCTGATCTTCCATCCTGCCACCCCATTCCATACAAGCAAGAGGCAATGCTCCAAGTCCCTTGCAGAGTGGCGTCAATTGGCTAAGTAAGAAGGTGGTCCCCATCTTTTTTCATGTAGCAGAATCAGGCAATGGCACTCGGATTTCCCAGCCATGGCCATGCCAACAGGGCAGAGCGAAGACCTGCCCAGCAAAAGCAGGCAGTCCTCCACTTATTCTGTCAAGGTAGTGTCAGCAGAGACCAGCGCGAGCTGCTTTCACACCCACCTGGTATCCCCAGGTCTGAACACGGCCTTTTAGCATTTGCCTTTGGCATCGCCCACAGCGGTAGTGTGGCGTGGAAGGGGGCTGACCCTCCAGTCCAACCTGCAGCAGTGAGACTACACATGGCGGGGCAAAGAGGACTGGCTGGTCTTCACTCTGCTGCCCACCCTGCTCCCACGTAGCTTAGACCCCGGGGAAAGCTGAGTCTCCACCCCCATTCGGCATCACTGAGGGAGGCAACTCGAGCTGACATTCTGTTGCCTCCTTCCCCTATGTTGTTCTCAGGGACCACAGGAAGCTGAGCTTCGGCCCCCAACCTGCAGCAACAAAGCAGTGCAAGTAAGCCTTTCTTTGGTGTAAGCAAGGACCGGAGGGAGGCTGAGCTGAGATCTCAATTCAAAGTCAGTGAGGCAGTATGTGTAGGTGACCTACTTTAAAAGTGTTATTGTGGGTGAGAAAGAAGCTAAACTTCCATTCCACCTCCTGGCAATGAAGCAGGGTGAGTTAGCTTTCCACTTTAACTCGTGTTGTAGCCAAAAACTGGCGAGACAACAAGATGAATCGGATGTTGGAATCATTGGACAAGGATTTTAAAACACAAAAATGCTTCAGTAAGAAATGACATGTTCTCTTGAAATAATAAAAAAAAAAGTAAACTCCAACAAATTTGAAATTAAACCAAAGAACCAATCGGAAACTTAAAACTGAAAAATAAAATCACTGCAACAGAAAACTGCCTGGATAGTTACCATGGTACAGTGGGAAAAGTAGAGCACAGAACTGGGAAACTTGAAGGTTGGCAAGAGAATTTACCCAACATAAACAGGACATAAAGTAGACTTAAAACGTGAACAGAATTTCAGAGACTTTGGAAGAATTAACCAAAGAATTAACATTTGTATTATGGAAGTGCAAGGACATGAGGAAAGAGAGAGGAGGATTCAAAAGGGGGTTCTTAGAAATTATGTTTGGAAACTCCTCAAAGTAGGAAAAATGCATGAGCGTATAGGTTCTACGGGGTGAATAAATTCAAATAATTCACACCAAGATACATCATATTTGAACTTCTGAAGAAATAGTACCCTCCCCCAAAAAAGGTCTTGAAAATAGCCAGCAGAAAACAGCAATTAAAAGAATGGCAGATTTTGTATCTGAAACAATGTGGGCAGCAGAGGGAAATCTCACAACATTTTGCAAAAGAAATGGAGTGGCTATAGTGAGATTACACAAAATGGATTGTAAAACAAAAATTTTATTAATATAAAGAGGAACATTTCATAATGCCAGAAGTGTCGATCCATAAAAAAATACTATAAATACATCCACCTAACAACAGGTCTCCAAAGTACACACAGATTAAAGGGAGAAGTAGATAATTAAATATATACATATTTGGAGACTTCAAAGCCCACTTTCATAATGGACAGACATGGAGACAGAATACTGATGAGGAAGCAGAAGACTTGAATCACATTATACACTAACAGACTGTATGACTATGTATGGAACACTCGATCCAACAACAGAATATGTATTCTTTTCACATGCACATTAAATGTCCTCCTAGATAAGACTGTACCAGGACACAGAGCACGTCTAAATGGATTTAATAGGATTTATAGCATAAAAAATATATTTGCTGACCATTATTGAATGCAATTACAAATAAATAGCAAGGGGAATTCATGAATATATAGATTAAATGACACTACTCAAAAATCAAATGGGTCAGAGAAGTCACAACAGAAATTACAAAACACATTGAGGTAAATAAACATAAAACTACAACATACCAAAATTTATGGGATGCAAAGAAAGCAAGGCTTAAAGGAAAGTTTGGGGCTGTAATACCAATATTAAGAAAGAAGGAAGATCTCTGATAAATCACTTAACCTGAGACACTGGAAAAGTAAGATCAAAATAAACACAAAACATGAAAAAGAAGGAAATAATGAAGATTAGATCAGAGTGGAAACTTATGTAAAGAAAACAGTAAAAAAAAGTAGAAGAAATCAACAAAATTAAAAATTGGGTCTCTGAAAAGATCCACAAAATCAACAGGACTTTAGCTAAAATAGACCAAGAAAAAAAAATGAGAAAACTCAATTTATTAAAATCATAAATGAAAGACAGTTTTTTATACCAATTATACAATGCAAAAAAGGTTATAAAAACATGGTATAAGAAAATGTATGCCAACAATATGAATAACCTATAAAAAATAGGCAAATTCCAACAATGGCACAAACCAATGAAACTGACTCATGAAAATATGGAAAATCTAAATAGGTCTGTAGGAACATATTAAATTAATAATTAAAAATAGTCACACGAGAGGTACCTGGGTGGTGTGGTTCATTGGGCATCCAACTCTTGGTTTCAGCTCAGGTCGTGATCTCGGGGTCATGAGAGTCCCAAGTCAGGCTCTGGGCTCAGCATGGAGTCTGCTTGGGATTTCACTGTTCCCCCCTCCCCGGCTGCATTCTCTCTCTCTCTCTCTAATAAATAAATGAATCTTTAAAAAAAATCTTCACGCAAAAACAGTGCAGACCATTATGATTTCACAAATAAATTTTACCAAATAGTTAAAGAATTAACACACCAAAACTTTAAAACTGTCCCAAAACAGAGAAAGGTATGCCATGAAAACGACAGATAAACGTCTCTTCTATATATAGGTGTACATATTTTCAATGCAATATTTGCAAACTAAGTCAACAACATACAAAAAAGATTATACACCATGGCTAAGTAGAATTTATCCCAGGATAAATGTGATTTAAAGTTCAAAAAGCCATTAATACATCACATCAATAGGATGAAATCAAAGATAAAAAATAAATGATCATCTCAATAGGGGAAAAACATTTGACCAAATCCAATATATCTTCATGATAAAAACACTCAACAATGGGATAAAGGGAATCTACAAAATGCCCGAAATTGTCATCATACTAAATAATGAAAAACTAAATTATTCCACCCTAATGTCTAGAAAAATACAAAGATGTTCATTCTTATCAATTCATTTTAATATTGTAATGGAGGTCCCAATCAGGGCAAGTGGACAAGACAATGAAATAAAAGACAGCCACATGAGAAAGAAAGAAGTAAAACTACTTGTATTCACAGATGACATGATCTTATATGAAGAAGAAACTAACAGATCTGCTAAAAAATCTGTTAAAACTAAACCTAGACACACACACACACACACACACACACACACACACAACAAAGCATTTAGAAAGGCAGCACATACAAAATCCATATAAAAAAAAATCACTTGTACTTTTATTCTTTTATAAGGCAAAGAAGAGATAGGTAAATGGAAAGATATTAACTTCAGATGTAATTTAAGATGGAAATACTCATCCAAAGGATCTAAAGATTCAATATAACATCTGTAAATTTTCCAGCTGCTTTTTTTTTTTTTTTAAGAAAATAATCGCTGTTCCTAAAATTCACACGGAAATGCCAGGGACCCGGAATAATCATAACAGTTTTGAACCAAACAAAAAGTTGCAGAACACATTCTTCCTGACTCCAAAACTTGCTCCAAAGATACATAATTAAGATGTGACATTGGTTTAAATGTTGACATTTAGATCAGCAGAATACAGCTGGTAGCTCAAAGAAAAAAACCTTGAATGTATAAACAACCGATTTTCAACAAGCATGCCAAGACAATTCCATGGTCTTTTTGACAATTGGTTGTTGGGCAACTGGATGCCACATGCAACAGAATGAGAACTCATCTTGCATCATATGCAAAGATTAACCCAGAATATGTAAAAGCCCTATGTGTAAGAGTTAAAAATATAAAACTCTTAAGACGAAAACTTGGCATAAATCTTCATGGTCTTAGATTAGGCCGTGTTTTGGGGGCTTTTGGTGTTGTTGCTATTTTTTTTAATTTTTATTTATTTATTTATTCATTATATTTTCTTAGTTGGCTTCAAGCCTACGGAGCCCAACACAGGGCTTGAACTCACAACCCTGAGATCAAGATCCGAGCTGAGATTTACAGGAAAATGCTTAACTGAATGAGCCACTCAGGTGTCCCTCGGCAGTGGTTTCTTACATATGAAGCCAGAAACACAGCAACAAAGTAAATAAAAATAAAAAATAAATAAATTGGACTTCCTCAAAATTAAAAATGTTTATACTGAATGTTCAACTGAACGAGTCACTCAAGGGCTTCCTCAAATTTAAAAATGTTTATACTACCAACAAAGTAAAAAAGACAGCCCACAGATGGGAGAAATATTTGTAAATCACAGACCTGATAAGAGTCTAGTATCCAGACTATGTACAAAAGTATTACGACACACATGAATTGACAGATAATCTCATTTTTTAAAGAAGATTTTATTTATTAATTTGACAGAGAGAGACACAGCGAGAGAGGGAACACCAGTACGTGGAGTGGGAGAGGGAGAAGCAGGCTTTCCCGCAGAGCAGGGAGCCCCGTGCGGGGCCCCATCTCCGGACCCTGGGATCATGACCTGAGCCAAAGGCAGACTCTTAACGACTAAGCCACTCAGGCGCCCCGATAATCTCATTTTAAAAATGGAAAAATAATTTGAAGATACATTTCTGCAAAGAAGATATGCAAATGACCAATAAGCATGAAATTATATTTAACATCCTTAGCCAGGAAGGAAATGCAAATCAAAACACATTGAAGTACCCTCTCACACCTACAAGTTTGACTTCAGCAAAAAGTTGAATGATACTAAAAACTGGCAAGGATCTGGATCAGTTTGAACCCTCGACAGAGTTGATGAAAATGTAAAATGGTACAGTTGCTTTGGAAACAGCCTGAGTTCCGTTAATATACCACAAAAAAAAAATTAGCCATAGGCTTACCAACTGACCCAGATTTACATTCCCAGGTACATACCCAAGAGAAAAGAAGACATATGTTGACACAAAAATGAACGTTTAGAGCAGAATTAGTCATAATAACCAAAATATAGAAACAACTCAAATGCCCATCAACTGATGAATCAATAAACAAAATACAATGTGCCCATAACTAGAATATTTTTTTTCGGTCATAAAAATGAATAAAGTACTGATACAAACTACATCATGAATGGATTTGGAAACATTAGCTAGGTGAAATAAGTCACTTACAAAAACTGATATGTTCTAGCATTCTGCAGGGAGCCTGATGCGGGCCTCGATCCCAGGACCCTGAGATCATGACCTGAGCCGAAAGCAGAGGCTTTAACCCACTGAGCCACCCAGGCGCCCATATACAATTACTAAAATTTAAAATTAGTCCAGTTTTTCAGGCACTCCAACAGTAGTATGACTAAAGTAAGTAGACTGCATTAGGCTGCAAAGCATTTTATTTTTTAATTCTGATTGAAGTGATACACCATATTCTATTTTTGCTTTGTACTGTTGTGAGAGCACAAGGTAAAAAGTTTTATCCGTTCATGATGAATTCACTGAGATAAATTTGTAAAACCTCTCTTTCCTGTTATAGCTGGGGAGTTTCTCAATTTTTATTCCATTTTGCATGCATAAACTTGGCCTTTGAGAGTTATTCCAGATTTGGTTGTATTTTTTATATTGAGTATACTGCGGATTTCTCTGTATTATTTCTTACAACTAGATGTGAATCTACAATTATCTCAATATAAAAGTTTTAACCACCACAACAGCACACTGTACATAGTACATCGAAGGTGATTAAATGTGTTTGCAGGATTATGATGCCATAATGACAACAATGATTTTAATCAAACCTTGGAATCTGTATGGAGTCCGGACATTGCATTAATTTTATATTGTTTCTCTAAGGAAGGTAACATAGTATTTTTGTATCAAGGTTATGTACAAAGCTCTCCTGAGTCTATTTCCATCCATTTGGTATTTTTACTCTAGTTATAGTAAGAAGAATTTTAAGTAGCACAAAAAAAAAGGCAATTAAATGAGGAAAACAAGCCAACAAATGGAAGCAACAGAGTCGTGGCCGGCGGGGGTTGGGGATGGGGGTTCTGAATGCAAAGTGGCTGCATGAGGATGTCTTTGGGGTGTTCCAGGTGTTCTTCATTCTGTCTGCGTGTTGATTACACTCATCCTTTGCATTTGCAACACCTCATAGAACTGGTGGGAATTTCTCTAAATGCAAAGGACAACCGTCTTTAGTAATATTGAAAAAAAAAGATATAATGCAAACAAAAGCTGGAGAAGAAGGCCCAAAGAGATAAGCACATCATAAATCTAGAATAATTACTTTAAGTTCTGTAGTAGGGATTGTGTATGGGGTATACACACTGGCATCAAAGAAGTGTTATTTTATATTTTAGAACTCCATGGTAGAAGTAAAGGTCAACTATGTTGTCATTTATCATGGAAAGTTTTCTAACTTTTCCATACCATAATTTATCAAGTATTCTAATTAAATTGCTTAGAATATAATTATGTGAAGCATATCTAAGGTCATGCAATTACGGGTACACGAGAAATATTTTTTACATATCAACAAAGGATTGGAGAATATAAATGACAAATCACATGTTCTGGAATAACAATTCCCTTCTATGACTACCATAAATATTATTCTGTTAAATTAAATTAAAACTTTGAGGAAATAAATTTTATGCCCTTGAAATTAAGCTGAATGACTACAAATCATGTAGCAAAGATATTCTTCCATCACTGCAGTCTCCCCTGAAGCTAATATGAGAGGGACTATGGGTCATCTTTCCCATGTGTTTTCCCAGACAGGAGTGATAGAATCTTCACGTGGGCAAAGGGATGCTGACCTGACAGGTAGGCATCTGCTTGGCTTCTCCAGCAGAAAGTACTTAAACATTTCTCTTAAAAAATTGTAGCTCTCCTTAGAGCAGAAATACTCAGATTGAACATCTGCAGTAATTAATCAAAACTTTGCTCAAGAAAAAAGCCACGTGATTCATCATCTCATACATTTTGGGAATTTCTTTCTAAAACAAAAAGTAGGTTTTTATGGCATGAACACTTATGTGTTTTATTTTATTTTATTTTATTTAAAGATTTTATTTATTTATTTGACAGAGAGAGATCACAAGTAGGCAGAGAAGCAGGCAGAGAGAGAGGAGGAAGCAGGCACCCTGCTGAGCAGAGAGTCCAATGCGAGGCTTGATCCCAGGACCCTGAGATCATGACCTGAGCCAAAGGCAGAGGCTTGACCTGAGCCGAAGGCAGAGGCTTTAACCCACTGAGCCACCCAGGCGCCCCACTTATGTGTTTTATTTTTATTTTTTTTAAAAGATTTTATTTTTTTATTTGACAAAAAGAGATTACAAGTAGGCAGAGAGGCAGACAGAGAGAGGAGGAAGCAGGCTCCCTGCTGAGCAGAGAGCCAGATGCGGGCCTCGAACCCAGGACCCTGAGATCATGACCTGAGCCGAAGGCAGAGGCTTTAACCCACTGAGCCACCCAGGCTCCCCGACTTATGTGTTTTAATTTGAGATAAAACCGTCCCCTGTGTTTGAAATAATTTTTATTTAATATACTAACATGAAAGGAAATACATGTCTGTTACAATAAATTTAGAATATAGGAGGAAGGGAAAAAGTAAATACTCTTCATCCTTTAAACACAGATAATGCCTCTCAATATTTCTGTGTATTAACATCATAAAACTCTGTGACTTGTTATCTTCATTTAAAAATCTAGTGTATTTTACCTTAGTAAATATTGTTATGAAATGTAGTCATAGTGTCCACAAAGTATAACCTCATGATTGAAATTGCAGATGTTGGAATTTACATCTAATATATAAATCCTGCTATTTCTATTAATTAGCTTCAGATACTGGCTAAATTAACCTTTTTAGGCCTCGTTTTCTGTAAAATGGGGATAAAAAATACCACTAAACTCTTCAAAGCCAACTTGAACTATCACAAATCTGGGTCTCTTGGCACATGATAACTGCCAAATCATGGTAGATTAGGGTTATCTAATACCGACAGTCGTACTATCAGGGCGAAATAAAAGTAAACCTCAGGCTGAGTCTGAGAGCTTCCACACCATATATACAGTTAGGTCTTATTGCCAAGCAAACATGAAACATTTCATATAACCTCACGTATGCACATGGCAAAGTTTTGACACATTGTCTTTTCATGTGTTACAATCATAATTTCACGTGAAAGATAATGCAAATACCATGAAATAACATTTTTGGCTCTTTTCCTTAGAGTCAGCATCAATAAAGAAGAAGTCCTATGATCTGATGTCTAGGTAACTGTGTATGAGACTTAATTTTATGTGTCAGCTTGGCTGGGTTTTGGAACTCAGATATTTGGTCAAACATTATTTTTGATGTTTTTAAAAGGGTGTTTTTGGTTTGTCGTTGTTGTTGTTTTTGTCGTTTTGTTTTGTTGGATGGGATGAACATTTAAATCAGTGAACATGGCATAAAGCAGGTTATCCTCTGTATTGTGGGTGGGCCTCATCCAATCAGTTGAAGTAATGTCTAGCCCAAAGACTGACCTCCCCTGAGCAAGAAGGAATCCTGACAGCTTTTGGACTTAAACCACTACTCCTTCCTTTTACTTCATCAGCACACTGGATTCCTACTTAAGCTTTCTTTCCTTTCTTATTTGTCTGCGGTCAATTGAGGACATGAAGATATTTTTAATTTGAAATTTTCATTTTTCTCTTACAGAACTTAATGTGGTGGCAGTTGCTCAGCCGTTGGAACTGTGAGCATATGCTGTGTTTCACAAGCCCATTAGTACCCAGAAATCCTGCATCCTGACAGGCTGAAGAGAAGCCTGATGTTCCCCAAATAGACCAAAGAACCACCACGTAGAAATCACCTCTACTTTACTGTCTATTACTTTCTGGCGCACTGGATGTACAAAGTGAATACCTATGCATAATCATATTTAAAATAGGTGACATTAGCAATTACAGTGTTCTAAATGTCACATAGTTCTTTTCTCTTCACTCCAATCTCCTCTCTTCAGACACCTATTCTCAGAAGGTTCTTGTCCTCATAACAATGTGGAAAATAGCTAAGAACCTAGGATGTTGAGAGGTACAAGGGACATTAAAATTTATCCAATTTTACACCTCATTTCACAGTTTGTTGCTGGCATTGGAAAATAAGTCGCTGATGGAATTCAGTGTCTAACTTTAGTCTTTGGCAAATTATGGAAAATACAATTTTGTTTAATAAATGAGTTGCCACAAATCTCACATACACATAGGGAAAGTGAAGATTTTGTTGTAACCCTGTCTTGACTTACAAGTCTGTTTTCACCCACAAGTTTAAGGATCAGGCTTATGTCTCTAAAACTAATTATGGCTTAAAGTGAAAATGACTCCAAATGGTACAGGGTGCTTCAAGAAATTCATCATTGAAAGAATGTAAATTTTGAGCGAAGAATAAATGATAGGACTTGCAAAAAAAGAATAGCACTTGAAAGGCATCTTGGAGTCAGATCATAGATCCTTTATGATGCTCAGAGAACCTAGATTATCCTGTGGGAAGCGGAGGTCTTTGATAGATGTGGAGAAAGAATACAAGGTGATACACGTTTGCCTTTCAAGCTGTTGTCTTGCTCTGAGAGCTTATAACATCTAACCAATTTGAGATGTTTAACACAAAGTGCTATGGAATTTTATAAGCAGATGTTATTTCCAGTTGGGAAAAATGAGAAAGACTGGTGGAAAACAAGAATTATACCTGGCTGGCTTTTCCTTCCTTTCTTCCTTCCTTCCCCCTCCCCCACCCTTCCTTCCATCCATCCTTCCTTCCTTTCTCCCTCCTATCCTTCCTTCCTTCCTTCCTTCCTTCCTTCCTTCCTTCCTTCCTTCCTTCATCCCTTCATCCCTTCCTTCCACTCCTCTCTCTCCCTCTTTCGAGAGAGAGAGAGTGTGCACTAGAGCAGGAGTTGGGGACAGAGGGGCGAAGGGACAGGAAAAGAGAGAATCTCAAGCCTGCTCCACACCAAGTGTGGAGCCCGATGGAGGGATTGATCTCACGACCCTGAGATCATGACCTGAGCCAAAATCAATAGCTGGAGGCTTAACTGGCTGAGCCACTCAGGTGCCCCCCAAGACTTATACTTAGCTTTAAAGAAGGGACAAGATTATGAAATGTGCAGTATGAATGGAGAACGCATCCACTCAGGCTGGAGGATGAAATGTTCAAGAGAAAGGAAAGAGATGAAGGATTGAAAGAACTGTTAATACCAGATTACATGGTAGTCTATTAGGTAAACAAACAACTTGTATGTGTTCCTTGAGTAATTCCTACAGATAGCAGTTATAACATTAAAATTCCAAAAGGCAATATTGGGTGTATTTTAGCAATGACAATCATTAAATTCTGCACCTTTTTCTGCTCACTTTCTATAACAAGCAAACAAGCACCAAGCTTCATCCACAAATTCCTCTTGATATGTCACTTAATATAGCATGACTTAGCTTTCTTTGTAAAAACTTTGGAGACTGAAGTCAAACTATTCTCCCAAATCTTGATCTCCTATATGTCTACTTCTTCTGGAAAAGAACTTGATCAGGTTGATCTAAATATCAGGTTGACCCAAAGCCTTTCAAAACCCCTTGGCTTTATTTTAGTCACCAAACGATTTCTTTTTTGGAGAAGAAAGCAAGACAGCCTATTGATTACTGACTGTACTTTCTTAAGAGGATAGAGACTCTATCTCTCCATCCCAGCTGCTAGCATATTTCTGTAATAAACAAGTAAAGATTAATCCTTAATAATATACTTATTTTAAAAATGTAAGGTAAAGATATTAAAATAAGTTGGAAGAGGGCAAGATCACCATGGTCTATGGTTGGCTTTGCCTGTTCAGTCATGCCAAGATTTTTCAGGGCTCTATGTTGCACATAATGTTACATTTTAAGAATGTTGAAATTTTGAAAAATCAGTATTTGCACTGTGCATCTTTACCAATGCGAAAAGTTGTTTCTAGAGAACTAAATTTATCTGATGCACCCCAAAATAATAAAATTATAGAAGGAAGTTACACCAGCAAAATATTTTTTTTCTTCAGTTGACGTCAGAATCACATTCTGAGTTTTTTTGAGAGCCAAGCAAATAAAAAAACACACATACGTGATTTGGTAGTTTTGCGGGCTCTTCTAATCAGAGAGAAGCAGTGCAATAGAAAAGGCAAATCCTTTCCTAGTATTAAGCTAAAAATACCTAGGTCAGCTCAAGAATCCTTAAAATAGGACTTACTTGGGTAATTTTGCTTTGTACAGTATCATGCTTTTTGTGATCTCTGATTTAGTTTCTAATTATGAAAGAATGATTTTTCAATGCATATTACTATCTATTTATCTCTGTTTCAGTTCTCTGGGTACAATATCCACTGGGCCATATGTAGATTTTCCTTGAGGAGCATAATAGAATTTTAGAATAAATTCTACATAACTTTGTTTTCTGTTCTAATTGTCAATTGGAATGTCCAGATTACTTAGAGTTTTTAATTAAATTCTTTTTATTTGGGCCTCTGATCTGTGGACCTTGTAAACTAAAATGAGGTTTTGTATTTTAAGAGTAACAGGGTGAGATTTCTTTATTGAGTAAAGCAAAACAAATATCTCTAGCTTTAGGATAATTCAAAATGATAGACAAAGAACATACTGCTAAAAACAAAATCAAAGCTATCATGTTTTTGGGTGTTTTTTCGTTTTTTTGTTTGTTTAGCAAGTCTAGAATATTCTATCGCATTGTCAATGCATAACATACACAAATAGGGTAATGGATTATATCTTTAATTCATTCCATTATCAATTTTATGAGGTATCTTCCCTTCCTAAATATGAGATTTAACAAGGGTTCTGTATTTATTATCTTTGTGTTGAATTTTAACAAAGTGTTCTGTATTTATTATCTTTGTGTTGAATATATTAATGGTTAATGTTATTTCCAAATGATAACTAAATACAAAGATTTGAGAAGAGACAGAGATAAGCCAAAAGTGAATTTTAATAATCATATGAACCTCAGTCGATTTCCAATTAAAAAGTATATTATTTTAATTCACATTGTATGTTTCATTAGAATAACTTCTGAAAGAGATTTCAATGTTGGTGTGATTTGGGGTCCATGAGAATCTAATAAGCAATAATTTTAAGCTGTGCCATGTAAGATAAATTACACAAGAATTTTTTCAGTTTCCTCTTTTATTTTGAGCATATACTGTGCTAACAAGAATTCATTTTCTTTTTTTTTTTTAAGATTTTATTTGTTTGAGAGAGAGAGATAGCAAGAGCAAGAGCAGGGAGGAAAGGGAGAAACAGACTCCCTGCTGAGCAGGGAGCCAGACTTGGGGCTCGATCCCAGGACCCTGAGACCATGACTTGAGCTGAAGGCAGACACTTTACCGACTGAGCCACCCAGGAGCCCCTATTTATTTATTTTTAAGTAGTATCTCTGACTGAGATTTCACATTAGATTGTACTATAACGTTGTTCAGTAAACATTTTCTTTGTTGGATGATGGATGGTCATGAGTAAAAAGATGAACTTCTGAGCCAGGCTGTCTGGGTCCATGCGGCATTTCACTGATTACAAGCTGCACGGCCTAGGTGGTTTACTTAGCTCCCTGCATATTCCAGACTAAGACTGTTGGTGGGGGCTCTTTGCTTAAGGCTGAAAGTTACAGAGACCATTTTCTTGGAAAAGACTTATAATTTGTGACCAAAAAAAGGATACTCTATGATAATTGAGGCTATTTAAGGTGGATAGCACTGAAGATCCCAAACATGTGCCAGAGCCATCAATTTATTTTATTTTTTTCTTAAAGACTTTATTTATTTATTTCACAGTGGGAGAGAGATCACAAGGAGGCAGAGAGGCAGGCAGAGAGAGAGGGGGAAGCAGGCTCCCCGCTGAGCAGAGAGCCCGATGCGGGCCTCGATCCCAGGACCCTGAGATCATGACCTGAGCCGAAAGCAGAGGCTTTAACCCACTGAGCCACCCAGGCGCCCAGAGCCATCAATTTACAAATGAAAATATTTCTGTGGCTTTATGGTGATCTACGAAAGGACTTTTCATGGTATTAAATTAAAATTTAAAAAAATTTTTTGGTATTAAAAAATTCACATATGGTATCAAATAATGTAGAAAAGTAGAATATATCATTTGATATTGCATTGGGGTTAATATTAATGATGCCTAAATATTTTGGCTCAATACATCATTTTATGCCAAGTTAAAAATGTGAATTTTATATAGGGGAATATCTGAAATTTGATCTAGAGTTCTCTTTTAGAAATGGAAAGATTGATCTATGATTTCAGGGCTTTCAGAAACCGTGACTAGGTGCTATTTCAACTTTGGGAATATTTAAACTGAGAGCACAAAGTTGCTTCTTGTGTCACCTAGTTAAGGCACTGAAATGCCTTGCTATGTCTCCAATTAACCTTGACACTGATTCACTGGTGATAGAGTTTATTACAAGAACTTGCTCTAGATCTGAAGCAAAGTCAAGCCATAAGTGTGCAATGTATTTCATAAGAAGGCATTTGTAGGCCATCCTTAGCACAATCACAGAACATGTGACCTCTTGTTTAATGTTTTTTTGTGACCCTATATGTCTACATGTCTCTGACATGTCCCAATTATGACATATAAAAACTGTTATATTTCATCCAGAAAGTTAAAATTCCAGGAAATAAACACAATGAAAAAGGGAAGGTTGCAACTGAAAAACAAAACAAAACAGCGTCCAACACCCAATGCAATGACAGCTCCTTCCCTTAGGAAACGGGAGGTGTCTCACTGCAGTCTGCTGGTGCCCTGGCTGCTGCGTCAGGCGTTGTCTGAACCCGCAGCCGGCTCCGTCCCCTGTGCAGGGGGGGGCGGTGCCCCTGTGTTTCCGTGCAGTGCAGGGAGGCCTGCCAGCAGCCCTCTGGGTTCCATCTCAGAGCTATTAGAAAGCAATTGGGGAAATGATTAACCTTCACTTGAGAGCCAACTCAGGACTTCAGACACTTGTCAAATACCAACTCCTCTGAAATAGGATTACTCCCTGCACTGACTTTTGGGGCCTCCTTCATGCTGCTGGTGTGGCCGTTTAAAAAGCTCGTCCTCCACGGGGCAGAGTTCTGAAAATGCCTCACCTAACTGTTATCAGATCCCAGATTTAAAATGAAGACATTTAAGGGATGACCGACAAACTCTACGTAATGTTTGGAGAAGTGTTGATAGTCAGGTCTGACTCTGTCCCTCCAGTGTACAGGACCTGTCCCTTCACCACCATGAGAGATACAAGTTGATCCCAGAGCCTCAACATGGCACCCACCGAAATCTTGCGGAGTGCGTACTTTATGGGAGTCATTGTATCTAGCCACAGTACATCAACTCATTTATTCTTCACAAGTGTCATTCCTTATGGCCAACTCTGCATAATCTTAGAAAGGCTAAGTTCTTTCACAGGATTGCATACCACTCAGAATTTTAGCCGATACTGGGACTCAAGCCTGAATGAGGTCTAACACCTTATCCTTGAGCATGACGTTAGAGTACTCCCTTGGCTACTCTTATTCTTGGAGGTCCTTCTAATACGGCCCCGGATTCTCCCCCGCACAGACACCCCAGAGTCATTCTCCAGGGCCCTGCTCTTCACACTCAGCACCTTTCTCTCAGAACCGAGCTGTCGGTAACTTTAAGCCAGTCTTATATTGGACGTTGCTGGACTTGACCTATTTTGTTTTCTAGATGGTTATGAACAGGCTTCTTTGCTTCACTTCTGAACCAGCCAAGGAATTCACCAACCTCCTAAACTTTCTGTGGAGTTCAGAAGAACACAAACACACGTCAGCAAACTCCATCATCAAGGGGTTCCAATCCCTTTACCTTCTGATGGGCCCTCCTGGTCTTCTGTGTGATCGCTGTTGACCCTTGGTGATGAATTAATTAATTGTTCAGAGGTCTCCACAGCTCTCCCTCTGTTTCAATTACAGAATCAGACCCTACCATTTGTCATTTACATTAGACTTTGCTCCTTTTCTGAGCTTCTGGAACTGGTAATATCTTCTAGCTCCAGGTTTATAATAAACAAGAAAGTGATGATTCAAGAAGTGTAAGAATTATTATTATCATTTTTACTCTCTTGCTGTTGTTTTTTGGAGCACACAGATCACATAGGGACGATATTTACTTATGTCAGGATATGTATACAGCATATTGGATTGTGTACCAGAAAAGAGCTCTTCAGCTCACCCAGGTGTGCAACCTCTTTCACACATCGGTCATTCCTTTTCTACTCAGACCAAGGTGGCAAGAGAACAGGAGGGAAATTAAAGTGCCCTTTACCTTGTTATTATTGTTTCAGGCGATACCGGAAATCCATCTCCTAATTTTCATGTTATTATTACTCCTATTAACTGTGTCATGTTAAAGGCTCCTTAAAAAGGTAACGATATTGCTGAACACACATACTATGGGAACCGGCAAATGCACTTTATGCACATTATCTGGCTGAAATCTTGAAGCAACCTCCTGAGATAGTTACTTGTATTGGTGACACACAATACCTAGTTAAATAACTTACTTAAGGTTGGACTGACAGTAACTATTAGTGCTAGCTCAAATACACCAGGAATCTAAATTTAAAGCCTCGACTCTTAGCGCATATGCTAATCACAAGAGTGATCTGAAATTATCCTGATGGAGTACAAAGTAGTTTTGGCAGGCTTAAATATTTTTAAAATTATGAACCCATTTAATTGTATTTGTTTAAGCTCTCTATTAGAATACTAGAATGTGGGGCGCCTGGGTGGCTCAGTGGGTTAAAGCCGCTGCCTTCGGCTCAGGTCATGATCCCAGGGTCCTGGGATCGAGGCCCACATCGGGCTCTCTGCTCAGTGGGGAGCCTGCTTCCTCCTCTCTCCTCTCTCTCTGCCTGCCTCTCTGTCTACTTGTAATCTCTCTCTGTGTCAAATGAATAAATAAAATCTTTAAAAAAAAAAAGAATACTAGAATGTAAGAACCCAGAGGTCATGGATCTCCTTCACCTTTTCCACTCTTATAACTCCAATACTTAAAATAGTGCCTGACACATAGCAGGTGTTCGCTAAGAACTTGTGGCCTGGATGGATGAAAGGAGGGAGAAGAGGGAGACATTCACATGCAGGTAGGTCCCTATAGGGCTGGTCAGTGGTTAGGTTCCATCCCAGAGTCTCTGCTGAAGCAAATAATCCCTGACACATTGGACATTTTAACCAGATAAGAGCAAGAGTCTGTAAGTGTTTATATTTTACTTTCATGTGTAAACTAAATCTAAATTTTTTGAAGAATTATAAGACATTACCTCTTCCCCCTCCCCCCCCCACCCCATATCCACGCATGCTAGGTCATTCTGTAAGTGTCGATCCATTTTCTCTGGACATTGAACGGAGAAGGAATTCATAACAAACCTGATATAGATATATCTGAAAATAATTTTTCCAGGGGTTCTTCTTTATCCTTGAAATTAAAAAAAAAGATTAAAAAAATCTTCATTATTAAATTTTCCTGAAATACATCTTACCTTCCAAAGCCAGTTTCTTCATTCAATTTTACCAAGGTTTCTACAAGTATGTATTTGATTACAGTTCTTTTTCTTTGAGGATATCTATTCTTTCAAGGTATTTACATTCTAAGTATTGATTCTCTTTTTTAATTTATTAATATCTACTTTAATTTCTTCTAGAATCATTTTTGATATTGCTGCTTTGCTCATTCTTCTGGGTTTTTGTATCTTGTAAGACATATTTACTTCCAAAAAATATAACCAAAATAAGAGAAATAACTAACACCTATATAAAGAACAAATACCTTAAAACAACAGAGAAATGAAATTAATAACAAATTAAAGTGACAAAGGTAATTAAAACTACATGAGAACAGTGATAAAATAAATCGATTATCATAAAGTAAGTTGGGGAGAGAGGCAACATAAACTATTTTAAAAATTAAAAAAAAAAACTTGACTCCTTTTTCTAAAGATCACTACCACCAACTTTCTGGAATATTTTCTCTCCTCTCTTTCTGCCCCTAAATACCCATGTATACGATTTTGAGCCCACCATATAGGTAGACATGCTTTCTGCATCATCATTTGTCAACATGACATGAAGGATGATCCCATATATTTAAAATTATTTGAAAACTTAATTTTAGCGGTGGTCAGTATGCTAATGCACAGATATATCACTTTGGTGGCCAAACTTCTGTTGTTAACATACTTCCGTAATTTCTAAATTGTGCTATGGTGAATGATGAGACATGTCCTGGGTATAATATTAACGTGATTTTTTTCCTCAGGATAAATTCCGGTTGAGTGAACTTGCTAAGTCGATAAACATATATATGGTTTAGACTTTTTGATTTGTGGAGCCAAACATTTTCAGTGGAAGTCATGACAATTCACAATCTCACAGCCTCTTAAGAGGCACCATCACACCACTCCAAATTATTTTGTTTGCTGTTGTTTCTGCTGTAATGGCCTCTGCTACTTAGGTTTCGTGAGAAATAAGCCAATCCTACTCAACCAGACTTCCACTTGGAGCCGTGTCCCTTGTGTCAGGTGAGCCGCTGCCCCGACTTTGGCGGATGAGAATAGGTGAACACATCCCTGAATATTGCCATCCTAGCTCTCATTCAGTGCTCATGTCTGGCTTTTGCTGAAATAGTGTCTGCAAGGGATTCTGCCAGTATTCTTCCACACTTACACCACTTCTCATGAAAGCCCCAGATACGCCCTGTTGGTTTTGTCCTCGGTGAGCAACCAAAAATCCTGCAGAGACTGAGGTGCAAGAGAAGAGAGTCCAACTGGTGGCTCTTGCGTGTCAGGTCAGAGCCTTGCCTTTGTCTTCAGACCAGTGGCTGTCACTTGAGCATGCTTTGAAATCACTGCAGAGCGTGAGAGAAGGTTGCTGAGAATTTACCATAATTCCTATGTCAGTACGTCTTTGGGGCTCAAGAATGTGTGCTTTGAACAAATTCCCCTGTGTTGGTGACACTGCTGATCAGCACCACATTTTGGGAACCATTACTGTAAACCTTATCATGCCCATATTACACAGTTAGTGGAAGGTCTGCCAGAGCGTTCTCTATTGACTTCCTAGAACCACTGCCACTAATTAGATTAATTAGATTAGAGGGACCTCATTCTAGTGCAGAAGAAAACCCATTTTCCATCTTCATGGGCAAATGTATTCAGAATCCTTTTACCTGGAAGGGCAGTTTCCTTCTGATTTAACTCCTGCACTGACTTCTTAATCTCTACATTCTCACTTGCCCCACTCCAAGAACATCTATATCAAATTTAACATCCAACCAAGAATACCTTTCATTGGCAAAATAGTTACCATTCTTAGAAGAAATATCTTTTTACTCTCATGTACGACCAACCCTAAAAGACAAAACTCCCAAAACAAAACAGTGCTTCCTAGTAAGTTTTACCATAAATTCCCAGCTATTTTCTATGTGAAGCTTTCCCTAATTTTTTTGGCTTCAATGATATATTCAGTTTTTTGGCTTCGAAGATATATTCAGTTTCTCCTGATACTGTGATTTTCCTAATTCTTCCCAAGTCCACTATCAAAGTACTGGTGGGTATATCTCTTCATTATGATTTAACACATGGATGGACCTTGAGTTACGATGCTAAGTGAGATAGTCCCACGGGGAAAGACAAGTACTGTAGGATCTCACTTATACACAGAATCTAAAAAAGCTGAACTCATAGAAACAAAAATAGATTGGTGGTTGCCAGGGATGGAGGGGTAGGGAAAATGGATGATGATGGTCAAAGGGCACAAACTTCCAGTTACAACGTGAATCAGTCATGGGGGCCTAATGTGTAGAGTGGTGACCATGATTAACAATGCTGTATTATATACTTCGAAAGTTGCTAAGAGAGTTGATCTTTTTTTTTTTTAAGATTTTATTTATTTATTTGACAGAGAGATAGAGAGAGCACAAGTAGGCAGAGGGAAAGGGATAAGCAGGCTCTCTGCTGAGCAGGGAGCCTGATGTGGGACTCAATCCCAGGACCCTGGGATCATGACCTGAGCCAAAGGCAGCCGCTCAATCGACTGAGCCACCCAAGGAGCCCTAAGGGAGTAGATCTTAAATGTTCCCACCCCACACAAAAAGAAGGTTATTTTGTGAGGTGAGGCCAAGTGAGGTGAGGTGAGATGAGGCAAGGAGAGGTAGGTGAGGTGAGGCTGTCTTACCTGACTCTACTGAGGTGATCATTTTGGAATATGTAGGTTTATTAAATTGTCATATGGTATATCTTAAACTTACACAATATTATATGTCGAATATATCTCAATAAATTTGGGGGAAAGAAGAAAAAAATAAGTACCCAAAAGTCATAGTTAATAACTTTATTTTAAATTTAAAAAAGAGAACTTCATCATATCCACAGAAAGATTTTAGCAGTAGATCCCCTTATCCATGACTTTTATTTATTTATTTTTTTTAAAGATTTTATTTATTTATTTCACAGAGGGAGAGAGATCACAAGGAGGCAGAGAGGCAGGCAGAGAGAGAGAGGGGGAAGCAGGTTCCCCACTGAGCAGGGAGCCCGATGCGGGGCTCGATCCCAGGACCCTGAGATCATGACCTGAGCCAAAAGCAGAGGCTTTAACCCACTGAGCCACCCAGGCGCCCTATCCATGACTTTTAACATTTTCCTGTCAACTTTACCTTCCTCCTGTTAAATGGACTCAAAGAACAAAACAACTGTTTAAAATGCACAAGTCACTGTTATTGCAAGTATATTTCTTATTACCCCAGGTTAAAAATTCCTTTAAATATAGTAATGTCTGGCCTGCACAGAAGTCTGGGTGAGAAAGTCAGCCCTTGAAATAGGAGTTCGTACTGGAGATGGATTTGAAATGTGAGATATTGTAGATTTTAAAAAATTTACTTATTTTTAATTTTTTTTTTAAGCAAACTCTGTGCCACACATGGGGCTCAAACTCACGACCCTGAGGTCAAGAGTCACATGCTATGCTGACTGAGCCAGGCAGGAGCTATGTGACACTGTAGATTTGATAAAATCTAACACTTAAGTAATACAGGAGAAAAGGGAGAATGAGTTAAAGAAAAGCCCAGTATTGGCAGAGTTAGGGAAGTGAGAAGGAATAGGTTATGTAAGGTGTGTAATAACTTTGTGGCAGGAGTGATGGGTTAACGCAATTGCAGAACGTATAGGTAAAAAATGTTAAGCAGGGAGTAGGAAATGAGGCGCCAACAAAAACAGCTTTAAGAGCTGGAGGTGAAGAGTTAAATATAAGCCCACGAGTGAATTACAGAAACAGATCGTTTGCCAGTGAATTAGGAGAAAAGTTATAAAATCGATACTGCTATGGCAATGACTACATTCACAGAAGGAGAGAAGTTGGTGTGTTGTCAGGGTAATGAGCAAGGTGAGGTCTGAGAGGTGGGAGGAGTCACAGGTTAATGTCAGGTGGGCCGGGGAATGGTGGGTGTGGGAGGTTTTAAGGAGAGAGTGGAAAACAAAACAAACAAAACAAGAAACACCCAAACTCATAGAAAAAGAGATCAGACTTGTGGGTTCATTTGACATGACAACATGTCATGTTCCTGTTCATGTCAACATGACAATGTACGTGTCAAGTTGGTATGCTGTGCACCTCAAACGTGTCCAGTGCTGAATTCAATTCTATCCCAATAAGACTGGGAAAAAACGAGGAATGAAGAAGGCCATAGAATTTATTATTGAAGCCGGGAAAAGCATGAAAACTGAAAAAAATGGAGCATTATTTAGTTGGACAATTTGCAGAAGACTCGTAATGGAAATAAGTTAGGTAGGTGAGGATTTGCAGAGCATAGATGCTTGAAGTTCATCTCTGAGGCAGATGGTAGATGATCCACGATGACAGAAAGAAGGAGCAGTTGCCATGACAGAGGAGGGAACGTCTTGGGCAAGGGATGGGTGGAACTTCTTTGTTTTGCTTTGTTTGTTTTACTTGTTTTTAATAAAGAAAACTGGGCATGTTTGAAGAAGTCAGTTGAGAAATGAATGCTGCACAATGTAGTCTGAAAGGGGGTAATGAACGGAACAGGATGGTCACAGTGGCGGTCATCACTGGATCCAGGGAGCACAGATGAGTGTAACCCTTGGACCGTGACCCCCTCCTGTATGAGTGAAATAAAACAGATCAGCCGGAGGGACAGAAATGTTGAAATAGAAAACGTTATGGGATCTCATGTAACCCAACTGTAGTTTTCTTGTCACAGGGAAAGCCTGGTGTCTGCCAGCTTATCAGGGATTCTAGGTAGGGCGGGAGCCGGTGAAGAAATGGAAAGCCTGCAGCTCCTGCCAGCAAAGAGCATGTGCGTGGCCATGTTGGGGAGTAGGGACAGACACACTAAAATAAAGTTAAATGATTTTTAGAAAGGAACTTTTCATATTGTCATCAGCCGTGTATGAGGATTCGAAATTAGAATCCCACACATCCTTGGAGCACCTGGGTGGATCAATTGGTTAAACAACTGCCTTTGGCTCAGGTCATGATCCTGGAGTCCTGGGATCGAGTCCCGGGATCGAGTCCCACATCAGGCTCCCTGATCGGTGGGGAGTCTGCTTCTCCCTCTGACCTCTCCCCTCTCATGCTCTCTCTCTCGCATTCTCTCTCTTGCAAATAAATAAAGAAAATATTTTTTTCATTTATTGTTTTTTCATTTTTTTTAAGATTTTATTTATTTATTTGACAGATAGAGCTAGAGAGCACGAGTAGGCAGAGCGGCAGGCAAAGGGAGAAGGAGAAGCGGACTCTCTGTGGAGCAGAGAACCCAATGCAGAGCTTGATCCCAGGACTCTGGGATCATGACCTGAGTTGAAGGCAGCCGCTTAACCAACTGAGCCACCTAGGCACCCCAAATAAATAAAATTTAAAAAAAAAAGAAAGAAAAGAAAGAATCCAACACATCCCACATCTTCACCAACCATTAGTTTCATCCTACCTTTTGCCTGTGGCTGTCCTGCTGAGTATAAACTGATAACTCACAGTACTTTTAATTTGCATTTTCCTGGTGGCTATGATCTTTTCCTGTATTCACTTGGCACCTTCTGTATAACTCCTTTGAAAAATGTCAATTCAGGGATTTTGCCTATATTTAAGTTATTTATCTTTTTATTATTGAATTATAATTTATGTATTCTGGATACAAAACTGATCAAGTATATAATTTGAAAATATTTTCTCCCATCCCATGGCTTGTCTTTTCACGAACTCAACAGTTTTGAATTTTGATGAAGTCTGTTATCTTGTTTCTCACTTGCACTTTTGGCTTGCCTACCTCAAAGTCACAACCATTTATCCTTGTGTTTTCTTCTGAGCATGTTATGGTTTTAGATCTTATATAGAGCTGTGATCCATGTTAAGTTGATGTGTTTATGTATGTGTTGATGTGTTGATGTATGTGTAAGGAAGGTGTCCAATTTAATTCTTTTGCATGTGGGTAAGTACAGTATTCGAGCAGGTTGTGATGACAGAGATTCTGAGAAAGAAATTAATGTTCAGAGGGTTATTATAGAATTTTACTGTGAACATCACCTTAAGGTAGATAAGGCAGAGAGAATGGCTGGGGTGTGATATAGTCAGTATGAAGACTCTGGCCAATTCCATGAGGAGCCCTGAAGCTGTAAGGGCCTCTGGTGTTGTCCCCTACTGAGGGGCATTGACCCTACTGAGGTGTCTGGACTTTGGGGCACTTGTATCAACATCTCATTGAATTTGGGCTGCCCCAAGGAGGGGTACAACCTCGTATCAAGTATTCATTGGATTTAGGCTGCCCCAGTGAGGGGTCTAGCCTCGGAAAAGGCAGCTACTTTTGGCTGAGAGCAATTTCTCTGGAGGCCCTCATCTGTGAGCTGCCAACTGCTGGTTCTCGGCAGTCCAGATTATGGCCAGCTGTGAAAACGAGGGCCTCCATCCTCAAGAGTGTCTGAGTCCACAACAGTCCATGACCTACGCCATATTGATTCATTTCATTTCTAAAATCATTTATCTTATTTGGAAATGGACCTGCTAGAATTCTAATGGGTTAGTTCTCCTGGGGAAATGGACAAACGGAAGGGTCGTCAGTGAACTGCGGCTCCTGCTATAGCCATTTTTAAAGCTGCAACTGGAGTCAACTCGTCTTCATCACATCTCCTCTCTCCTCTCATTTTCCATTCCACTCACTATTAGTTTACCTGGTGGGGCAACCCGGATTCTCGATTCAGGAGTACTTTAGCTCCTGACCACCAAGTCCTTCTTAAGCTGTGGCTGCTGCACTTGTCAATATATTTACTAGGGAGGGTGAGGGCCAAGAAATACCCAAAATTAATATCTGAATACCAAACATACTATTTCTTCCTACATTGTGCAAAGTCCAACTTCTTCCTGATAATCAGGGTCAATTATTCCTGCCAGGATGGTGACACCTTTTCCTGTATGGTGGTCTCTGGTCACAAGGAGCTTGAAAAGGCTGGGTGACAAACATAGATTAGGATTTAGTAGGATTTTTGCTGTTTTTCTTAATGGAAGAGTACCTGTCCTCCTACACCCACAATCGGGAACCAAGATCTCTCTTTACACCCACAGATCCCAGAGTAATGGGGACAGAAATCACAAATCATAAATATGTCATTGGGAGGTAAATGAGATTTTCCTACCTCCCTTCTTTGTTTCCTGGATCCATGCCTACTTCTTCCTGGAGCCATAACGTGCATACAGATAGCTGACCCAAGGTATCTCCCCTGGAGAATGATGCCCATCCTTGGAAGGCGCCCTTTCTTAAATGAAATTCTATGGCCATTCCATCACTCTAAACAACTGGAATCTTCCTGAGTGGTGCCCTGTCTAATAGGACTATTTCCTTGTGTGAATATTGTATGGGCTTCCAATAATCCCTCTATCTGTTTTACAAAAAGGCTGCTCAGCCTCTCTGTTCTATACTTGCATAAATCTCTAATGTGTAATCCCCTCAGACCCTCTGGTAGCTTCATGAATCTTGCCAGCCCTAACAGGCCACTTCAAATCTTCTCACATTTCAAATATCCCTTAGAGGCAACAGCATCCAATGATTTTTCTCTCATCACCACCCAAAATCATAGGAGTTAACCATTCACTAACTGCTACTGTCAAGTCCCACTTTGTTTATCAGCAAGTAACTTGGTTGCTAGCCATAAGTTATGTAGCATTGGCAAAGATTGTAAAGAAAGGCTAGACATCACCGATTCCTCCATGACTTAGATACTGAGTCACATATATCATGAGATACCACAATGACAGAAGCTGGAAGCACAAAACAGAAGTCCAAAATCCAAACCATAGTACTAATAGTCCTCAAATAATAATTGAAAGGAAAGTTCTGGAACATATCCTAAACTACATGGGAAGCTGGGGAAATAGGCATTCTCCAAGATTGTCTCAAGAGATGAATGAGAGTGCAAAACAACAGGAAAAGTCCAAATTCCCATTTATTGGTAAGGAAATAGAGACTGGTATGCCATCCTCAATATTGTATGGAAAATGCAGAACAGGAAAGATATCCAAGCTGTCAAAGACAGTATGAGAGCAGTGGAGGACTCCAGAGTTAAGCAAAATTGGCAGACACCACATTGCGGACTTGGCCAATTGTGGGGGTGCTCACAGAGCAGGAGTTTAAATAAATAGCTAAAACCTGTGGGCAGGACAATTGAGTACCCCCAAATACACACAGGATTGTTCTCTGAAATAATTGCAGGTGTCTTTGGTGTTGAATGAAGCGAGGATAAACTGACTTTTTTCTGAGAAGGCAGTCTGACTCTCAAATTCACCTGCTCACCTGATTTTCCTCCCATGTTCTTACAGAATATCACCTGCCCGTATCTCCCATAACTTCGCAAAAGCACAAATAGGATGACGCTACTTATCTCCTTTTTCCCTGATGGTGTATTTTGCTTCCTTGATGATTTCTAAGTGGTACCCTACTCCCTGCTCTTTGAGATCCCCACACACTGGCGATGATCTCAGAGGGCAGAATCACACTGAGAGACCGGCAAAACAGCTGCAAGTCTCTTCGAGGGGCAAGGCACCCCCGCCTTTCTGCTCCGTCATGAGCACACGGGGGCTTTATCTGCAGTGGGTCTCGGTTCCAGATGTGCATGGAGAGCTTCTGCCTGCCGCGCACAGGACAGCAGACGTTCCCGTCCCACTCGCTGTAGTAAGCCCTGCACGGGAATGCTGCCGTTTCTGAATGTCACAAATGCTTATCTGAGCGGTACTCCAGCGGAGCCACCACAGACCAGGTGGTGAAACCTCCTTTATCCCAACAGGCGACCTGGTCAGCATGGCAGGTCTAGGTGCTCTTCCACAGTGAGCAGAAATCCACTATAAAAGCAGAAAATCTCTGTGTATTTGGAACCCCAATGTCTTTCATCATGGGGAGGGAAGGAGAAATAACTTTCACCAAGTTTTCAAATTATCAGTTTGATTATTTCAGTTATGATTTACTATAGCTTAAAACGAGTAAAACACATAGGGTGACTGGGTGGGTCAGTCTGTTAATCACCTGCCTTTGGCTCAGGTCATGATCTCAGGGTCCTGGGATCGAGCCCCGCATCGGGCTCCCTGCTCAGCGGGGAACCTGCTTCCCCCTCTCTCTCTCTGCCTGCCTCTCTGCCTACTTGTGATCTCTCTCTCTCTGTGTCAAATAAATAAATAAAATCTTTAAAAAAAAAACAAGAGTAAAACACAGACAACATATTTACTGAATGCTGTAAACCATGTACTCTTGAATCTTATCCTTCAAACCTTCAAAAAGCATGTGCTGAGTCTAAATATTTGGGCAAAGAGTTGAAGCTCGACCAGTTGGTATCCATGACTTACCTCTCCTCTTATTACTATCTATATTTGCTTTAACTATTGATTTGGTTCCACTTGTTTGCTGGCCAGAATCACATGCCATTACTAGTTTCCATCACATGTTCTTGTTCGAGGTAACATCTATGTGGGCAGATTTAAAACAACTGGCAGCTGGGCTCTGTAATAGGGCCCACAACTCATGGAACACGAAAAAAGTTGATAAAAATTCGGACGCTTTTGAGGAGGAAGGAATGAATCACATTCAAAGAAGTGATTTCCTTTACAGACACGAAAGGGAAAGAGGGAAGAAAGAGGAAGAGGAAAGTTTAAGTAAGCAAATAGAGATAAAATCCTCAATATTCATGAGGTAATGAAAGCTTAAGCACCCAAAATACAATTTTTATCTTGTTATTTTTATACTCTTAACACTGTAGAAACACGAGGACACAAAACAGTTATATTCTGGGTTAGATGAAGCAGTTAGAAAAAGAAGAAAGAACGAACTAGACTTTAGCAAGGAGTTGATTTTATTCCTCACATATACGGTATATTCAGTTGTTAAATATCGCAAGTGCCAAGTATAGAGCCTACAGAATACACTCAATACATCAAATTTACAAGGGAACACATTCTTATTTTTATTTCTGCTGCCGATGGTCACTGTTCATCTTTGACACACTAGTGATTGTCCTTTGCAGATTTTCCAGAGATATATACCCATTATATATAACCATTGTCAGTTACGAGGATTCCTCGTGGCTCTTGTTAACATGCTTTACACTAACAGTTCGCAAACACTGAACCTACATGGATCAGTATATTTATGAAGAGGAGGCCTGGTGACAAGACAGGGTTGACCATGTCTTTTTGTATCAAATAATAGTACGGAAGTAAAACATCGTCACCACGATTTCAAAAGAGCACAAAGAATATATTACTGGTATTTAGTAAGAGCATGATCTAAGAATAAAAATATTAATAAAATTTGAAAAATCACAATACATATTTTAAAGGATATATAAAATATATAATATAAAACTCATTTCATTTATAAAAAGTAACAGTATATAAAACGTCTTTCATGACATATCTCAAACACAGAGAACGTACTTAGCAAATGTTCACGTCCTTCGACATGTATCTCTTTTCTTTTCTGAAGAAATATTATGAAACGTTACAAGGTGTTAAAGGACTATTGGTGATGGAGTCTCCTTTGTACGCTCATCAAATATATTCCCCCCACTACTTTTCATCACATTTGTAATCATTTTACTGGAGTTGGACAAAAATCCTTCCCTTTCACCACACACACACACACACACACACACACACACACACACACACTATTCATGATATTTTGAATGGTACAAATCTTGTCAAGTTGATGGATGTTACCTGAACTTATTGCTGTAATCATGTCACAATATTTATAAGTCAAACCATTATGCTATACGCCTTAAATTTATACAGCAATGTATGTCTATTATGTCTTAGTAGAACTGGGGAAAATCTCCACATAAATGTGATAATATTGTACATAATCTCTTGAAAAATGTTTTTAGTCAATCTACCATGTTTTTCAGATTTATCGTTGTCGATACCTGAAAATATAGTTTGTATATTTACTTTTCTGTATGGTTTTGCATTTTATATCTTTTGACCATATGCACATTTATTCCCATTTTAATTGATAATTTGGGTAATTTAGAGCATGTTTATGCTGCAGTGAAGGGTCTTATGTATATGTCCTTGTAACAAGTACGAGCATTTCCATACAGTGGGCATTTAGAAGGCAAATCCCCTGCATTGTAGACTATGTGCATTTTGAACTTGCTTAGTGATGCCAAGTTTTCTCCAAAGTGGACATGGCAACTCACATTCCCAAATACAGTGCATGAGATTTCTCAACCACTATTATCTCCATCAACATTTATTATTGTCAGACTTTATCTTTTGTTCACATGAAATTTTTGAAGGGATATTTTTTGTTTTAATTTATACTCATGAATTGCTTTCCTTTATATTTATGGGGAATTTGATTTTTATGATCTCTGGATTGTTTGTTCATATTTACCACCCATTTTTCTTCCCTGTTGTTTCATAGTATTTGTGTATGTATATATACAAAAACAAGTCAAAGATGTTTGAAAATAATAATATATAATATATGATATATATAACATATGTATGTAAATTCTTAGTTCTCATCCTTTGTTAGCAAATTAATTATTTTCAAGTGCCTTAGACTTATTTTTTCATATGTTATGCTTATGGTGTCTCTAATGAACTAAGCAAAATGTAATATTAATTGTATTCAAATACATGTATTTTTTATGATTTTTAATTTTTTACATCTTTATACAATTATTGTCATTTCACCACATATCACATACTGAGTCTAAAAGTTTTACAGTATTTCTTAGAGTTTAATTAATCTATGAATTATTTTTTATTATACAAAATATATACAGGATTGTATATTGTATTTATATTGGATTTTTTTTTACATAAGCTTAATCCCATTAATCTCTTAACATTTATTAGTTTCTATTCTGTTCATTGTTCTATTGATATATTTTTCTCTAATTTTCTAATGACAACTGTTATAGTAAAATTTGATATTGGGAAAGTTATAATTCTTATAATTATTTTTTAAAGATTTTGTGTATTTATTTGAGAGAGAGACAAAGATAGCAGCAGAGAGCATGAGTGAGTACAGGCTGGGAGCAGAGGGGGAAGCAGGCTCCCCGCTGAGCAGGGAGCCCAGTGCTGGGCTCAATCCCAGGACCCTGAGATAATGACATGAGCCGAAGGCAGATTATTTTTTTTTTTTTAAGACTCTATTTCTTTGACAGCGAGAGAGAGACAGTGAAAGCAGGAACATGAGCAGGGGGAGTGTAAGAGGGAAAGCAGGCTTCCTGTTGAGCAGGGAGCCCAATGTGGAGCTTGAGTCCAGGACTCTGCAGTCATGATCTGGGCCGAAGGCAGACGCTTAACGACTGAGCCACCCAGGTGCCCCTATAATTCTTACAATTTTTAAAAATTAGATTTAAAAGTTACCCTCAGACTTCAATATTCATTTCAAAATGAGCTAGTCAAGTTACACAGAAACAGTTTTTTAAGTTTTTGTTGCCAATTTTTGAATTTATATTTTATTTGACAGAATCACCATTTTCATCGTTTATTGCTCCTGCGTATAAACATTTTACTTCATGGATTTTAGGCCTTTCATTATGTGTTTTTGGAGGTTAATAGCTTATTTTGTAAGATTTATTCCTCGGTACCTTGCAAACTTCATTGCTAAATTAATGGAATTTTAAAAAAATAGTTCAGTCTTGACTAATGAACAGATCCAATACTTTTTTTATGGAATAGTTAGCAACTGCCATTATTTGAAATTGTTATTGGTAGATCTTGGTGCATTTGTCTGAAGGAATTGTCTTAAAAGCTACAAAGAATGACAAGTTGTTTCTTTCTCTCTAGGGCCACATACTAGAAACCTGTTTTGGTTTCATGGTAATTTAATATCGGCCTCGTCAGATTCCTCATGCCGATTTCTCTCTCCTGGAAGATGTCTCTCTCCTGCGTAAGAGTGAACATCTACTACTTGAAAGCGTAAGAAGGAAACCCACTTGGAGGATTTGCACCTGGTGTTTTTGCCGTTACTGTTTTCTGACTTGTGACTGGATAATGAACAAGTTTTAGGCCTATTTTCTTTTTCACCTGTCTTTGAGTCAATTTTGGAAATATAGGTATTTAGAAAGTTTTTTCTTCATTTGTTTTTTGTTTTATATTTAATTTTCAAAATGAAAATAAATCTGATTTGTGTTTGTCTCCTCGTTTTTTCTTGTATTTTTCTCTTCTTTTCCTTGATCAGCTATAGCTAGAATATTACCTGTTCCATTAATCTTTCCCAAACCAGCTGTTGATTTTGTTAATGCAATCAATTTTCCTCTCGTTTTTCTATTACCATATATTCTACTCTGATGTTTTCCTGTTCATTATCCTTTTTTTTCCCCCCCAGATTCCCATTTCTTTGGTTTTGTCATTGGTATACTGAAAAACTGTGTTTAGATTTTCAGTCTTTCTTGTTCTATGGTATACACATTGGACTAAAATTCCTTCTGAGTAATGATTTACTTTTTTCTCTGGATTTTTTTTAAAGATTTTTATTTATTTATTTGACAGAGAGGGAACACAAGCAGGGGGAGTGGGAGAGGGAGAAGCAGGCTTCCTGCTGAGCAGGGAGCCGGATGTGGGGCTCGATCCCAGGACCCTGGGATCAGGACTTAGCCAAAGGCAGACGCTTAATGACCGAGACACCCAGACGCCCTTTTTTTCTGGATTTTTAAGTGTTTTATATGCAGTGCTATTCAGTCTGAACAGTAAATTATAATTTCTTTTTTAAGGGCGCCTGGGTGTTTCAGTCAGTGAAGCATCTGACTTTTGGGTTCAGCTCAAAGTCTTAAAATAATAATAATAATAATAATAATAATAATAATCTGCCTTCAGTTCATGTCATTATCCCAGGGTCCTGGGATTGGGTCCAGCGGGACTGGCTTTGTGCTCAGAGGGGAGTCTTCTTGACCGTGCTCTTTTTTTCCTCTTTTTCTGCCCCTCTCTGCTCTCTAAAATAAACAAATCTTTATAAAAATTTCTTCTATAGTGAGGAATATGGAAAGTTTCTTTTATTTTATATCTTCTAGTTTTTGAACGCATTACATGATCATAGTTAATGTTTTACTGTTTTCTAACACTACTGAATTGTGTGTAGGAAATATTTATGATATCTATGCTTTGGGCTTTTTTGAGACTTCCTCAGTGTTAGGACATGGCAAATTTTGTAAATGTGCTAATTTATGTGCTTACCGTTGCTCCCTATAGCCTCCTGTTTCCGTCTTGGATCAAATTCCCTTCTACTGAAGTGCATATTTCATTGTTCTTTCAGCAAGTGTCCACTGCAGGAAAATGCCTCTGAGTAGTCATTTGCCTGAAAATTACCATTGATTTAACTGAACACATGAAAGAGGAATTAATGAGCAGAGGATGGAGAATCTTCAGTAATCAGTTTCTCCTCCATGCTTTGGTGCTATCTCTTTGACGTCTTTGTGGTGGCTTGCTCTTGAGAAGTCCGCTTAATTCTTTTTTTTAAAGACTTTCGAGAGTCATTTCTTCTGTTCTCTTTACTAGAAAGATTTTTGTCTTTGGTTTTGATGTTCTTTCTGAGGATACATTTTATTTATCCTTCCTTGGGTTTTAATATATTTCTTCAGCCTGAAAACCATGCATTTTATCAGGTTTGGGAAAATGTACTGTTTTTATCCCGCTGAACATCGCCCCCACCACCTCCTCCCCATTTTATCTCCATCCTGTTCATGGGCCTCCTTTGAAGAAGGGTTGGGGCTTCACCTTGCCATCCTTAGTTCTCTGAACTTCCTTCACACTTTGTATATCTTTATATCTTTGTGCCGTATTTTGAGTAATTTTCTAATATTTATCGTTCAGTTTACTGGTTATCGTGGAAGGACTGACACAATCATGATTTCATCCTATTGATTCAATTTACTTATTCATTTTTATTTCTGTCTTTCCTTTTTGAGTTCAGGGGTAGAACATGGGAATAAACGGTTCTCTGTCTGTCCCACACTCCTAAAACATGTAGCCTTTACTGTCTATCCCACACCCCTAAAACATGTACGTTTACTCCCACTTACTTGGTCTCCTTTTTGTTTAAGGTAGTAAGGTCCTGTGAACCAAAAGTCCAAATAAAAGCTACACCTCTAGGGCACCTGTGTGGCTCAGTGGGTTAAGGATCTCACTTTTTTTTTTAAATTTATTTTTATTATTATTATTTGCCCCAGGGCTACAGGTCCGTGAATCATCAGGCTTACACCTTTTTTAAAAAATAATTTATTTTTGGGCGCCTGGGTGGCTCAGTGGGTTAAAGCCTCTGCCTTCGGCTCACGTCATGATCTCAGCGTCCTGGGATCAAGCCCCACATCGGGCTCCCTGCTCAGAAGGGAGCCTGGTTCCTCCTCTCCCTGTCTCTCTGCCTGCCTCTCTGCCTACTTGTAATCTCTATCTCTGTGTCAAATAAATAAATAAAATCTTTAAAAAAATAAAAACAAAAAAAATAAAAAATTTATTTTTATTATTATTATTAGGATCTCACTTTTGATTTGGGTTTGGTCATGATCTCAGTGTAGTAGGATCAAGCCTCATGTAGGGCTCTGCACTCAGCAGGGAGTCTGTTTGAGGATTCTTTCTCTCCTTTGTCCTCTCCCTCTGCCCCCCTCTCCCACTTAAACACTCTCTCTCACCCTCAAATAAATAAAATAATCTTTAAAAAAAAAAAAAAACTACACCCATGAAGACATTGTCCTAATTGTATCATGCAAAGCAACAACGCAATGCTTTCTCTGGAGTCCTCCAAAGTCATCCTTCCCCGTATCCGCTCATCCTTATTGGTGTGAATTCCTTTGTTCTCACTTTCCTTAAGGTTCTTCCAATGAGCAAATGTTATTTATTTATATGGTAATATATACCAGTCTCTATTTTTGTTGCACATGATTTTGTATCATATTTATGAATTGCTTTTAGTTTTTTGTGATAAAAAATCACCATGCCATGGGAGTTTAGGAGATATTGTTTTTTTAACATTTTATTTATTTGAGACAGAGAGAGTAAGAGAGTGCACAAGAGCAAGTTGAGGGGCAGAGGGAGAAGCAGACTCCCAGCCTGGCAGGGAGCCTGATGTGAGGCTTGATCGATCCTGGGATTCCGGGTTCATGACCTGAGCTGAAGGCAGACGCTTAACCAACTGAGCCACCCAGGTGCTCCGAGGTATTTTGATGTCGTATTTCTTTACCTCTCTTTTACAGTCAACCATTTTATCTTTCTTTTTTTTTTTTTTCAAAATCAGATAGACATACCCAGGTATGTGTATACCTCATCTGAACATTCACTTTTGCGACAACCATTTTTCCAAATCCTTCCTTGGTGCCAATCACCATTTTGAGTTGTGAAGGCTCAACTACCTTTCTCTCTCACTTTACCTTCAGATGCCTTGAGGAAGAGGATGAAGCTATCCCTTGAGGTGGAAAAAAACCCACATCTCAAGTTTATTCCTTTAAATTTAAGCTAAGATCTGCCCATACCAGGTGACTTTGCAACTGGCACTGGGATTAAATATCTTGCAGCCTTCATCAAGTTCTACATGGTTTTAAAATGTGGATTGACTCCTAGACAGACATGTACTAGAATTGTTTTCTACATCTTGAGTTTCTAAATCCCAGCTTCATATAATTAATATTAAATGCTCTTATAGAGAAAGAAAACTATGAGATGCCCTCACTTAGATATCTTAACAGTTTTTATGAAATGAGATCTATAACATGACAGTGATTACACACATATTTTTGGTTATTTTCTTATGATTTCACAAGCACTAAAAAACTTTAAGTCACTTTTGGAAAACAAAACAAAAAACAAACAACTCTGTAAAAGAAATCAATGCCGTTTAATGAAAATAACCTAGTGCCCTTTGAATACTTTTCTTATCGCAACATTTGCCAGATTATTTTTATTGTTAAAGACATTGGTTGGATTTCATATCCCGATTTTAGAAAACACAATTTTGCTGATACTAAACATTCTCTTGAGAATGGTTTGTGTGTAAATCACCAAGATCCAGGACTTTGAGAAAAAACAAACAAGCAGACATTTCTATTCTTATCTAGAAGGAATGCTTTTAACTGAGTTGAATTTAAACACTCAAACACACACACACATACAATCTTGAATGCATCCGTTTTATTTTTAGTCTGTGGTAGATATGCAACAAGGTTGTGTTTGGATTAGAATCCCAAATTTGCATTAAAAAACAACATGTTTTGCACCTGCATGCTTCCCTAGAGTAATTTAATGTTATAATTTTTGACAAGATAATTCCGACTTTTCTGTGGCTGACTGTGCGGTAGGCTGCTGGGAGAAAATAAATGTGAACCTACAGTGGGGTCAGAAAAATACATTTATACAAGATCAGTTTAGCGCATCAGCCACAAAACTCCAAATTGGAAAAGAATGACAACACAAAATGTGAAATCCGAGTCACAATCTTGTCTTTCCTGCACTCGTAAAGGTCTGTGCTGTGTGTGTACAGAGTTTGTATGTGTGCACGAATTGCTTTGCACACTTTGCAAGAAAGTGACTTTGCTCATGGAGGAATATTCTGTAGCAGCATTTTTGAACACACACGAAAGTAAGCTGCGGTATCTTCTGAGGGATTTAGGAATAGTGGATTAAGACACAGCACTTCTTGCTGCAAGCAAACTCAAGAGATAAAAGGTTACCTTCAGCCTTTGTAGAGCAGGAAGCAGAATTTATAGGCAGGCACATTGACTCTCACTTCTGTTCATCTTCTTTTTCACCGTTTAAAATTTCACTTTATTTTTCTCTGATGTTTTTATTTTACATAAATTTCAATGGAGTCCCTAGTCCATCCAGGAGAGATCAGTCAGAAACCTTTCTCAAAACTGAACGAGCATGTTACTGCCCAACAGGAGATGGACTTAGGTAACCTAAATGAGCAGCTAAATGATATCTCTGTGACTGTGGAATGACTTTTATTTTCCACTTTCAGAGGTGAAGTATGGTTTGTCCTATCTCCCTATTCTTTATGACTTTGCCTTAAAGTGTCCATCTCCATGGCAATGATAATGTCAGCAGGAAATTTGTAAATATTTCTTAAATTGCTTTAAGTGCCCTAAATTATTTTGTAGTACACTCGATCTCACAGTTCTGAAAAGGTGGCAAGTTGACTAAATACTAGTGGGCTGAGGAACATACTGTGCTCAAAGGCTCCAATAACATCCTATCCCCGTTTTTTGTTTTGTTTTTTCGTTTTTTTTTTTCCACAAAAATTTGCCAACTCAGCTATGATAAGTTGGGTCACATTCAGTTTTGTTTAAAGACTTGAGTCTACCCATTGGAAACCAGTTTAAAAATCTCTAGGTCAACCCTAGCACGGGAGCACTGTCCAAGACTAAACCTGAACACATTTTGGTCTCTCCACAACCCAGAATTATGACTCACTTCTCACCCTCCCAAGGGCAGACCATGTGCTCAGAAATGGACACTTCATTTTATCGATATCTATTTCAGTATGTAGCTCTTCCTAAATTGCAGCATTACCAACTGTGATCAGATTTTTGTTAATTATCTCATGCAATGGAATCAAACTTTGAATCAGTTTAGTATCTCTGCTTTCTGCGGCAGTACTTCTCACTCAAATGCAGGGTATTTCTAATCATTGACTATAGTGTGAGATCCACGGGAGGGAAGGTTCTGGAAAAAAATGGATTTGATAGAGTAGGCCAATAGAGTCTGGAAGTCTTGAGCCTATTGTCATTCGAACAATAAAGAAGGAAAAAGGAGAAATTCAAGCAAAAACAAAGATGTGGTAGACCAAATAAGGTTCATAGTATTTGAGACAGAAAAAAAAATTCATGTATTACTTTTATTATAAATAAGGTACTAATTTTTTTTTTTATCTCCCCAGTTTTATTTTGAACCTGAAAGTCAGTGAGGAAGAATTTGAGTCTCTCTTCCCCTACCCTTCTGTTTCCTGTGCAAATTCTCCTAACTTGTGAATATTTTATGTTACATGGTATGGGGAATTCAGGCTGAGAATCAGCTGACCTTAAATGGAGATCATCCTAGATTAGATAATCTGCATGGGTCCAACATAAACAAGGGTCTATAAAACTGGAAGCCATGTGCAGGAGAGGACAGAACAGAAGACGGGCACTGGAAGCGGCGTCAGGATGGGACACCGTTGAACGGCCATTGCTGGCTCTGAAGATGGGGGAAGGACACCAGTCAAAGAATGCAGACAGCCTGTGGAAGCTGGTAAAATCCAGGGATCAGCCTGCCCCTGACAAACTCTAGATAGAAATGCTGCCCTGTGGACACCTCGATTTTAGCCCAGTGAAATCCAAGACAGACTTCAGACTCTAGAACTGTCGGGTAATAAGTTTGTGTTGCTTTAAGCCACTAGGGTTTTGGTGACTTGTTACAGCAGCAGGAGAAACCTACTACAAAATAATTATAAAATAAACCATCGTATAATGTGATATGTACAAAAGATATTATTAATGATTTTTGATTAATAGAAATAAAGAAAATTACTTATTTCTACTCAGTCATACCCTTTCAGGTAGCCTGAATCTGTGAATGAGACGAAGAGATAAAAATAATCCCAGCACTCCATTTGGTCTGGAGTTGAGTAGTATCAACATGGTCACTAAAAAGTTAATGCACCAAAGGTTTAGTATGGTTTGGGGGAAAAATGAAAAGTTAGCAACCTGACCATGAAGTTAAGGTGGGAGATGGAAAACCAGGTAGGGACACTGATAACCTTCTTGGAAACGGGGATTCAAATGTGCATTATAGGCAAACGATGGCCTGGAAGCAGGGGATTATGTGCATTGTTAAAGGAAGCCCTCAACTAGCAAATAGAAATATTACAGCTGGTGGCAACTGCGGGAATGAACCAACCACAGCTGTGGAAGCAGCTGTTAACAATACAGCTGAGTGAATACAGCCGTGAGTGAGTGGAGCTCCTTCCACTTGGTGGACGGGGGTGAGAGGGGTGGACTTGTACTGTTTTCCTACCTAAGTTTTCCCACACTTGAGATAGAACAAATGTTTGCCTATTAATTTGGTTAAATATAAATATTTATAAATAAAGTAATAATTTTTTGAAATTTTTCATCTCCCCAGTTTTATTTTGAACCTGAAAGTCAAGGAGGAGAAATCTGAATCTCTGATAAAACTCTCAGTTTTAGCTTACACACAGTATTATTTATTTCCCAAAAATGGGGGCAAAATAGGATTGACTAAATCATGGTTGTATGTCAATCTGATTTTGTCCAATCCAATATCTGGATATGCCAAATGATTGTTTCCACATTGTGGCCAAACAACGAGTGAAAGTTAAAGTCAAATCGTGAAAACTTACTAAAGTACATCAAAAGAAAGCAGATTTTGAAATGTGTTGATCTTCCATGTGATCAAGCAGAAACAAAGACATGACCGTGGATGTGACACAGGGTATGCATGCTCGAAAGGAGAGATCACGTGAATGTCATGTGATGACTGCATACGTTCACGACAAGTTACTGCTGGCTGTGCCCAGTGACAAGCGCTTTGGCATATGGTCAAGACTGTTAGCAAGGAGCCTGCTCCAGAGTGGTTTGTCATTAGTTGAATATGTATACATTTACTATACATTTGTATATAAATATACATCAAATATATATGCATATAAAGATACATTTAATATATAATATGCATATTAATATATAATATACATATAACATGTAGATAAATAAACTCTAATTTACCTTGTGAATTGTAGATTAGGCTAAATTTGCACATAGACCAGAGAACTAAGGAAAAAAATGATGTAACTTCAACTTCCCTTTGAGTGTAATAGCCCCTCAGTAAATGATTGGCAACCGGACAAATTACTGATGGTAACAAATTCAACACACACTATTCTCCATTGTGGCAATGTGAATGTGCTTTAACATTCTTCCCGTTAAGATGTGGAATTTATAGCTCAACCCTTTGACACGGGATGAGCTCGTGACTCCTTTGATTAGTTGAGACAAACAGAAATGACGCATACAATTTGGAAGATAGCTCATAAAACCCCATACGTTTTCCTCCTACATCTCTGTGGATGCTTGCTCTGGAAGGATGCAGCTAGCATGAAGAAGCCCAGCGACTGTGACCCAGTTGTGTCGAGTCTGTGAGTGGCCACTTCATCCACTTTGACTTCTCGCTGACCTCTGAGCTGACAGGCAGCATCACTTCACTGCCAGAGGAAGGAGCATCTTGGCCCCGCCCAGTTGACAATTGAGGTCTCAGATGACTGTGGTCCCAGCCTACATCCGACTGAAATTTCCTGAGTCCCAGGCAAGGACTTCCCAGCTGAGCCCTTTTCAAATTCGTCCCTGGCAAAATTATGAACAAAGTAAAAGGGTTATTTTAAGGCTGTTTTGTATAATTAGTAACAGCATAATAGTACTTGAAACATGTATTTATATTTGTTATTATGGTTGAGAGGAGCAAAAGAACGCTGGGCGAAGATACAACTTTGTGTTTTACTTCGTGTTAACAGTATGACCTGGGGGGGGGCGCGGAGAACAAGAGCTACACTTAACTGAGGTCTTCATTTCACCGCCGGCAAAGGGAGCTGATTCTAACTCCCAGACTGTTATAAGAACCAGATGGGACAGAAATCAACAGAAATCACAACACGGCCACCCTATCTGGAAGGTTCACCTGGGCTCCTAAACCTCCATAAAGCCGTGCGGTGTTCTCACCAGACACACAGAGTTAGCTATCAGTGCTGTGTATTCGGACATGGGAGGTATTTTACCCCTTCTCGTTCTGAAGGCCTCTGAGCCTGCATCTCATTGTGGGTACATGGCTTTGATTCTGCCCTCGGAACTTCTGGAATAAAGGAGAAATGAAAAACTCAAGATTATCTATTTTGTTTTGTTTTTATTAGTATAGTTAATGAAGATCGTACAGTGAAAACAACTTTCTCCTTTACCAACCAGGACAGTCTCTCAGTTAATGAGTACGGGCACCTTCAAAAACACTGCTGCGATGCTTTCCAACACAGAGGAGCAATTAATGGTGCCCTTTCCTGGGCAATCAGCGTCAACTGTCCATTCCAAACGTGGCTGTCTCATGTTTTCATTCAGAAAAGAGGTATGAAATTAGAAAGAAAAGTAACATTGTGATAACTTAAATCACACAGTAATAGGAGGAACAAAAAATCAAAGGAAAAGATAACTCACTTATTTAAAGTAATGTTATTCCAATTTTAACCATATTATGCACCAACAGGTAAGAAAGCATCCATCTTAATTTGCTCTAAGATGGTGGAAAAATAGGTGAGCTGTCAGTTTCTCTACGACTGCGTTTGTAACAACACACAGGAACAGATTTTCTGTTTGCTTCCCTTATGATAAGGTACAAGCTAAACCATGCATATAAAGCACAGAAGTTACCCTCCAAAGAGCTTAAAGCATTAGCAAAACGCATTGTTTTTCCCAATGGTGTGTTTCAACAAGGAAGGTACTTGCAAAATGTTAGTGTAAAGAACAGAAATTCACTTATATGCCTATCCGTGGTACCGAACACAAGCTTTTAAAATGTCGTACCGATTACTGTTTATTAGCAAGAAGCACTTACGGGGAAGGTAACACAGTGTACTTTCTCTCAGAACCAGATGGCTGAAGCTCCTCCCGGGAAATGAACGGGAAGGAAACGGCACTGTGGGCCGGGTTTCCTAAAACTCAAACAACCTTTTAAAGAGACTTAAACCTCCTCCCAGTAAAAGGCAAAAGACAGAAGAATGTCAAACTGCTGCAATGCTCGCCTTGCAAAGCGTGAACTTCTTTGACCTTCATGCAGACTGTCCTATGGAAGCCACTAGCCCTGACCTGGTATTTTGGAATTTTAAGCATCCATTCGGACAACAATTCACTCAACTAGTTTTAAACTCTGATGATGTGCTTATGAAAATTAAATAAATAGCTGAATTGATTTAGGCTTAGTTACAAATGTATCTGAATTAAGACAGCGCTTGGCATACTTCAAAATGGTTAAACTGTCAGACCCAGGTCCCTGGAGACAGAGTTTTCATCTTTCAAACTTTGTTTCAAATGCCAGCCCCTCTGGGAAGCTCTCCTTACCTGAAAACACTCTAGGCAGTCCTACTGTGTCAATTAAATGCATGATACTTCTCATTTAATCATCGTAAATTCCTTTTTTCCTACTTTAAAAACCATGTGTCATACAATGTCATTGATTCATCCGAATTGTTTCTCAGACTGTTTTAAAAACAGGTTTCTCGGTTTCTTTGTTTAAACCATGACCTCTGTGATACGGCTTAATTCTTCTACTTTGCATATTCTCCAGCTAATAGGGTGATCTTATTCTACCTACATTCATAACATGAAAGAGCAAATGAACTGAAATGATTTGTGAAAGAGGACAAATTCTCTCCCACCCAGACCCTGTGACATTTCAACCGAACGGAGCAGTGGGGACTAGCTAAATGAGTCAGATTACTAGATCAACCCAAAACACTTAATTGCTGCCCTTGTAGAGCATCATAACTAGAGAACCAAGACACAGATTGACAGATACATCGCCAGACAGATGATCGACAGAGACATTATAGGCAGATAAGAGACCCAAAGTTAACTGATAATGAAAGCAACATCATGGAAAACAACACAGCCCACACATACTATGAAAAAAAAAATTCTTAATACAGGTCTTAGCCCCAAATTATTCAATTATATTTTCAAAAGTTTTAAAATGATAATTGTTACCACCACTGTTAATTACAACTACCATATCACTATATAAAAATGAAAATAAGAGGTGGGCGCCTGGGTGGCTCAGTGGGTTAAAGCCTCTGCTTTCGGCTCAGGTCATGATCTCAGGGTCCTGGGTTCGAGGCCCGCATCGGGATCTCTGCTCAGCAGGGAGCCTGCTTCCTTCTCTCCCTGTCTCTCTGCCTGCCTCTCTGCCTATTTGTAATCTCTCTCTCTCTGTGTCAAATAAATAAATAAAAAATCTTTAAAAAAAAAAGAAAAGAAGAGGTAATTAAAAAAACAATGAAAGGAGATTAGAGAACTAATACAAACCATATTACTTATGACAAGAAGTATTAGTGGATCAATCTAAGAGTAGGTCAACCATTTACTTTTCAGGAATATGCACACAGTGAAAATAAAATAGAGTAAGGTAAAAAATGGAAATACTGACAGAAGATATAGTTGACAAGTACAAAGAAGAATAAAACATAGATCAACATATTTCAGACATAAATGCTTAGGTGTTTTAATCAGATAAAGCAACAAATGATGATGGAGAAATATGAACAGAATGATCTAATTTAGCATATGCGGAGAAAGAGGCAGACAGACAAGACATTTAGTGGAAGAAATAGCACTTTGTTTCCTGAAGTTTCTTGCTTTGTTCGAATCCCAGTTCTTCATTTAATTACCACATAACTTGGAGAAATGATTCAAATCTTTGTGTCTGTTTTCTCTTTGGTCAAATAGAATTGAAAATAGTTTCTGTTTTATATGATTATTTGAAGAATAATTGAGAGAAGTCAAATAAAGCACAATTCTTGGTGCATATCCGTCACTTAATAAATATTATCTCTCTCTCTCTCTCTCTCTCTCTCTCTCTCTCTCTCTCTCTCATCTACCCAACTATTTATCCGTGTGTGTGTGCTTAACAAGAATATACTCAAGCTTTAACAGGATTTACTTCTTGACGTTGATACTTGAATGCCTAATTTCCCACGTGTATCTGAATATCTCGACATTCTGTGTATTCCTTTTTAAAAAATGGTGAAAATTCTGAGAAAACTTTTTAAATCCACAAATTTATTTTTTATTTCTAATTATTTTCCTTACAGAGCAGCCGTAAAGATTAGGAAGAAAGGCATTAAAAATTACTTTTAAATTACTTAGGAAGTCCACTTATTTTGCTGTCTGGTTAGAAAGATCGGTGTACTTGTATAGAACTTTGTACCTTCTTTGAATTTCCATACTTCAAATTCCAGTAGTGCATTTTCCTCCAGGACAGAAATCATTTTTGGGGTTAGCCTTTAGGAGTTCATAAAAGATGTGTCTGGGATTTCATTGTTCCTTGTTACATTTCAGAACTATTCATCCATTGCACATACCTTACAGTTCAAAAGTCTGTAAAGCAAGCACATAATTTTTTCCATTAACTTGTTCCTGAGAGTTCTTGAAGCTCTCCATATGCACAGGCTTTCTGTCTCTACTTCCTGTGTTCTGCCAAATGTGATTAGAAGTACGTGAAGGGCCTGAATGTATTTCCAGGCCAGCCAAACCACTAGGACTAATGAAATGTGTTGTTTGGAAGAAATGGAGTCCAAATGTACTTTTCACTGTCAAATACAGCAGATCATTCTAGATGGAGATTGGAGTGGAAATGCTTTCTGTATCTTATTGCAATGCTATCAATCAGTTGAAGTACATATGCTTCAAAGTTGCTGCAATAATTAATGACATTCTCAGCTCTTTATTTTGCATGCAAAACCATTACAAAATTGTAGAAAGATTTAAAATACAAATATTTTGATAGATATAAGAATATTTTATTTTAGGTCAATAAATATTTATAAACTTTTAAGTAATGATGTAAGTAAGAATAATATTACAATGTTAAAAAAGTAAGATGGTAGATTTACTGACAACTACATTAGTATTTGAATTAAATGTAAATAAAATTAAGACTCAAAGGCAAAGATTGTCAAATCGAATTTTAAAAAATTGAATATACCATTTATACCAGTGCCACTCAAAATATATGGAGTTAGATGTGTTGAAAATATAAGGGTGGGGGACATATACTGTGAACACCATCAAAAATAGACTTTTAAAGAAAGAAAAAACAGTTTTGGATTAGAAGAGAAACATTTTATAATGATTAAATTATCAGCTTAGAAACATTTGACAAATATGTGTATGACAATTCTAAATGTGTTATACAATAATAACTTTATTTTTTAAAAGATTTTATTTATTTGAGAGAGAGAGAGGGGGAGATAGCATGTCCGGGACAGGGGAGAGGCAGAGGGAAAAGCAGACACCCCGCTGAGCAGGGAGCCTGATGTGGGGCTCAATCTGCAAAGCTGAAGGCAGACTCTTCACTGACTGAGCCACCTAGATGTCCCCAGTATTATAACTAAAAAATAATAGAACTTTAAATTAAAAATAAAATAAAATAACAAAATAATTAACATAACAAAATCAAAAGTTCCATAATCTAAAGATTATAGAACTGAAGGAGAAATAGGCACATTCACAACCTTGAAAATTGATTAGATTAGCAGAAAAATTTAGTGAGGAAATAGAGGATTTGAAAGGAATTTAACAACTTTATTTAACTGATAAAAATAAAATTGTACATCTCAAAAAGTAGAATATACATTTTTAGTGAGTGCATATTGGACCTTTGACAATATATATCATATTCTGGGCAAGAAAGCAAAGCCTCAGATAATTTAAAAGCTTTAAAGTCAACCTGAATATATTTGACCTCTGTGGAATGAAAATAGAAATCACTACCAAAAACAGAACTAAAATTTTCTAAATGCATGCAAAATAATCTATGCACTTTTCAATAATTCTTGAGTTAGTTAGGAAGTCATAATAGATATCAGGTTATATTTGAGATGAATAATATTGACAATAAAACCTATCAACATTTGTGAAATGTTTAAAGCAGTACTTAGAAGCTAAATTATTTTAAGGAAATGTAGTGGTAAAAAAATAAAAAGAGAGAGAGATAAAGAGAGACAGAGACAAAACAAGAAACAGACAACAACAGAGAATAAACTGATGGTTATCAGAGGGGAGGTGGGTTGGGTTAAATTGATGATAGGGATTAAGGAAGGAACTTTAAAACAAAAGATTTACTTACTTATTTTAGGTAATATGGGGGTTCCTTAAAAATCTGAAAATAGAGCTACCCTATGACCTAGCAATTGCCTACTGAACATTTACTCCAAAGATACAAACCCAGTGATCCAAAGGGCGCTTGCACCCTAATGTTTATAGCAGCAATGTTCACAATAGTCAAACTATGGAAAGAGCCCAGATGTCCATCAACAGATGAATGGAAAAAGATATGGTGTGTACACACACACACACACACACACACACACACACACACACACACACACAATGGAGTATTACACAGCCATCAAAAATGAAATCTTGCCGTTTGCAATGATGTGGGATGAAATTATGCTAAGTGAAAGAAGTCAATCAGAGAAAGACAATTATCATATGGTCTCACTGATATGTGGAATTTAAGAAACAAAACAGAGGATCATACGAAAGAGAGGGAAAAATAAAACAAGATGAAACCAGAGAGGGAAACAAACCATAAGAGATTCTTAATCGTAGGAAACAACGGAGGAACACTGCATGGGAGGGGGGGTGGGGGATGGAGTCTCTGGGGGGATGACGAGTGACAGACATCAGGGAGGGCATGTGATGTAATGGGTATTATATAAGACTGATACATCACTGACCCCTACCTCTGAAATCAATAATACATTATGTGCTAATTAACTGAATTTAAAATAAAAAAATGAATAAATGAAACAAAGAAAAAGTATTTCTTTATTTTTAGAGAGAGAGTGGGGGGTCATCAGAGCGAGAGGGACAGAGAATCTCAACCAGACTCCCTGCTGAGTGTGAAGCCAGACACGGTGCCAGATTCCATGACTGTGAGATCATGACCTGAGACAAAATCAAGAGTTGGACACTTAACTGACATAGCCATCCAGGTGTTCCAAGGAGGGCATTCCTGATGAGCACTGGGTATTGTATGGAATGTTGAATACTAAATTTTACACCTGAAATTAACATCACTCTGCAAGTTAACTATACTGGAATTAAAACAAAAAACTTAATAATGATATTTTTAAAGGACCTAATAAAAGAACAGCAAAAACATGGAAATTCCAAAAATAAAGAAACGAAATAAAAATAACAATCTAATAGCAAGATTTTTTTTTTTTTAAGTAAGCTCCATGCCTAGTGTGGAACATAACACAGGGCTTAAACTCATGACCCTGAGATCAATACCTGAGCTGAGACCAAGAGTTGGTCACTTAACCAACTGAGCCAAACAGTTACTTCTAATAGCAAGATATTTTTTAAAGAGACATAAAAAATAGGAAAGAGGAATAGTAACAGAAAGTAACAATAAGACAGCTGGATTCTTTGGCAAAGTGAATCAAATTGAAAAGCACTGAACAAGTGAGCAAATGATGAAACACTAATTAGCATCACTCCAAATATTAAACACCACAAACAAATAAGATGATACTATAAATAATTTTATACCAATTTTATATGAAACTGACAAGTTCCTTGAAAAAAAAAACTTTCCCATATTGGCATGTGATGAATTTAAAAAGCTGAGCCATCCTTAAAGATAGTGAATCAGTGGTGGAAAACATTCTCATCAGGAAAGTTCGGCCCAATAGTTCCTTTGGTGAATTCTTCCGAACATTTAAGAAAGAAGCAATAACAATCTCATGCAAATTCTTCCAGAGAAGAAAAATGAAGAGAAAGTACTCTCCAACTCATTAGTGATACCAGATTAATTCTAAAAACTGAAAAAGACATCAAAAGAAAGGAACATTCCAGGTCAAGATCCTTCTAAACTTGGATGCAAAAACATGGCTGCAAAGACAGCCTATCGAATCAAAAACTACAGGAAAAGTAAAATATTATCATGCAAAGATATACCCCAGGAATGCAAGGTTAGTATAACACACCAGAAAGTTAATGCAATTCATCAATTTAAGCAAATACGGGGAGAAACATATGTTCAAGTCAATAGATGTAGAAAAAATCATTTGATAAAATTTCAAAAATTAGCAATAAAAAAATTCTCAGCAAACTATGCATAGAAGAAAATTCCCTAAATCTGATAAAAGCTATTTACACAAAATCCTCTCGAGCTAGTCAACAGACACATGAAAAGATCAGTATCACTGATCATCAGGGAAATGCAAATTGAAACCACAGTGAGATATCACCACACACCTGCCAGAATGGCTAGAATTAAAAAGACAAAAATAACAAATGTTGGCAAAGATGTGAAGAATAAGGAACCCTTATGCACCACTGATGGGAATTAATTGGTGCAACTATTGTGGAAAACAATTTAAGAATAGAATTACCATATAATCCAGTAATTCCACTACTGGGTATTTCCCGAGTGAAAGCAAAAAAACCAACAAAACAAAAGAAACAAACAACAACAACAAAAAAAACCCCACTATTTGAAAAGACATATGCATCCTTAATATTTATTACACCATTATTTACAACAGTCAAGATATGGAAGCAACCCATGATCATAGATAGATGCATGGATAAAGATGTGGCGTATTTATACATACAATGAAATATTACTCAGCCATAAAAATGAATGAGATCTTAACCATTTGCAACATGGATGGATCTAGAGAATATAACGCTAAGTGAAATAAGATAGTGAGAGAAATGCAAATGCCATATGAATTCATTCATATATGGAATTCAAAACAAAACAAATGAACAAACAACCAAGCAAAAAGAGAAACAAACAAACAAATCCAGAATCAAACTGATTTTTGCCAAAGGGGAGGTGGGGGAGGGGATGGGTGAAACAGATAAAGGGGATTAAGAGCGCACTTACTGTGATGACCACCGAGTAATGTATAAAGTTGTTGAAATATTTTATTGTTACCCGAAGCTAATACATTACTGAGTGTTGAATATAATTCAATAATAAAAAAAGAAAAAGAATGAGTGTAATGAAAGAAAAGTCATTTATAAGAACCAAAATCCAATTCTGAATAAGACAACTGTGTTACCTTAAAGAAAATGAAGTTTGATGAAACCTATTTCCTCATCATTATGGTAATTTTCATAGTTGTTATACTTTATAAATAATGTCATTTTAATACAGGTCTTTGCATTGTGCAGTATAAAATTATAGATTCTATATCACAAAATGTTTTCTTTTATTATTATACTGATACAGAACTCAATTTTCTTCAATTTTACCATTTCGTATGAAGATTTTTGTGAAACCTATGAATAAAGGAAAAAAAGCCTTCTGGAGCTAGTATTATACTAAAAAACAAAATAGTAAATACTTTCCCCCTGAATTTGGAAACAAGACAAAGTGTCCACTATCGCTGCTTATATTTATTGTTGTTTGGAATGTCCCACCCAACTCAATCTGGTAGGTACAAGGTACAAAATTGGAGAAGTTTATATAAAGCAGGCATTTTTCACAGATGATGTTTGTGCATACGGAAAAGTACAAAATAATATACAAAACTACAAATTAGTATCAGGCATTATGTCCCCCTAAAACTTGTAGAAGGATATTCATGGCAGTTTTAGGTGTTATAGCTTCAAACTGGAACTGGAAACTAGTATATAAATAAGGGTATATATGTCCAATGAAATCCAATGCACAAACAAACAAACAAACAAAACCCTTATATATTATAGCAAATCTGTTTAAGTACTTTATCCAGTATCTACCTATCTATCTAAATCTATCATCCATCATCTATGCACTGTCTATCCTATTTATAGACGTACATGTATTTGTCTATATCAAGATTTGCTTATCTATTGACCTACTTACTTACTTGCTTGCTTGCTTACATACTTATTTGCACGGATTATTACTCCTAACATGACCTTTCCACTAGAAGACCAATGACAGAGAAGAAAACGTTCCCCTTAGATCCTGCACTGGCCATAGAAAATTCAAAAAAGAACAAACATTCTGATTTAGAACTCTCAAGTCATTCCAAATTATTTCTGGTGGAGTTTGGTATCCCATACCCACCGCCAACAATTACTTGGAGAAAAATCGATATTTGACAGAAATCTGATAATGAGACTAAAAAAAAAAAATCCTGTTGGCGAATTATCGATTTATTTTCTCCATCTAATCTCAATTATTGATATTAATTAATGAGTGAGACTGTTGTCAGAAAATCAAAATTAATCATTAGATCTAAATAATCTTTTTCTAAGTACATTAATAACTTTAGGAAGGAGGTTTTGTAGAAACACAAAGTTTTTATGATATTTTGCCCAGCAAAGTATTCCAAGGTTGCTGGTATTAAAGTAAACCTATATTTCCATCGTAGGAAAATAGAAGTTATATTTCTAATTAAAAGACTTGTGCCAAACGCAACTATCCTCATTTGTGGAGCATTGTCATAAAATGGTATTTCCTAAACATGCTTTATTTCTGATGAAGAGGAAGGGGCAACTCTAATGGGAAAACCCTGGCCTTCCTCACTGATTTTAATGATTACTCCTAAATAATGCTGATACCTTAACGATAGGCCAGATAGATTAGGGGGTCTCTGATCTTACACTCGACAGTGCTATTTGAAGTAACCTTAACTCTTATCTTCTAATCTCTCATTTTAAAACAAGGAAATGAACTCACAAATGTTAAACATATTTCAAAAGGGACCCTGTTTCCCAATGTGGTACATTTGCAGAGACCCCAAACTGTGGGTCTTCTGGAATAGTCATGGTAGAGAACAAAGACCCACTTTCTTTTCAGGCATATCAGGGCCAGCTAGTATTTTTCTTCTGAAGGAATTGAGCAAAGCCATTCCCTTCAAACAAAGAAACAAACAAACACAAAAACAAAAAAACTGCAATTTCAGGTAATAAAAAAGACATAGGAAAGACAGATTCTTTAGCTTTAAAGTGCTAAATTATATCATGGAACTTGTATTGCTATTTATGACAATAATCAAGATAGGGTTATCCCTTCAGGTCAGAGTTGGAACAATGTCATAGAATAGATCTTTCTAAATTAGAGGCAATTTCTCTGTCCTTCTATAGACGCATCAAGTGTGCCTTGGTTAAGACAGGTCACTGAAGGAAGAGAACAGCCCTTCTAGAACAACGGAGGGGGTAGCTTCTGGGTAATAAGGATGTGGAGGATGGACCAACCTGGGCTTATCCCTAGTCACAGATGTGGTCCCTCTGGAGGCATAGACTTACCCACATGAGCCAGCCTTTTCCACTCGCACATCAGGTTAGAGGTTGGGTGCTGCTGAGGAGATACATTTTGTCATCCTTATAACTATCGCTATTACATTTATGGAGGAATTTGTGTGGCACACCAGAAATATCTTCATGTACCTTCATCGCCCCTTAAACTCTGAACTGTAGCATCATTTGGAGAGATCACAAGAGAGCATACAAGGAAGCGATCATTGTGTTTACTTTGGAAATTTCACTGTGATCAATTTTAAAGTTTCCTAAGCTGATTTGTAAACTTAAAATATTTGGATTCTCCTGCACCTAAGGAATTTTCATGAAGAAATGTATGCTATCACAGTCTCCATCTGAAGGCAGACAGAAGCACACAAGAAGCCTAATTAATCTTCAAAGAGTTGCTTGGTACAATGTTTTGGTGTGAGAAAAGGACACCCTCTTATGAAATTATTTTTTTCTGTACATCCTCGAGTTAGCTAAGCCTTGAATAAATTCTCTCATTAAATACTAAAAACAGCTCTTATGGAAAAGCTATTACTATCCTTGGTTGGCAAATAAGAAACCGATGTTTATGATTTGGACACTTGAGTGAAGAAAGGCCAGGCAGCTAGTGGGGATTTGATCCAGAGTTGCTTCCAGGGTATCTGATGCAAGCCCGAGCCCAGGGTGTCCATCACAATTTGTCGTTGATACCACAGTAGACCTGAAATCAAAACAAATATGAGTTTTACCCAATACTTCTGCATCATGCATCAAACTGAGATGCTGGGGGTCCACCATTTGATATTTCATCATCCCTACCACAACATCAATTCCAAGGAGCCCTTTGGTCTCCCTGACCCTCCATTTGCTGTGCCTTCGGGGCTGGCCAAACTCTTCTGCTGGATACGTGTTTCTTTACCTTTATTAAGATCACCTGTCAATTTTCATTCCTGTGTTATGAACTGAGAGTTAGTCTGTCCCTTTTTATGACTATCTTTCTGCTTTAATCCATACAGGCTGCTTGCTGTTTGATATCTCATAGGTCAAACTTGTTTCTCAATTCTTGCTGGCCCCTTGATGGAGGTCCATTTCCCACCCCCAGGACTCAGCTCTTCGGCTAACATGGCAGAAGAGGGGTGAGCCCTGTCGGGGAGAGGTCCAGGGATCAGCACTTTCACTCTCTGAAGCTCCCTTCCATGCTTTGTCTAATTAATACAGTGATTAAGCTTTATTTTCTGACTCATTTTGAACATTATGATTCTAAGAATATGGTATCCATCATATGAAAGCTACTATTTGATGTGTCCTACATACGTTACAAGGTGCTATCCCATGTATGATCTCATTTATTCTAACAGTTTTATTTTATTTTATTTTATTTTATTATTTATTTGACAGAGAGAGATTACAAGTAGGCAGAGAGGCAGGTAGAGAGAGAGGAGGAAGTAGGGTCCCCACTGAGCAGAGAGCCCGATGCGGGGCTCGATCCCAGGACCCTGAGACCATGACCTGAGCTGGAGGCAGAGGCTTTAACCCACTGAGCCACCCAGGCGCCCCTATTCTAACAGTTTTTGAGAGAGGTACTGTCATCTCAGTTTGCTGAGGACGGGAAGCTCAGACAAGCCCTGGGGGCAATGATTTGCCTTCTTCAGGAGCTGGATAATCTGGGGGTAAATTTGAATCTTTCTCAGCTTGCCTCCTCTTCTATAAATGGGAATAATACTGTCGTACGGTGTTGACAGAATGTCGTAAAATATGGCCATAAAGTGCCTAACATATTACATTAAAAGAGAACTTGGCACACAGTATATGGTGAATATATGGTAACTTTGTTATCATTGTGATCAAACTGAGTCTATTATCTTGTTTAACAGCAGAGGAAGATGAAAAGTCAGGTCTATGGCTTCTAACCCAATACACTTTGTGCTGTGCTCCTGTGTTCCTTTATAAAATGAAAGATTCTGATATTTTAGACATTTAAATTTTAGAGTCACGATTAAATGGTACTTTGATAGTTATATATTTTTAGGTTTTTCTATAATTAACAAATCTCATGATGCATCATTCAATCTGAATTATCCCACAACGAGAACATCCTGAGTCTCTGTGAGTGTTTTCATTAACTTTGTTAATGACCCTGCCCCTAAATTTCTATGGAGAATGCAGTCTTGATGAGCAGTGATTTCATCTCGACCTAATAAAAATGATTCTAGAAGAGGTTGTTAGATTTTAAGGTCATGCAATGACTCTCTATAACCTAGTTTTTTGTTCGCTACAAGTAATTTTGAAAACATATCATTCTCAACAACACAATCTATTAGTAACTGTCTGGCATTCCTTGAAATTACAATTCAGTCTGATGTGACAAGTCCTCCTTTGAATAATGGGTTTTTAAGCTGGTTGGTGTATATTCACGAATAACTGCTATCTTTATGAATATCTAGCGAGTGCTAATTTGCATTCAGTAATGTTCTACACATGGACGGGTATTTACTGTTCTCTCCTTTGGTGTTTCCTTAAGCATTATTTGGAAAATACTAAGACTTTATTAGCTTGAAAAATGATCTTTGCTTAGAGTGATTTAGTGAGAAAAAAAGTTTCTTCTTTTCTGAAAATGCTTTGGATAATAAACTTGATATTCTTTAGGAACAAAGCATTCAAAATATGGCATACTAAGTAAGGGTTGGAGAGCAGTTGGAAGATATTTTTAAAAACTCATTTGAAGTCCATAGCATTCAAAGTCAGACTTAATTAAATTGGATTTATCATTCAGAAAATGGAAGTAATTCTAGCATATTGCATTATTCAATACTTTGTACCCTGTACTGTTATTGCTGAACATATCAACTTTAGACTGCCATGAAATTCATGGTGTGTGTATGTGTGCGTTTTAAAAAAATAAGCATTTGTCAACTATTCTAACCTACTAGGAAAATAATACATTTGGAAATATTTCCCTTCCAGCGCATAAGATTTTCCTTTTCATTATAGAGATCTTTTTTCTTTCTTTTTTTTTTTTTGAGAGGAGCAATTGAAAATTTAATGTCGCAAGTATGACTTATCAAATAGTTTTATTCCTTTTGGAAAAAGGATGCCATTCATCTTTCAGAGATAGACAACTAGCTATTGCATTTCTAAAGTCCGACCTTTTCCTAAAGCCAAGGTTTTAAAGGGTCCATGAATTTGAACGTACAAGAAGTTCTCCACATACCATTAATCCTGTGAAATGAAAGCCAGGAGAAGCAAGGATTGAGCACAACAACGAGGCTTTGGGAGAGCTGACCAATAAGGACGATGCTGTTGTCCAGGGACAGAGACGTGGGCCCAGCGGACGGTGCAGGAAGAGAGCCCTGGGATTATATTGTCCACCCTGGCTCTTCTCATCCCACCCACTCCCAACCCAAAGACCGAGCGAGAGAACCCTCCTTGCCTCAACAGCACGAAGCCACACCTGGGAGGGACAGCATTCAACGTCAAGGAAAAGTTGCTGACCAGCATCAGTGACGCGAGACACATTTAAGTCTGTTGGACTCTGGGGCACGGAGGTGGAGGGTGCGCCTGGCCTGGCCTCCATGGCCTCTTCACGCCTTAGAAAAAAAAGGAGGAAAGTAGGACTTCTCACCCAAAGCCACACTTGCTTTGATTTTAAAAAATAAGGATATGTGACATTCCTGAAACTTAAATGTCACCGAGCAATGCATACTGCCAATGTTCTAAGGAATTCTGCACATGGGAAATGGAAACCTGCCCAGCCTTTGTATTCCCTACATGCCCTCATACGGACTTCATGTTTTCATGGGACTATAATAAGGACGTGTTCACTGAGACGAAGGAAAACGAGCAACAAATACAAACGATGTGTAGTTGATAGCACACTATTTTCAAGGAATTAAAATTGCATAGTAGCCCCGGGTATAGAAAAAGCCGTCCTTCTATTTAATGTCTAGAGCAGTTTTTAAAATAAATGACTGCATAATTTTAATTTCTAGGATTAAATGTTTTAATTTTTGCAGAGTTTCATGCTTTCCTTGAGATGTTTTAGGCACGCTTAATTAAGACATCTTTAAAGTTACTCTGGTTTTAACTTTCCCATTGGCTGAAACTGAGGACTCTTGGTATTTGCCTCAATGTAGGTAATTCAGTCCTTGTGTTGACCTTTGTGTTGGTCTGCAATCCTTCAGCACTAGTTTTCCTTGGAAACCGCACTCAGGCCCTGGATTTTCAGGCCTCTTTTTGCTTGTGCACACTTGTATCTGTCTAGACCCTCAAAACAGATTCAAAAACAAACAAACAAATAAGCCACAGATTTCTGTCCTCAGTTCCCATGTGCTCTGACCTAAGTCTGGTTTGTCTATACCACCTGGTTAGGGCAGACACATGGTGCTGGCTTGAGATTCTCTCCTGCGAGACACTGTGGTCTTCAACTGTGCAAGATCTTCCCCCTGCCACATGTCTGGATCAGTGAGATGAGTTTTCCTGATTCTTCTTCATCCACAGAAGTGTCCAGACCTCAGCCAGGATCCCAGTTCCTGGTGTCCGCCAGGGAAGGAGCCCACCTCCCCAAGTCCTGTCCCATTCATCCTCCAATGAGGGCATCTAGCTTTTTTTTTTTTTTTAAAGATTTTATTTATTTGACACACAGAGAGAGATTACAAGTAGGCAGAGAGGCAGGCAGAGAGAGAGGAGAGAAGAGGAAGCAGGCTCCCTGCTGAGCAGAGAGCCCAATGTGGGCCTCGATCCCAGGACCCTGGGATCATGACCTGAGCCGAAAGCAGAGGCTTTAACCCACTGAGCCACCCAGGCGCCCGAGGGCATCTAGCTTTAACTAAACAACTGCTAAGCATTCCCCCCTACTTGCCTGTCATCTGGGAATGCCCCGTGCTCACTTCCTACACTGGTTATCATTCATTTGCTTCAATGCAGGCAATAGAGCACCCCCAGAGTTGGGGGGACTATTCCTCCATCTTTCCATCATAAGTGATCAAGAATTTTTGCAGCTATCTAAAATGAAAATGCTTCAGATTTCTCTGCTTATAAAGTATCCCTGCTTTTCAGGTTGGGGTCAGGGTTGACGTCAAAGTTAAGAAATTTCTGTCTTTTTCTTTTGTTTTCTTTGTTGTGTGACAAATGATAGTCAGGATATGACCTATTTTTTTCAAACTTTGCTTGGAAAACTTTGAGCCTGACATACTTTTCCAGGGAGAATATCTTTGGCTAATATCAGCATTTGTCTATCATTTTGGCTCTAATTAAATGGACTGCTTCACTGGGTCACTGTGTAATGATTCATTTTACTAAGATTCTCAAATTTGTTAGCATGATGTTGTATGCATTTCACTCCATTTTTCAAAAATGTTCTTTGTAATTGTGCTTATTTTTCCATCTTGATTTTTTATTTTTTCATGAACAGTTTCAGTTTTATTTTCCTTTTTGTGCCAACAATTAGCTTTTACTTCAAAGGGCACATTATTTTCTTTGACTGTACTTTTCTCTAAAATGTTGACTGGAGTATTAACAGCAAATACCAAATAATGCCAAGTCAAAGTATGGAAGTAATAACATCAAAACTTCACCCATAATATATATGCAAGCCTGTATTTATTTTTAATCTACTTTGTCTTTTCTTGGAGAGTTATTACTTCTTCTCAGTAATGATTTCTCAATTTCTCTCTAGTTTTTTTCCTATCTGTGATTGAAAGATCTGACATTGAAGGCATTAAAAAATCTGATTATTATGTCATTTTGCAGGAATAAAAAATTTTATCAATGCAAAATACGTTTATCCATTCCATGTTTTTAATCTTGAGTTTTACTTTAATCTTTACCCATGTTTTTCATCTTGAGTTATACTTTCTCTACATTTACGTATATTTACTTCTATTGTTAGCCTTTGTTTTTATACGTCTTTTTCATTCTTCTACTTACAACGTTTTGTATGATTTACAGTACATCCAGATACATGGAAAATAGTTAGATTTTTATTTTTATTGAAATCAATTCTTATCTTTTAAAAGGGGAATTAATGTATCCACATACTAAAGTTAACATGCCTTTGCCGATATTTTCACTGGACATCCATTTCATTTTTTATGTGTGCTGTTTTGAATTTATTGATAATTATCATCAATTATCTTCCCCCATGTTACTGCAGAAATAATGCATTTTTTTCAGTCTGACTAGTATTTTCCCTTAAATATTAACATATATAATTAAAATATTTGTTTCTAGATATAATCAGAGCTTACATTCTCTTAGAAACAGACAACATGTACTTCCTGTCACTTGCCTGACTAAATCATACAGAATTGTCATTCTAAATTCCTACTTGATGTTTGTATGCTGGTATGCATCAATAACTAGTTGTACACAGAGATATATATGTATATCATGCATTTTTACTCTGAAGTTCATATCTTCATGTAGATGTATTATCGATCATGTATGCTTTGGTTGTTACATCTTTGCTCTATGTGAACTATTCAATAGTAATAATAATCACAATTACTAACTGTCTTTGTTCCTTTGTCTATTTGGCTACTCCATTCATTTGTTGAAACTTATTTGTTTTTTAATATCAAAGGACTAAATTTGTAATGTGCAATTTTCCCTTTGTTTCTGTTCAAATTTCTTTAAATATGTAGAATGAATTATTTTTAAGATATGAATTTTTAATCATATCAGGGTCTTCTGTTTCCTTTATCAAATCTGTTTCTTCAGGTATTAGTTCTTCTCCATAGTGAATTTGGTGTTTCTTTCATGGTGCTGACTACACTCAAAAAATGGGTGATGGGAGGTGATTTGCTCAACTTCATATTTAAGAATCATCATCTAAGTCCCTGTTATGTAGACTTATCCTTCTCCCAGTGTTATGGGATGCGAAGGAGGTTATATTGATTTCTTCTTTGCTGGGATGACAGGCTTTCTGCCCAGGGAGTGAGCACTGACCTGTCTTTGTAGTCCTGTGCATTTATAGTCCCTCTACCCTTGCTTTGCCATCCAGACAAAAGCTACTGTGTCGCCTCAGTGGTGAAGAGGCTAACAGACTTCTGTACTGTGAACTGATTTTCCTCACTCCAAAAAAGTCTCAAATGTCTTTTCAGCATCTTTCAACTCTCTGAGCTCGCTACTCCTTGACCTCACTCCCATGACTGCAGACTTTTTTCTGCATGTGTTTTTGTCTACAAATACTGTTTTGTTGTTGCTATTTTTTCCTGAGATCTGATACCCTACTTTCACCTTCAGAAATTTCTGGAATGCGCCATAATTCTTAAAATACATCAAAAACATTAAAGAATATTTGAACCCATTGCTAGGAAACTAAAATCAAGTATGAAATTAGAAAAAATATAATATGATTTTGAGAAAAGAGATAAAATCTTTGTAACTAGCTTAAGGATATTTGTTAGCATATGACTCTCTGGAAATGCTGGGACCAGATATACTTATTTTAAGAATACCAAGAGGTAACTTTAAAAATTATCTCAAACGTCAACATCTTTGAAAGAGTTCTATTGAATGGAGTAAATAGAGCCACCGACATCTAATTAAATGCCTACAAAAATGTGAGTGGAGCCCTGCAACCACCCTTCATGAGATAATGGATTGACACAAATAGCAGTCTCAGCTGCAGACCCAGTTAATAAAGTATCTCAAGCCCAGATCACCAAAGTAATTTTTTTAAATAATTTGAACACTTAGAGTATTTTCTATGTGAGTCGATTAATCACCAGTTCTCTCTCTTTCAACCTTCTGCCCATAAACACAGCTATGACAAAACAATGCATTTCCACAATAGGCAGAGGGAATCTCGATCAAGAGATCGAGAGGAGGGCGCCTGGGTGGCTCAGTGGGTTAAAGCCTCTGCTTTCGGCTCAGGTCATGATCTCAGGGTCCTGGGATCGAGGCCCGCATCGGGC
>LNAC01001240.1:236192-268273 GCA_002007465.1 Ailurus styani | reverse complement strand
CCGCCCTCTGTCTTCCCCTCCCCCTCAGGGCGTCCTCCGGAAAACCGGCTGCTGCTACTCCTGTGAGGAAGGGGGTAAGTCGGGCCGGCCCACCCGCCCCCCACCTCCTCCCAGTCTGTCCCCGCTGATTCCTGCCCCAAGCTGCCCCTGCCCGGGGCCGGGCAGGGCGGCGTGCGGGGAGCGGCCCCGCTCGGGGGCCGCAGATCCCCTCCCGCACCTCCACCGCCTCTCCTCCGTCTGCCCAGACAAGTGCCAAGTGCGCGTCAACAGGACCATCCTGACGCACCAGGGCTGCGCCACCCAGGCCCCGGTCAACGTCACGTTCTGCGGGGGCTCCTGCCCCGGACTGTCCAAGTGAGCAGCCCTGCGCCCCTCCCGGGAGCCCCCGCCCCGCCCGGCCCTGGCTGCGGCCAGGTGTGCGCAGCGGGCCGGGAGCAGGAGGACCAGTGGGGGGCTGGCTCGAGACCCAGGGAAGGGGCCCCCTCGCCCGCCCCCGGGGAGGGGGGTCGTGCCCGGGTCAGCAAGCGCCATGAGCGGCTCCCAGACGAGAGGGAGCCTGGCGGGGCCCGTCAGAGCTCAGTGACCCCGAGCACTGTCCCGGCCAGGTCAGAGGAGCCCCTAGTGCTCCGAGGGCGACCTCAGGGCTGCCCTGGGCAGGTGGGGGCCATCGGCCCCAGCCCCCAGAGAAGCCGGGAGCTCGGGGGTGGGGCTGGCCCAGGCGGGTCCTGAGGGCGGCCTGCCTCGCAGGTACTCCATGGAGGCCCAGGCTATGGAGCACCAGTGCACCTGCTGCCAGGAGACCGGGGTTCATGAGGAGCTGGTGACCATGCAGTGTCCCGACGGGACCACCGTCCAGCGCACCTACACGCACGTGGACAAGTGCAGCTGCACTCCGGCCTGCGTCCGTTCGCCCGGGGCTCCCGAGGACGGTGCCCCCATCCTCCTGACCTAGGGGCCCTCCACTGTCTGTTGCCATTCGGACCCCCTCCCGCCAGCCTCCCCCCACTCCAACCTGGTGCCGGGACACACACCACCCAGCCACGGAGAGCTCGGCCAGCCTGCTGGGGGAGCCCAGGCACACCTGCCGCCTGGCCCTCGGGGCGACCCTGGCGGGCGACGGTGCAGTGAGGACCCACTTGAGGAGGGCTCCGGGAGGGGACCTTGCCCTCGGAGCCCCTCCAGCATGTCTTGGCCACATGTCTGGCCGTCAGGACCTGCCCCTCACCTGAGACAAGTGCCGGCACTGCCCGGACTCACCCCTTCCCGTGCCAGGGGGAGGCCCGCAGCCGCCGCGCCAAGCCCCCTGTGGCCGGTGAGCCCCACGCTGCTCCCCGAAGCCCCGAGGAGGGGGAGCGGCGTCAGGCAGGGCGGCTGCCCGCCCGCACCCACATCTGAACCTGGGCCTGGGGTGACCGTGGCCGCCGGGAGACAGGCCCGGGAGGGGTCGGTGCTTCCTAGCACTTCCGCTGCCCACCCTGCCCCCGTCTTGCAAATAAACGCTGAGCATCGTGTACACTTCTTGGTGCTGGTGACTCTTCTGCCCACGGAGTCCCCTGGGCTTCTCCATCAGGCTGTGTAGCACCCCAGGGCTCGTGCGTCCGGACCCTCTGGGAGGGACAGGTGGGGCGAGGGTCAGTCTCGGGCTGTGGGGCCCTGGCTGGGGCCTGGGATGAGCCTGGGGCTCGGAAGCGACCCTCCTCATTATTTCTAAGGATTTCTAAGAAGGCCGGTTCACTGGTGTGGAAAGTGCGGGACCCCACGGGAGGCATGGCTGCGGCCCAGGTGTGTGAGCGCAGGAAGCAGCCGGCTCACGGGCGGGGGCCCATGGGAGGGGGCGGCGGTGCTGCTCGGCCTGGGGGGCTGCCGGCTCGCCCCAGCGCACACACTGAATCTTCTGCAGGGCACTCGGCCCCGAGCCTCACAGTCTGATTTCCCGGGGGCTGTGGCTGCGCCCCCACCCGAGTCTTTGTGAAGTCGGGTGCAAAACGACAGCCTTCCCTAAGCCCCTCCCTGGGTTCCCTGGCACAAGCCCCTCTTTAAACGCACGGGCCTATCACCAAATTGAAACATTCCTAAGGCACCGGGAACACGAGGGTCATGTGCAATGGGCTAGGGCTCCCATATACCACGTGCTGCCTGCGTGCCAGGGGAAGCTCTCATCCAGTCCTGACAACACCCTATGCGGTGTGTGCCATTACTCCTCCCACTTTACAGATGGGGAAACTGAGGCACGCCACGAAGAAAAGCTTTGCTTCAGCCAGGAGCATAGCCAGGCTCCCCCGTTGCCCTGGAGAAAGTAACTATAAAAACCAACACGGGGCATAAAACCAAAACAGTTACTAAATTTTAAATATTTTTAAAAAGTGATTTCTGGTGTCCAGATGGAAAAGTGAGCATGTCTTCCCCCACAGGCACAAAATTTACCACGACAAAGATAGAAATTTGAAAATAGAAGAGCAGAAAACAAGAAAGTGAATGATCTGTGAACCCAACAGGCATCCCGAATGAAGGGAGGTTTTGGGGGGCGCGCCTGTGGTGAGCAGGGGCCGTGGCCTCAGGGTGATATTTGGATCCATGTGTGAGAACAATGACCTCTCAGAACTGAAGGCACGAGCCCTTGACTGAAAGTGCTCGGCGAGCGCCAAGGAAGGTAAAGAAGGTCATCCGTTCAGAGAGATTTGGGGGTGAGATCCGAGGGCGTCGAGGCGGAGAAAAGCTCGGAGCTGCCGGGCAGATAGGAGCACGTGCCTGCACCGCGGGAGCCGGGGACCCGCGCCCGGAGACCGCGGCAGGGCACCTCCACGGCGCCGAGGGCACAGACCTTGAACGCTGAACCCCACACCCAAGTAAACTATCATTTATGAGTGATAGTGAAAAAAAGGCATTTTCAATATACAGGGACTCAGAACATGGACATCCCCCAAGACCCTGTGCGAGAGACACCAGCCACCCAGCATCACCTCTCAGAAACCAACACGCGGCACGCAGAAGTTCATAACTTTAATGAGTCGGAGTCATCAGTATTTTTCTTCATGGTGGGCGCTGCTTGGTCCTATTTCTCAAAACCTTCCCTGCCTTGGGATCAGAAATAGGGTCTTCTGGATTATTTTCTTTCTTTTTTTTTTTTTTTAAAGAATTTATTTTTATTTATTTATTTTTTAAAGATTTTATTTCTTTATTTGACACAGAGAGAGAGAGAGATCACAAGTAGGCAGAGAGAGAGGAGGAAGCAGGCTCCCTGCCGAGCAGAGAGCCCGATATGGGCCTCGATCCCAGGACCCTGAGATCATGACCTGAGCCGAAAGCAGAGGCTTTAAGCCACTGAGCCACCCGGGCGCCCTGGATTATTTTCTAAAAGCGTGACGATTTTGCCCTGCACCTAACTTTTTTTTTTTTAACTGTACAGCTTAGTGGTATAAAATACATCCACACTGCTGTCCGTCCATCCGTCCGTCCATCCATCCATCCATCCATCCATCCCACAATCCCTTTAACTTTGCAAGATGGAGACTCTCTCCCCAGGAGGCAGTAACTTCCCACTGTTCCTCCCCGTGACTCCTGACACCCACCCTCTACTCTCCGTCCCTATTTTGATGACTCTAGGTAACTCACGCGAGTCGAATCCTACAGCATTTGTCCAACGGTGACTGGCTTTTTCACGGAGCAACATGCCCTGTAGCTCCAGGCGAGTTGTAGCAGGTGTCGGTCTCCCTCCGTCGACAGCTGGGCACCATTCACCCCCGTGTATGTGAGCGCCACATTCCACTTGTCCATGGTCACCAGGGTCGCTCCCACACTTTAGCTACAGTGAATAATGCGGCTACAAACATGCATGTCTCGTCAAGACCCTGCTTTCAATTCTTTTGGGGATAGACTCAGAGGTCAAATGGCTTGATTGTCTGGCAGTTCTAATTTTAATTCTTTGAGGAACTGCCATACTGTTTTCCACAGTGACTGAATGAGTTTACATCCCTAATAGTGAATGGGGGCTCCAATTTTTCTACCTCACCTTGCTTGTTATCATCACACTTTTTAAATTATTATTGTAGTCAGCCTAGTGGGTGTGAAATGGCACCTCACTGTAGTTTTGATGTGCACTTTCCTGATAACTAGTGATGTTGAGCATCCTTCCATGTGCTTGTTGGCCATCTTAGATCGTCTTTGGAAAAATGTCTGTTCAAGTCCTTTGCCCATTTTTGAATTGGGTTGTTTGGGGGATTTTTGTTGTTGAGTACTTTCTGGAAATTCCCTTATCAGATATATGATTGGGATATATTTCCGCCCATTATGTGGGTTGATTTTTACTCTGTGATAGTAGTGACTTTTGATGCCCAAAATTTTAAAACTTTTATGAAGTTCAATTTGTTTATTTTTTTCTTTTGTTATCTGTCGCTTTGGTGTCCTATCTGAGAATAAAGTGCAAATCCAGCAGGAAGAGAGGCACCTTGCAGGTGAATACTTCTTTACTAGCCCATCAGGAGAAAGGAAATTTTCCTCCTACAGGGACAATAGCCCAGCCCATGAGAGCACAGCCCAGCCCATGAGAGCACAGCCCAGCCCATGAGAGCACAGTCCAGCCCATGAGAAGCCCCTCCCAACTCACGCCTTCCTCTATAAATGAGCCTCCTTTGCTCTCTTCGGGGGACTTTCCAACGGTTGGTGTTGCTGTGTCAGATTACTGCTCTCTGCTACTCCCAAATAAATCAATTTTTGCTGGTAAACTAACTGGCAGTTTTATATTTTAAGGTTCACAATGACTTTTATTAGGTTGGGGTAGTTTCCATCTATTCCTGGTTTGTTGAGTGTCTTTATCATGAAAGGGTGTTGAATTTTGCCAAATGTTTCTTCTACATCAGTTGAGATGATCATGTGTTTTTCCCCCTTTAACCTGTAGCTGTGGCGAACTACACTGAAGATTTGTGTGTGCTGAACCATCCTTGCGCTCCACGAATACACCCCACTTGGTCATGGTGTATAATTTTTTGATATGCTTCTGAATTGTTTGCGAGCATTTTATTGATGACTTTTGCACCAATGTTTATAATAGATACTGGTTTGTGGTTCTCTTTTCTTACAGAGTCTTTGTCTGGCTTTGTTGTCAGGGGAATGCTGGCCTCACAGAATGAGTTAGGAAGTGTTCCATCCTCTTCAGTTTTTTGGAAAAGTTTAAGAAACATCGGGATTCTTCTGTATCGCTTCTCTTTGTTGGGAGAATTTTGATCACTGGTTCAATCTCCTCGCTGGTTATAAGTCTATAAAGATTTCCCATTTCCTCATGATTTAGTCTTGGTAGGTTTCTTTTGTTCTTTAGTTTTTATTTAAATTCCAGTTAGTTAGCATACAGTTAACTAACGATATAGCAATCCAGTCTGGTAGGTTCTGTGTTTCTAGGAATTTGCCCATTTCATCTTAGTCACCCAATTTGTTGGCATATAATTGTTCACAGTACTCTCTTATAATCATTTTTATTTTTGTAGAATCAGCAGCAATGTCCCTCTTTCATTATGATTTCAGTAGTTTGAATCTTTCCTCTTTTTCTTAGTACAGTGAGCTACAGGTTTGTCAAATAGGTTGAAATTTTTGAAGAACCAACTTTTGGTTTTCATTTTTTTTCCTGTTGTTTCTCCATTCTCTATTTTGTTGATCTCTGCTCTAATCTTTATTATTTCCTTCCTTCTGCTACCTTTGGGTTTAGTCAGTTCTTTTTATAGTTCCTTAAGTTGTCAAGTTAGATTAATGGTTTGAGATCTGACCTGTTTTTTAATGTGAATGTGTATAGCTCTAAATTTCCCCCTAGCCTCGTTTCTACTGTGTCCCGTAAGTTCTGGTCCACTATGTTTTCGTTCCTGCTCATCTCTGTTTTCTCCTTTCTTCTGGATCCCTTCTTTGATCCACCTGTTGTTTAAAAACATGTGGCTCTATTGCCACAATATTGTGAATTTTCCAGTTTTCCTTTCCTTATTGATTTTCAACTTCATCTCATTGTGGTCAGAGAAGATACTTCGATTATAGTTAATCTGTCCAGACTTAGTTTGCTGCCTAACATATGGTCCATCCCGGAAAATGTCCCATGTGCACTTCCGAAGGACGTGTGTGTGGTTGTTGGGTGGGTGTTCGGTGGATGCCGCCAGGCCTCATTGTTTACTGTGTCGTACTCGTCCTCTGTCTTCTGTGCGCCCGTTCTGTCCACTCTTGTGACTGGGGCATTCAGGCTCCAACTAGTTGGAGCTTACTTCTCCCTTCAATTTTGTTAGTTTTTGCTTCATATAGTCTGCCATTTGGGACAAAACCACTTAAAATCCTTGTATATTTTTGCTGTATCAAACATGTTATTAACACATAATGTCTCTGTCTTGTAAATCTTTAAAATTCATAGTCTATTTCTGTCTGATGTTAGTAAAGCCACCCCTGTTCTCTTTTGGTCGCTTATTTGCATGGAGGGCGTTTTCCATCCTTCCGCTTTTCACCTGCTTGTGTCTTTGGGTCTAAAGCACGATTCTCAAGAAAATAAAATAAAGTGAGCTTCTCATGGACAGCACATAGCTGGGTCATGGGTTTCTATCCCTTCTGCCAATCTCTGTCTTTTGAAGAGCTTCATCCATTCACATGTACTTACTGACAAGGTGCACACCTTCTGTCGCCGTGCTGTTTTCTGTATGACCTATGGTTTTGTTTTGTTTTTATCCTTTGTTTCCCACACTACTCTTTTCTGTGTTTAGTTGACTCTTTGTAGTGAAACGTGTAAGCTCCTCCATTCCTTCTGTGTATATCCTCTAGCAATTTTCCTTGTGGTGATCACGGGGATGACATTTAACACGTGCAAATTACGAAACTCTAATTTGCATTTATACCCGCTCCACCTCAGTAACGTACGAAAACTTCTCTTCAGCTTCCTCCCCATCAGCTGTTGGTTGTTGACGTCACAAAGTTACATCTTCGCGCAAGTGCCCCCAGACATAAATAACTCTGACAATGCATTAGTTTCTTCGATGTTGTAGAAAGCTAGATTTGGGGTTACAGACTAAAGTAATACTAGATTTTACACGAATGTTTTTTCCTTTAAATGTATTATCCTCTTAAATCATACAAACATTAAATCACGTAACGTGCAATAAAAATTGCAGTTACAAGCCGTTGTCACAAAACTATCTTGTGTGATTGGCCATGTATTTACCTTTACTGAGAGCTTTGTTTCTGCATATTAAGTTACTAACATCCTTTTATTTTAGTTTCCAGAACTTACTTGAGTATTTCTTGGGCACATCCGCTCTTGTTTATCTGGGAATGTCTTAATTTATCCCTCCCCCTTGAAGGACAGTACCCTGGATATAGGATTCTTGGTTGACGGGTTTTTTCTTCTAGCATTTGAATGTATCGATCCACTCCCTTCTGGCCTCTGAAGTTTTTTCATGAAAAATCTGTTGATAATTTATTGATGATCCCTTGTATGTGAGGATTCTTTTCTCTCCGGCTGCTTTCAAATTCTTTGTCTTTGGGTCTGGAAGTTTGATTACAATGTTTCTTAGTGTGGATCTCTTTAAGTTCATCCTCCTTGGTGTTTGTTGAGCTTCCCGGATGTCTATGTTCATGTCTTTCCTCGAATTTGGGAAGTTTCCAGGCATTATTTGTTCAAGAATTCTCTGTGCCCCTTTTTCCCTTTGCCTTCTGGGACCCCACGTGTGTATACTGGTCTGCCTGTGGCATCCTGCAGGGCCCTTAGGTTCCATTCCATTTTCTTCCAACTTTTTTCTTCGTCTTCCTTGGACTTGGTAATTTTCCCTGTCCCATCTTCAAGTTCACTAATTTTTTCTTTTGTGTGCACAATTCTGTCTTGGATCCCCTCTAGTGAATTCTTCATTTCAGTTATTGTACTTTTTAAGCTTCAGAGTTTCTTTTTGGTTTCTTTCTAGGTTTCCCATCTGGTTATTGGTATTTTCATTTTGTTCATACATGGTTTTCTTAACTCTCTCCACAACTTCTTTTGTTGTTTTAAAATCTTTGTCTAGTGTATCTGAGATCAGGTCTTTTTCAGAGCAAGTTTCATTGATTTTTTTTTTCTTTTTGTAAACCACACTTTCTGGTTTCTTTGTATGTCTTGTGATTTTTTAAGTTCATTTATTTGAATGAGATGGAGCGAGAGAGCAAGAACAGAGGGAGATAAGGAGAGGCAGACTCCCCGCTGAGCAGGGAGCCTGACGTGGAACTCGATCCCAGGACCATGAGATCATGACCTGAGCCTAGGGCAGCAGATCAACTGAGTTACCCAGGCGCCCCTGCCTTGTGATTTTCTTACTGAACACTGGACATCTGAGTTGAATAATGTGGTAACTCTGGAAATCCAATTCCCCCCCCCTTCCCCAGGGCTGGCTGTTTTTTCTTCTTTATTATTATTACTGTACACTGTGTCTGTGCAGGGATCAGCCTGACCTGTAAATGTTATGTCTGCTCCGGTCTTCTCTGAGCCTTTTCCTGGGCATTCAAGATCATGTTCTGACTTTCCCCTCGTCTGTAGCTGTTTTTGCACATCCTAGTCTTTAATGTCCTGCTCCCAAAAAGGGAAAAAGAGAAAAATGAAGGGGGAGAAGGGCACTAGCCCTTTAAATCCTCTGGGAGTCACTTAAGCTTACGGGGGAGGGGCGTGCGACGACAGGGATGGGGTGCAACACAGTTACCTAGATGTTTGCACCACTGGGATCAGAGTGCAGACCCCCAGAATTTGGAGGGCCGGGTCCTTCTTGCCTACCCTGGCCCCCACAAGTTGTTTGCAGGTTTCTCCGGGAACGTGTGCATGACTGCCTGCCCGGGGCCGGGGGTCTGGCGGGCGCTGCGCGGTGAGAGCGAACACTGACCTGGGCAGACAGTGACGTGCTCTCCGAGCAGTCTCCCCGAAAGCTGCAAGCCTTCAGCAGACTCCAGGGTTCAAACGGCTCCATCAGAGTCTGCCTGCGCAGCTGTTGTGAGGCGGGGGCACAGGTTCTCTCCTCACGGACCTTCCTGCTCAGCCACTTTCCGGAATCTTCCTGCCTTTACATTTGGAGTCTGCCCAGAACCGATGTTTGGAGGTGGCACAAAGCAGGGGCCTGATTCCACTTATTCTGGGTCTAGCCCCCGGCTAACTGTCCCTCACTGTCGCCCGCGCTCTGGTCCCTGTTGGGTAGCTCTGGACCCTCCATCTGTCATCTTAATCCACACAACAGCCCTTACAGTCTTGGTCTCTACCTGAGCAAGGCTTCCCACTTTGTCTTTCTTTGACGAGAATCCTTGACTCTTCCTAGCCTTCTGGATGCCCGCAGGCTTAGAATCACCTTCCCAAGCCTCACAAACAACAAAACACAGGACTTGAGGGGAAGGAGGTCACGTGGAGGGAAGTGAGCGTGGGGCAAACCAGCATCTGCACATACTACTTCCATCCACAAACACTGTCCACCGCGCAACCCCACGGAGCTGCCCGAACGGCTCAGACCTGCTGGAAGCATCTGAGTTCCCCCTTTTCTTTGTCGTATTTTCAAACATTTCAGAAAAGATTTCTAAACACAGGTTATTAGCATTTGGGGGGCCGTTTTCAATGCGGATGTTCCCAATAAACCCAACTTGCCGCACCCGTTCTCTCTCAAGAGGGGCTACAGTCTGTCCTCGTCCTGAAGGGGCCGCCGTCCTGGGCCTCCTCTAAGAGCCGGTCCGTGAGCCACCGAGGGACCCGTGCCTGGAGGCCTGGGTCTGCTCAGGGAGGAGGACCGTGCCGGACAGGACAGCCCAGGCTCCCGGGGGACTCGCTGACGGGCTCTCCTGGGAGAGACTCTGCCTGCACGGCATGTGCCCCTGCTCTGCCCGGCAGGAGGAGGACGCTTCCTCGTCGTGGCCGCTCTGGAGCCAGCCGTCTGGACGTGCTCCACATGGCCTCGCGCTCCGCCTGGGCAACTGGTACTTGTCCCTGAGGTCAAGGAGAAGGTCTCCAGAGTTGGACTCACTGGGGGCCGCGAGGTGAAGCATCAGTTGCTGGGTCCTGCCCACTGTGCCCCGAGACCCTGTGACCCATGCGTGCCACCTCAGCCCCTGGACACTGTGTTCTCATCTCGCTCCGAGTCCCACTGCCCGTCCCCTAGCCCAGGCCTGAACACAGGGGCTACTCTGCCCCGCTCCTGGGCTTGGGGAGTCCCTGACCCATCAGGCATCCCCTGCTGTCGCCACGGAGCCTAGCACGGTGGCCCCTCAGCCCGAGGCCTGCACGTGACTGCTGAGCGCACCCAGCCCTACCACCAGGTCACCGGAGGCAGGGGCCCAAGGCCAAGACCAACCCCAAGGGATTCCCAGGGGCCTCACCAAGGGCACAGGGGGGCAGGTTGTGGCCATTTCTAGAACTCTGCTCGTGTCTGCTTTACCGGACAACTCGTCCCAGGCCTCGCCCTACAGGGGGTGCTGGCAAGCGCCCACGAGAGCTGGGAGTGACCCCCGTGTCACAGCGACCTTCCTTGAAGTAACCCGGGGCTCGCGTCCTCATGCTCCCCTGCAAGCTGCTGCTTCCATGCACGGAAGCCATGCGGGTCCACGACAGCCCAGCCTGTCTGGGTCCTGAGCTGGGGCACTGTGGGCGGCTCGGGGCCGCGAGCTCCGTGGGGGTCGGCTCTGAGGGCAGAGCTCCCACCCCGCAATCTCAGGGGTGCCACCCCGCTGCCAAGGGGCGGAGCCCACCCGGCCTGGGACCTGGGCCTGACCCTCCTCAACACCCCTCATTCCAGGCCACACACATCCCATCGGCCTGGGCCTGAGGGCCACACGCTGTCCACTCCTCGCGTGGCGTCTGCTCCCCCCCATTCACGCAAACGTCCACGGGGTAACGGCACACGGTGACACGCGTCAAGGGGAGACAAACGGAGGCCCCCGTGCTGTGTGAGCGAGGCCCGCATCGTCACGTCCGCTGGTTCTCACCTTTCCACCCTCCTGAGTGCCTTAATTTCCGGTGTACCGTGCGGTGACCGGGCATCGAAGGTGATTTTCTCAGGGACAAGCTCACACGTGAATTAACGGGACATTCGTATTGCGTCAGGGTTAACGTTTCCACCCGCGCACCGTCCGCCAGCAGCTGGGGGACCGGCTGCCCCGGTCACTGCGGACGCGCACACCCAGCCCCCCGTGCGCCACCTGGTCTCGCAGGGTCTGTTCCACGTCTGCCGGCACATGTGCTCCCCGCTCGGCGGGGTGGGGCCATTTTCTCCCAGGGGCTTTGCCCGGTGGGGAGCGGCCCAGCCCCCGACTTGAGCACCTCAAGCCTCACGTAAGCCCGCCTGCAGCTTTTCTTCCACGAAGGCTGCTCTTCAGAAACGAACAGTTCCAAAGGGCTTGGGCATTATTTTTGAAAGTAAAGATTGAAGAGATCACGACAACATCTCCACTCCCTCAGCACCAGGGAAGAGGCCCAGGCCCGGGGTCTGTGCGCCCCCAAACGCTGGGCGCCCCGTGCACTCAGGCACCAGAGGTGGCTGGAGGGGCCCCCCGGTTACGCCGGGGCCACAGCAGGCATGAGGCTGGTCTTTGTCCGCGTGCAGACTGGGCACAGAGGAAATGAGCTGCAGAGCCTGCTCACCCGAGTTCCCAAGCAAGCCCTCATCTGCGCAGAGATGGCGAGAAAGTAAAGGACGATGTGTGTCAGTCCAGAGGGTCTAGGAGGGGTGGGAAGGAGCAGGGAGTTGCCAGGGTGGCAGGGAAGCTGCCCAAGGAGGAAACATTTAGGAGAGGCCAGACGGAGCTCAGCATCTGTGCAAAGGCCCTGGGGTGGGGCTCACCGGAAGTGGGTGGGCTCCAGCCTTGACCCAAGCAGGACGGGACTGCTGGGCGTTCTGAGCACAGGAAGGACGTGACCCGGCTGAGCAGATGTGAGGCAGATACAGGGGAGTGTGTGGAGGGGAGAGCAGGCCTCCCCAGGCCCCTGCACCCTCTTCCTGCCTCAGCACACATACCCCTCTCGTGCCCCAAGCATCCTCTCCTGGCTGTCCCTCCAGCTGCACCTCCTCCCCCAGAACCCCGAGCCCTCCGGGCTGTGCCCAACACCGCAGTACTGGCGGGCAGGGGCGCGGTCTGCAATCACGCACTCCGTGTCCCCGTCCCAGCTCATCACCCGTGGGTGCTTGTGTTCTGCCAGAGCTGTCCCGGCCCCGGGATGCAGGCGGAAGAGCCCTCCCACCCGCCCGGCCTCACCCTCCCCTCCCGCATCTCTGCCCTGGCCCAGCGCGTGCACATGCAGGGCCCCGGGGCGTGGAGCGGGCAGCTCGGCTGGACGCCCGGCCTCGTTCCCGCCGCTGGGCAGGAGCGTCTGTTCTCAGACCTCCCATCTCACTCGTGCCGAAGCGCGGGGGGCGCCAGGGCACGGCACGGGGAGGGGAGACGAAAAGCCATCTGCTCGGACTGAATGAGTCCCCCAAACTCCAAATTCACGTGTGTGACGGTGTCTGGGCGTGCGGCCATTGGCAGGCACGTCCCCACGACGAGACGGGTGTCTCGCAGCGAGGCCCCAGGGCGCCGCCCGCCCTGTCTGCCACGTGCGGACGTGGAGGGGACGTCCAGGTCCCCGCCGTCCAGGCGGCGGCCTGCGGGCTCTCGGAGGGTATCAGCACGTCTACGGGAAGCCCAGAACCGCCGGCGGAAGAGCCAGAGCAGAGCGCGGAGAGTGGCAGACGGCAGCCCACGGGCCAGGACCCTTCAGCCACCCGGATGACAAGCGGCGGCAACAGCCAACGCCACGCGTCCCAACAGCTCCGAGGACGAGTTCTGGGCGGCCACACCTACAGCGTGACTGCGTGCTGCTGGCCTGGCTCTAGGAAGTTGGGGGCCCGGCCCAGTGACCTCTGGGCGCTCAGCCTGTTCCCAGGGCGCACCCACGAGGAGGGCGCCTGTACCGGGAAGCTGGGGCTCACAGACACCGGACGAAACCGGCCTCCCAGACAGCAGAGGCGAGGGTGGCGGGAAGCTGGAGGGACGGGCTTCAGGCACTGGGGCTCCTGGGGCCAGCCGGAGGGGCCGCATGCTCCCAGGGAATAACCCATGGAATATTCTCCTCGACGGAAGGCCAGCAGCCTCCCCCAGCGTCCAGGCCCGAGCTGCCGGCTACAGGATGGCCCCGCGACGCCGCGCCAGCAAACGGGGCAGAGACCCTGGCCCTTCCCAGCGGTGCCCGGGATGAGGTGGGTCATTAGGGCCCCATTCAAATTGGGGCTTAGGGGGACGCCTGGGTGGCTCAGTCAGTTGAGTGTCCGACTCCTCATTCCGGCTCAGGTCACGGTCTCAGGGTCCTGGGATGGGGCCCCGTGTCGGGCTCTGTACTCCACGGAGGGGGTCTGCTTGGAGATTCTGTCTCTGTCCCTCCCTCCCTCACACACACGTGCATGCACTCTCAAATAATCTTTAAACAATAAAAATTTTTAAAAAATCAGGGCTCATGGGGCCACGGACCTGCCTACAGTCACGTCCCCAAGCCTGAGACGTGTGATTGGGGTGGACAGGCTTACGGTCAGCAGGGCCCACCAGCGGCCCCTCACGGTTTAGTAGCCGCTAGTGCAGCGAGGGGGAGCCCTGGACCCAGGCTGAACCACCTGCCGGAACTGTGGCCCCAGGGCTGGGCTGGCACAGACGGCGCGTCTAGCCCCCGGCCCTGACCCCAGGCTGTGACCTGCACCTCCCGTGCCAGGAGCACGGGGCCACTGGGTTCGTGGTAACATGCAACGTGACTCACATGGAGCCAGCCCGGGTCTCACACGCTCCACATCACCGTCCCCGAACTCGAACCCGTGCGCCGTGTGTCACACACTCGCGTTTCCCAGCTGGCACAGATGCGCGCCACACGGGGGACGGACGTTTAACGCCACACCCCGTGGGGCTCACTGGGGCTCCTGAACCGAGTCAAGCAGCCCCCCGCCCAGGTCCTCCGCTCCCTGGGGCCACGGTCTCCTGGGCAGTGCCCGGTCTGCCACCCATCTGTCCATTCAGACGCCCCCTCCGGGGCTCGCGTCCTCACTGCCAGCAGCTGTCAGGCTCGGTCCCGTCTCTGTGCGCAGCCTCCCGGTCCCCGCTCGCACTTTGTTTTGTTCTGTTTCCACATCTGAAGTGCCCGTGTGGCGCTCACTGGACTCTGACACCGGGGTCCGAGGCCTGGTTCTTGCCCGTGGCTGCCCCCTGCTCGCGTGGGCCGTCGGCCCCAAGCACGCCCCAAGCACACGCGAAGCCACAAGTCCTCCAAGGCTGAGCCGACACCACGTTCCTCCAGAAAGAACGTGCTTTTGCTTCCACCAACCCAACGGCCTTCTCCCCTCGGGGCTTCCTGGGCCACGGCCTGTCCCCTCCGCCTGTGGTGGGCGCTCTGCTCCGAGCTCACCCTCGCAGCCAGCTGGACGCCGGCCCCTCTCAGGAGCCGGCCTGCAGTTGTGAGAACAGAACCAGGTCAGCCTGTGCCCGGACACCCAGGACCTCAGCAAACACGACGGGGCGCCTGCCATGTGCACGTTTGGGGACATGCTAAGCAGACAGACGGACCCGCCACCCCACGGCGCTGACACCCCATGCAGCCCCCTCACCCGCCCGGGGAGCCCCTCAGAGCTCAGCTCCGCCCAGGAACGCGGCCTCCCCGGCGTGCTGGGCACTGTGGCCCGAGATGCAGAACGGCAGTGCTCCCTGCTTCCTCTGTCACGTCGGGCTGGCACGTGTGCTTTCCTCTGCTTTGGGCAAAAGACATTCGTGTCCAGAGTGCCTGGGTGGCAATGGGCTCCCTGCTCCGGGGCAGTTTGCTTCTTCTGCGTCAGCCCCTCCTCCTGCTCGTGCTCACGCTCTCTTGCAAAAATAAACATGTTAAAAAAAAACCCGTTCACGGCGACACACAGTGAGCGGCAGCAAGCCTGGGGAGAAAGCACACTCGGCAGAACCCCACCTTGGGGACGGGGTGGGGGCACGCAGCCGCCTCCCCTGCTGGCTCCACGGCCCTGGGGCACGTGTGCCGTGGGAGTCCAGTGAGTTGTGGAACGTGCACGCCGGGCAAATGTGCAGACAGAAAAACTCACACCAGCTGCCCTGAGCCTTCTCCCTCTCCTTTTTAAAAAGATTTTTTTACATGAGAGAAAGAGAGAGAGAGAGAGAACATGGCGGGGAGGAGGAGGAGAAGCAGGCTCTCCGCAGAGCAGGGAGCCCAATGCGGGGCTCGATCCCAAGACTCTGGGATCACAACCCGAGCCAAGGCAGACACTTCACCGACTGAGCCACCCAGGCGCCGGTCTCCACCATTTTAGGCAAAAAAAAAAAAAACTTCATGCTTGGTAGAAATATTTCAGATTCACGTTCTGAATTCAGCTGTCAGACTTCACCTTTACTCCTGCGACTGCGTAGCCTGTTAGCGAGTGAATGTATCCTAAGCTAAGTTAAAGACCACTCGGGAACAAAAACGGTAAAGTTTCACTGGAGAAGTTTAATTCTCTACTTTTATAGATACCACGTATTAAATTAGGCCAAAAAGCAAAAATATACTTTACAATCAAAGATAAATCCAGACACCGGACCCGACTGACGCGTCGGAAACACAGAGCTGAGGATTTTTCCCACCAGCGCTCGGGGCTGTGGCCAGAGGCCGTCGGTCTGGGCAGAGGCGCCTCCAGAAGGCTGAAGGGGAGGCGGGAGGGGTCCCCGGCACACGCCGCCGTTCCGTCCCAGCTGACAGTGTGGCGGGGCTGCATCCGGAGGAAAGGCCACCGACCAGCTCTGGGAGTCCCCGGGGGACGCCGCCTGGCTGTGCACGGGCCACGAGGCGCAGGGCTGCAGACACCAGCAGCTGTCCTGGGTCGCGGGAGTCCATGGCGGCCACACCGCGACCACGGCCGCGTCCCCGTCTGTCCTAGGCCTGCTTCGGGGGAACTGCCGTGTGCCCCCCAGGCCCCCGGAGCAGCAGGCTGCCACAGGCCCGAGCCCGTGAGTGGGACGGCAGGGCGCCAAGAAGGAAAGAAGGTTCTTACGTGACCAGGGAAGGCCTTGCAGAGTGTGGGCTCTCTCCGACGTCACAGTGTTCGTGAGGAAGGGGAGCCCGAGGGGCAGGTTTAGAGTCTCTCTCCCGCCAACCGAGGTCCCGCGAGTGAGCCCGCTGCAGCTGCTTGCAGGGCTCTGTGCCCGTCCCCCCAAGGAGCACATCCCCGACGCGCCCAGACGGCCGGCGACGGAGAGGAGGGAGCCGGCGCCGGGGCCTCTGGGACGTGAGGTCCCACAGGAGAGCGCTGCAGGCCCGCCTGACGCTTCTGGGGAGGACTGTGCTGCGGGGCCCCAGCTGTCCGAAGTGGGAGCTCGCGCTCCACGAGAACACAGGGCTCCCCCGTCCGAGCCAGAGGTCGGCGCCCAGCACCCGGCAGCAGAGTCTTCACGAGAGCCCGGCCGGTGCGGTCACTGGGCCGCCGGCACGCGTGCCTTCAGCCTCTCGTGCACAGACCCCGGACCGCCCCGCGCCCGCTGGCGGCAGTGGCGGTGTGCTCCGGCCGACAGGGGAACGGCCCCGTGCAGGGGGAAGGCGGAACGGGAGGCCACCCTCGGGCCGACCCCTTGCAGGGCTGCGCTGTCGGGCCCATTGCGCCCTCGGCAGAAAGACTCCCTCTCTGAAGGCCAAGTGCGTCGCGGGCGGGCTGCGAGCAGCACTCGAGAAACGGCTCACACTGGTTTTCACGAGGTGTCCCCCCACCTGTCCCAGGCCCGGGGCCACGGCCGCCACAGAGCCCACAGCGCGGCACGCGCACCTCCTGCCTCCCGGAAGGACCCGAACGTTTTGTGTAGCCACTTTTCTCACCCGCGGTGAATTCATGGGACTGGTACAGCGTCTACTTAAATCAACGTCAGTAGTAAGCCAACGGTTCCTAAACACCCTTTAATAAACAGATACAAAGCACTGGACCTACCACTCTCACCCCCGGTTTTCAGGTGCTGTTCCGAGAGTTGGTCAGAGAGGAGCGGCAACCCCTTGGAGTCCCACCACAGAGAGTTGGCCTGAGACACAGCAGGAAAAGGCATCACAGGGTCCCTGGGGCCCAGGACGGCCCTGCTCCAGAGCCCGCGGTTGGGGACAGGCGGGCTGCTGGGCTCGGCGCACCCCAGACCCGGTGCATTCTGCATCCATGCGGACCCTGCGCTGGACCAGCAACACGGAGGTCAGCCCGCCCAGGCCACGGGGGAGCAGCCCAGAACCACACACATCCACGGAAAGACGGGAGTCGTAGGGTTGAGAGTTGTGAAAACAACCCCAAATCAGCTGTTAATGTTCTATGTGCCTGAAATAACAGGTGTACCCCGGGGTTAAGTAAAATAACTGCATGCCATTAACCCAGAGGACAGCGACACTTTCTACAGCGCTGGCAGAGGCGGGAGCGCGCACAGAGCGTTCTCGGGACAGCGTGCGGAGGAGAAGCACACGGCACTTGAGGACACACGTCCCCAGGCAGCGGGAGGGCGAGCGTGCAGACACCGGACAACAGCCCACGGGCCCGCCCTGCGCCCAACAAAGCCAGGAGGGGAGCCACCCACACCCACGCCTGAGCGATGCTGGGCTCGGCGGCCGGGACCACCCACCCACATGCATCCCACACACGGGGGAGGACTGGAACTACAGACATCCGAGAAAAGGCTACACGGGGCTCCTTCAAGGGACGGGGGGAGGGGCCGGGCCGGCACATCGGGGGGCCGAGGCTCTAGGACTCCTCGCCCATCTGGAGCAGGGAGTTGATGGCTGCATCCCTGTCCCCTCTCTGGGCTTCCAGCACAGAGCGGATCACCTCCCGGTCCATGTTGGGGAACATGTCCTGGATGGCCCGCAGGTCCTCCTCGCTGCAGCGGGGCTGGGTGCTCACGGCTGCTGGGGGCAGGGCCACGGGCACCACGCCGGGGCTGCACACCGCGGGCACACCTGCAAGCATAAGACGTGGTTTAGGGAACCCACGGCGGCACCAGCGCCCATGCCGCGTGCCGGCCCCGGGAGCAGAGATGTGGGTCGCCCCGCGGCCCCAGGCTCAAGTCTGGGCCTGCAGCCCCCCTCCCGGCTGCAGGTGCACCCTCCACACTCCCCACTCGGAGCCCAGACCACTGCTTGCACTGTGGTCCCTTCAAAGCCCTGGAGGCCACCACAGAGGCCAACATTCACTGACCGAAGGCCACACAACCATTCTCTGTCAGAGAGGGAACAGCCCACGGGACAGGAGGCCTGAACTGTCCCACGCTAGCCGGTGATGGTGGGCCAGGCTGTGCAGCCGGTGGGTCCCTGACGCCAACCAGCACAGATCTCGGAGAGCGAGGTGCACCCGGAGCACCTCCCCTCACGGGCCGGGCGGCGAGACGCCGAGAGCCAGGCTCTCCAGGCGACGGTCTGCAGGGTGGCGGAACCACGGCGCAGAACAGCAGCGCGAAGGCTTCCCCACACCGGGCGGCACCTTCCACGGCCCGGTGGGCTCGGCCGACCGCCCCTGCCGGCTCCGCGGCCTGCGCGCCGCCCACGCACCGCTCGGCGCACGCAGACCCACGCACACTTTGCCGCGGCTCTCACCCCCTCCCCGGGGTGACCGCCCCGGGGGACCCCGCCCCGCGCTGGGGGCAGCACCTGCAAGCAGCCCCCCTTCCGCAGGAGCGGAGTCCGCAGACACACGCACGCATCTCAGCGAGGCTACGGACGTGAGTCACTCCCGGCAGGCAGACTCTGCAGCCGGAGCTCCACGCGAACACGGGCGGTGGGCGGCTCGGCCTCGAGGTCCGGGCAAAAGCCCCTGCCTCTCCTCGGTGGCTTCCTGCGGGTGCGTGACTGTCCCAAAGCTGACCAACGCGCATCGAAGGGAAGTCCCAAGTCCCCATGAATACAAAACACACGCCTCGGCACAGACTTGACAGGCGTTCACGGAGCGCCAGGAACCAGAAGAGCGCGTCTCCTGGCACAGTGGACCTCCCGTTCCCCACACGGCTCCCCGGGCAGGGAAGCTGGGGCTCCGGTGCCCCCGGAAGGACGTGTGGTGACACCTCACCCGGAAACCGGGGGAAGCCAGGCCGCCGGGGGCCGGGTCCTGAGGAAAGGGGCGCCTGGGCCACAGGCGCAGACCCCCAGGAGCGGCCTCAGACCGTGGGGCCGTGGGGGCTGGGGCTGCGGTGCAGCAGGAGGGGTCTGCGCCCCCAGCGATCGCGGCCCACCCACGCCCTGATTCGGGACTTTGGCCCCCAGAATGGAGGACAGACCTTCCCGTTTTGGAGCCCCCAGGGTACCCACCCCGTGGCCGTGAGGCACCTGTTCCTCCTCAAACCTCCCAGGGCAGGCAGGCAAAGGCCGATCCGACACAGAGCCTGAGCCCGCTGCAGGGAAGGGGCAGGGAGGACCCCAGGGAGAGCCCAGGAGGAGGTCCTCCGCTGACCTCGGCACAAATCAGAGCCCCCCGAGGCGAGGGTGGAGCCCAGCCAGGCCCGCTCCGGGAGGCGCTGCTCTCCCCACTCGGTGTGCTCCCCAAGCCAAGAACATCCCCGTTTTCCTGAGCTGCCGGGTCTCTGCCGGGTTCCCTCCCCCCACTCGGCGAGACGTCCTTCAATTCTGTGGACACGTCCCGGCTGCTCCGCAGCTTCTGGGCCATGGAGGCCACTTCCTACTGACTGCTTGTGTCCTGACCAGGGCTCACCCTCTCCCCTGTGTCTGCTGGACGGCACCCTGTGGAAACCGGAGTCCACGCAAGTCCTGAACCTGCGGGCACCTTGGACACAGGAACAGCCTCCTTTCCCCCTCCACTTCCTCGCGGGGCGTGTCTAGGCTCCGGGGTGAAGGTCGGCCCAGATCAACTCCCTGATCCTGCACTGGCCGCCGAGTGCGCAATGACGAGGCCTCTGTTCTCTGGCTGGGTGGAAACCGCAGGGCACCCACGCTGTCCCAGCCCTGATGCAACACAGCCCCTGCGCCCCGCAGCGTCCTGCCCCAGTCCGGCCCCTGTGGCACAGCGGGACCTCCACGCCGCCTTGGGCAGAGCCCGGTGGGGACCCGTGCTCTTGGCGATCACGGTCCCGCAGGGCCTGTCCGTGGGGGCCCGGACACAGTTTGGCCGCGGCCGTTTTGCTGGTTTCCTAGCTGTGTGGGGCAGGAGCTGGCTGAGCCCAGGTACTGTCATGGCCAGAGTGGAAGCAAACCGACAGCTGATGGTAACATTTGGAAACTCAAAGACATGAAAGCAACCCAACTGCTGTCACAACCTGCTACTCTACAAAGACAAGCACGACAAAACAGGCATGTCAGGGCACATAGCTCGCGTCAGCCCACAGGGCTGGCTCTTTCGTGCTGATACCTCATATGCTAACGTGTTCAGAGACTACGTTTCTACGCCTCCGTAAACGTTCAACTCGCCAACAATCTGGGGAAAACTGTTCTGTGTCCTACAGACGCATAAAACACTCCAAGCCTAAGACCAGAGCCTGGCGTTGGAAGGACCCCGTGCCGCAGCCTGGACTTAGCCTGTGCGCTGTGCGCCCCGGAGGGCAGCGGCGGGGAGGCGGAGCGGTACACACCTGTGATGGGTACGTAGCCAACGCCTTGCTGGTACACGGTGGGCATCAGGACCACAGGCTGAGGCGGCATCATCACGGTGGCCGGCAGCGACTGGAACACACGGAAGACGGTCACGGGGTCACAGGAGAACACAGCGCACGGGGAAGCGGACACCCCAACACTGCCCGGGTGGAGGGCCGGGGCGAGCGGCCTGGCTACAGCGGCTGATCCAGAGCCAGGGCCGACTGACACGGGATCGGAAGGGAACATGGTCCCGGCAAGCAAACGGGTACTTTCAGGACCTACACCTGTAATGCTTCCCGACGGCCTCTAGCGCGCCACCTGCTCAGTGAACGCGGGTGGGGTTGTGAGTTCACGCGAGAACATCGCTTGTGTCACAAACTGTCTGGGAGTAAAATCACGCTGATGCTGAGACTCGCTTTCTAACAGCCCAGGGCTAAAGGGGGGGAACGAAGCAGCTCTGCTGGGCCGGGGCACCTGCAGGAACTTCCTCCATGCAGCGCTAAGACAGCAGGGACACCACCACCGCCTCGGTGACACCCAGGTCCCAGAACCCCACCTGCCCCGGGAGCAGCAGGCTGTGGACCACGGAGCCGGCACGAGCCAGACACCCGAGGGCCAGAGAGCCAGCAGCTGCTCCCTTTAAACCCCGTGTGGTCCTGAGACCCACCCCCACCACGTGGCAGGCCCTCTCTGGCCACGAGGGAGACCGTACCCGAGGGCCAGGCCACCACGCCGTGCCGCTCCTCCCACCAGAATGCACCGGGGACACACAGCTCCGTTGAGCTGAGGCCGCCCCTCAGCCCACCTTCGTGCCCCCTCACCGTATAGGACATGACCAGGTTGACCATGCCCTCCTTGTCGTCACCCTGCCGGCCGCTCAGGCTGTACCACTCGTCCTCCACCTTGCCCTGCTTCAGGGACTCGGGAATGGTGACATGCGTCCAGGCAATGCGGTCGTCCATGGAGAAGGCCCGCTGAGGGGGACAGGGGCATGGGTGCTGCCGCCCTCCTGAGGCCCCGCCCCTGCCGCCCCACTCCCCACGTGCCCTCACAGCCCCACGCCTCACCCTGCCCCAGGGGCCCACTTTCTCCAAGGGCCACCCCCCAAACCCCCATCCCAAGGCCTGGCCCCCCGCAACACACACACACACGACCCCCGCCTTCAACCCCACGAGGCCAGGAGGGCCTCCATCAGTACCGGACAGGTGCGGTCTGGCCTCTGCCCACCCCCTCGGGACCCCTTGCAGGTCTGAAGCCTGGTGGGTACAGACAGAGGCAAGGAGGCCCCCTTCCTGCTAAGCAGGCCCTCCCTTCTACCCCCTGTGCTGAGTGAGGGCAGAAGAGGAGTAGGAGGGAGGAACCTGGAAGGCAAAAGAGAGGGCAGAGGGCACCACAGGGATGGGGGCCCACCTCCAGGCCCTGCTGCCCAACCCCCAGCCCTCCGACCTCTCATCCTGCCAACTGAGCCCCTGGGACTCCCTGGCCAGCCATGCAAGGCTGGGCTGCACCACACAGGTGCCCAGAGGACCAGGCTCAGGAAGAGCCCCACAGCAGCTAGCTGACCCTCCCAGACACGCTTGGGGGTTGGCAACTTGCCCAAGTCCGCACTTCACCCAGCGTGGGGTTTGAGCCGCTTTACATCCAGCCTGATCGTAAGAGCTGACCTCCGCGTGCTTTTGGTTAGGGGATGTGCCTGGGGCTTAGGGAAGGGGGTTCAGCCAACACTGTCTCCTCAGAGGGCCGGGGCCCTCAACCCTGGTGATGCTGTTTCTGCGTGCAGCTGGTCAAAGGGTCTGCATGGGGCCGTGTACTGTGCGCTGCTGCTGGGGACACCAGGACGCCCCTCACGAAGCAACGATAGCCCCGTGTCTGGCGGGCCTCTCACCTCGTCGAAGATCTCCAGGTAGAAGGAGTCCACGCCCGGGGGCACTGTGCACTGGATGACCTTATTCCAGCGGGGGTTCTTGGCGCCGTTGTGGGCGGTGGGAGTCTCATACACGGCGTAGCCCAGCCGCAGTCGGCAGTATGGGTCCATGCGGGTCATGCCGTAATTCTTTGCCAGCTTGGCCTGAAGTACACCAACTTTACTGAAGGAGGGGCCGCCGTCGGAGCAGGAGGCCCGTGCTCACCCACGCTGTCTGCCTCCTCCGAGTGACCAACCCCGGCGTTCCCCAGGGAACAGGATACGGCCACCACGATGATCCTGGGTGCCAGGCGCCCAAGTCCCTGCTCAGGTCAAGGGAGCCGCAGCGCCACACAGGGCAGCTCCTTCTCCAGCGTCCCCTCAGAAGAGGCTGCGGAGCAGGGTGACGGGCAGGCTGTCCTGGGCCGGAGCTGAGAGCCAGCCTGGAGCAGCGGGGTCATGAGTTTGGGGCACCGGGCCTAGCCACAGCCGGGCTCCCCGTTCTGCATTCTGTCGGCCACGAGCTATGAATCCCGAGGGGCCCGACCTGCAGCCAGACAGGCTGCCTTTGCGGGGAAGACAGCGCGGGGACTGAGGAGCACAGGCGCTGGCTGCCCAGGGGACCCGTCAGCAAACGCCCTGCCAAGCAGAACCCGCCACTCCAGCGCCACCGTGGCCCGGAAGAGGAGCACGGCGGCTGCCACCCGCCAGCACCAACCACACCGGGACCGGATGCGTCCGAGAGGGGGCACGGGCAGGCACACGTGGGATGGAGCACCACACCCAGCACAGAGGGACCTCTCAAACCTCAGTGGCAACAGCACAGTCCAGTGGAATGGGGACGAAGACCCACGGGAGAAACGCGCTGGCTCCGCACCGTCAACCATCACAGAGACACTAGGTCAAACCCCAACGAGCCCAAACCAAACCGACCCCATGCTGACCCCGTGCGCGGGGAGCAGACACACCTACTGGGCACCCAGAAGAGGCCCCAGGGGTCATGGAGTGGACGCTCCCATCTGCAGCTGAGTGGAGGCCTGGCCTGGCGGCAGGGAGGGGAGAGGTGGGCCGCTCCAGGGGCAGGAACCACCAGGGCAAGGCAGGGGTTGGGGAGGGGGGTGGCCAAGAAGCACAGTGGGGCCCCCCCGCAGACTGGGGGAGAAAGAGTTATCACAAAGAAGTGGGAGGCCACGGGCCACGCTGAGAGGCCCAGCGACTAAACAGGGCTTGGGGGTTGGTGAGCAGGGTGCAGACCGGCTGCTCGTGCGGGCACATGAGAGGGCAGACTTTCAGAAAGCCCCGAGTACCTGCGGAGACCCCATCACCCCGAGAGTGTGGCCAGGTGTCTGGGATGCAGTCCCTGTAAGACCCACGGTACTCGCGAGGCCCGACTGTGACTCTGCCTGCCTCCCGGTGACTCCCCTTTCTTCCTGGTTTCACAGAAAGCCGGGGTTCCCAAAACCACTTCAGACCCTGCCCCTGCCCCTGGCTCTCCTGGGGGTCCGTTCGGCAGCTAGAGCCGCCGCCGTGCCCCCACCTCGCCCGCAGCCGTGAGGGCGGCAGAGGCGTGAGCGTGACGGAGCAGTGCTGGCATAGGGCACAGGGCACAGGCCCGCCGACCCCTCACTAGTTATCTCTGCTACTTCCGGTAGAAGCCCTGGGCGTCACCAGGATCTTCCGTCTTTCATCAGATGTGTTTCAAGAACGAAGCAGAAAAACCACCTGTCCCCATGGAAAACCCGGCCCGGCAGCCGCCCCCCGCCCCGAGTAGACCCCGGGGAGGCCCCGGCACGCACCTGCACCACCGTGATGCTGAGGCGGCCCACCGTGCCCACCGCCCCTCCGTACTGCAGCTGCTGGGCCGCCTGCGCGTCCAGCTGCACCTGCTGCTGCGCGGCCGTGGGCGTGATGCGGAGGAAGTCCTGCGGCAGCTCGCCGACGTACACCTGCAGGGACAGCACACGCGTGAGCGGGGTGGGGGCCCAGCCGCGTCGACAGCGAAGCCAGGGGCCCACGGGGTCCGGGGTCTCCAGCCCGCACACGTGAACCAGCACGCTGCCCTCCGGCAGGAGCCCCCCCTCAGCCGACGTGGAGAGGCACACTAGGCTCTACCCAGGCTGTGGTCAGGTGCCACATGCCCTCTGCCTACGTGTCCGCCATCGGCTTGCCCTGCAGCCACGGGGACGAGCTAGACCTGTGAGCTGCGAGGCAGTGGTTTAAACTGAGCAGTGAGACAAAATCAGAAGCTTGGATTTCCGGCTGTACAGAAACCTCCCCATCCCGTGCTGATGCAGCTCAAACCAGCAACAGCCCAGAAGACTCCACGAAGACTCCAAACATCTCCCCCTTCTGCCTCTTGCCGAACCCCTTGTCCACGAGGCTGCCTCGCCTTGCAGAGACAGAGCCGGACAGTGGACTGCGCAGGGAACCTCAGGTTCCCAGGAGCCGGTCTTCCAGGAAGAGGCAGTGGCTCCCGTGGGAGTCGGCCACCACATGTGGCCGTGGCCAAGGCTTCCCCCGCAGAGATGAGCAGAGCGAGGCCCTGCCGAGGGTTTGACGCAGGTTGGCTGCACTCCGCTCTTCCCAGGCAGGGCGGGCTCAGGGTCTGGAGGCTCACAGCGGAAGGATGGACAGCCCAGATAAACACAGAGCCGCAGAGCCCCGTGGGAGGGAGCAGCAGACCCCAGCGCAGGGGTCCCAGGGCCTCCTCAGCCGCCCCATGGGGACATCACAAGGGACTCGAGCCAAGAGCCTTGAAGAGTGTTATTGTCAGGAAACGCCAAAAGGAAAACCCCCACGTATCACAGTGAGTTGTGGCAAACTCATTTACTGACAATGGCCACTAGTGACCACTTCAGATGTCCATGTGCCAAAACCCTATGACACGGGTCTGGCAGGATTCCAGAAGGTTCCGCACCCGCTGAGGTCACAAGCACCAATGGGAAAGCATTTCTCTGCTGTTTCACGTCAAACATCCCCAAAAAGGCCTAGGTTCCTGTCCTTCGTGTCCTCCTCTCGGGCCTGATGCTGAGATCAGGAGCTGAAACTGGAGGAAAGCCACTCAAGATCCCAGGCTCAGGGGCCCTCCCTGGCCACTCTGACCTTGGCACCCATCAGCTTGGTGCTCCAACTGCTTCTCTCTGCAAAGCAAGAGACCCTCTGCCAGCCGGACCCCACAATGGGCCGTCCCAGGTGCCCGGCAAGGACAGCCTCTCGCCCCGTCTCTGCGTCTGGAGTGGGCAGCCCCGACGGGCCCGCATGGCCCCCGAGTACTCATTACAGACAGAAGGGAAAGCAGCGGTGCCCGGGAGGCCCAGGGTTGCCAGGCGAGGAGCGCGCTGCCTCCCAAGCGGCCTTGAGGCGCCCGTCCCCTGGTGTGCTGCTCGGCTCACCAGCAGGGCCCAGGGTGTGCCCTGGAAAGCAGGCCGCACGCCCTCCTGCGCGGCTGAGATGCTGTGGCTGGCCTGGCGGCGATCAGACCAATGCCAGTCGCTGCGCGTAAATGCGAACCATGCTCCCAGCCAGAGCTCTTCCCAGCGGCCACGGCGCCGGATGCTGCCTTGCCAACCGGCCACGGGCCTCCCGGCCTCTGCCTGCAGCGGCCGTGGCGAGCTCTGCCCGCTCCTGTGAAGGCAGCCCGGCTGACGCAGACTCAGGCTAACCAAACTCAGAACAGCAGTGCACACAGACCAAATTCTCATTCATGTGACGAATAACCGCTCTCCCTGCCCCCCATACCGCAGCTCTGCGGATCCAGCGGGGACAGGCCGTGCCCTCGGGACACCGGGGATGGCCACGCAGGTGTCAGCAGCAGTGACGGGGCGCGCGCAGGCCTGGCCATCGTTTTTGCCATTTCCCGTCATCCCATCTCAGACTGGGACGTGCAGAACCACGTTTCCTTTCCACTGTACCCATCTGGGTTTCTTCAAGGGGAACACACTACTTTTGAAGGGGGGAAATAAAACTGTATCAAAGGTCAGAGATCGGGGCGCCTGGGTGGCTCAGTCGGCTGAGCGTCCGACTCCATTCCCTCTCAGGTCCTGCTCTCGGGGCCCTGGGATTGAGCCGAATGACGGGCTCCTTGCTCAGTGTGGAGTTTGCTCAGGATTCTCTCTCCCTCCCTCTGCCCCTCCCCTGCGCTGGCACCTGCTTGCTCTCTTTCAAATGAGTAAACCTTAAAAAAAAAAAAAAAGTCAAACATCTAGGCTTTTTTCCCAACCACTTTTCAACCTTAAAACCATAATCATGAAACAAGGGTTTTTATGACATAAATTAACAGAAAAAAACACAGAAAGGGACAGAAGCTGAGCCCCCGGCCAGCGCCAACACTGACAGGATGGGGGACGCCAGGTTCCTGAAAAGCCGTGAGGAGGACACCATGCCCCGGGGGCTTCTTCCATCGGAGGGACAGGCCACGAATCCTTGACCAGCAGTCCTCACACGGTCCAGGTCCCCAAACCGAGGCAAGTCTGAGACGGGGCCAGAGAGTGGGCCACTAAGGTCCGGGGCGGCTCCGAGCCACGTGGCGTCCGGGCTGGAACCCGAGGGCGGCAGGGGCAGCGAGGCAAACACGGGGCGTCCAAACAGCCTGGAGCGAGCGGTCCCGCAGCGACGCCGGGTCTCTGGCGGTGGTGTCACCGTGAGGCCCTCACGCCGGGGGCAGAGACGCGGGAGCCCAGCGCCATCGGGCCGCCCCGGGACCCTAACGTGTGAAGTCTGTCGGGGAAAACGTCAACTCAGCTAAGAAACAGAAGGCAACACCGAGCTCCTGGCTCGGCAGGCAGCACCCCGCTGCCCCGGGGCACTGGACAGGCCCGCCCGCCGCCGACTCGGTCCACGCGAGCGGACGCCCACAGCTGCAGTCGGCGCGAGCCCCGTCCACGCGTCCGACCCCACCGAGCGGTCCGGGCGGCGAGACCGGCCGGGGAAGGTGGCCGTGAGCAGCTGCACGGCGCGCGTGCACAAGTTCAGGGCGGATCCCAGAATGTACTTCTGCCACACGAGGGTGAACACGTCTGAACGGTCCCACCCACAGACTGGCTTCATCCCGGCCCACAGACCAGACAGGATGATTGATCTTGATCAGACGTAAGTAATGGACCCTGTCAACTGTCATTTGGCTCACGCTTACAAGAGGGCTATACTGAGTCCAAAACAACGGTCAGCCGTGCACTGGCCGCGGCAGGTGGCCCTCTGGGTGTGTCGTCATCACTGTCCCCTCACCTCTCCTCCCGCCCTCACAGTCGGCAGACAGTGTCTATCAGCCCACGGCCTGTACAGCGACCTGTGCTCTGCGTACAAACAGCTCCTCAGTTCACCCACGGTTACGATAAAGTTTTAGGGGCACCCGGGGGGCTCAGTGGGTTAAACGCCTGCCTTCGGTCATGATCTCAGGGCCCTGGGATGGATCACCACGTCGGGCTCCCTGCTTCTCCCTCTGCCCCTCCACCCTGCTTGTGTGCATCCATGTGCGCACTCAAATAAATAAATAAAATCTTTAAAAAAAAAAAAAGTTTTCAAGTTAAAGGTTAAGTTAAAAACTGAAGACCTATTAACGCTTTGTATGTGTATTCGTTGAGCAACCTTGAATGTATTTATTTATAAGTTACAACGTATCAAATTAGACACAAGTCAGTGATTTATATAAATACTCTACCAATGTAATCAAGAATTTAAAAATTCAACTGTTATTTTTCCAGTAAAACATCTGCAAAGTTTCCTCAGAAAATACTTTCAGTGAACTTTTAACTTTTGCTCGATATGAGAAAATACTTTTCAGCCTCCTGCGGCGTGGAGACTAACATGAGAACAGCGGCCACGAGGCAGAGCTCCCGCGTCCGTGTCCCCCGCCGAGTCGATGGCCACGCTGACACCCAACGAAACAGGTGCAACGATACCGCAAGGAGCAGGAGCCCCGGTCCAGTCCTCCCGCCGCCACGACGCCCTCTGCTCGCTCCGCCCGTCTGAGAACCTGCTCCGCCATCTGGGGCCCGCGTCATCCATGAGGACAGTGGTGCTCAGGGCGCCAGAGCCCACCATGGTCCAAAGAGAAACCCCAACACAAATGCCCACTCGGTCCACATGACTCACACTGGAACCACAGCCAAAAGCGACAGAGGAAGGTGACTACGGAGACACAGAGAAGCCCTTCGGGGCCCGAGCTGTCGAGGGTCTTTGTAAAGATGTAAGGACATGCGCAAACCGAGCTTAGACAGACAGGGGTCTAGTCAAAGAACGAGAATGCGGACACAAGGCAGATGTGCCCACACTCGCACCCCACCGAACAAGAAAGGCTCCGTGAAACTGGCGAGGCCACCGCACCCGAAAGGATCTGACCTAAGGAAGGCACAGCAGGGCCGACCCTGGACGCGCCCACAGGCGGCTCGCGAGGCCGGAGGACCGGGGGACCGGGCGGGCCACGGCGGCCGGGGCGTGTGCCTCAACCCCCGGGCTCACCACGGTGCTCGACAGAAGAAACGCCACCACGCGCAAGCCCGAAGGGAAGGCCGAGTCTTCCCTCTGAGTCCTGGACATGGATGAGCAGGAGCCGAGCGTGTCCTGACCTCTGTGCTCCGTGTTTCAGGACAAGCAGACAGCGGACCCCGCAGAGCCGGCTCTGTGAACAGTCCTAGTAAATACGCAGGACAAACCATAAAATACAAACACCACCCTTTGCCATCTCTAAAGAAGTCACTGATCCAGCGATAACTGTCAATAACTTGAAGTTATTATTAACATTGACCACTTATTATAATTTACCTATGTGTTTACACACACGTTTACGTTTCTACGTAAGTGAGAACGTTGTTACTACATCTCCTATCAAAAACCATCATCATCAACAAGGCTGACGAGGACCTGGAGTCTCGGGTCGCCCAAGTGTCGCCCGGCAGAGCAGCTCGGGTCAGGAGGTCGGGTGGCTGTGGTCGACCTGGACTCCGGGGGCCGAACCACATGTCTGTGAGGGAGGCTGGAAAGCTCTCGCTGCCTCCAACTGAGCCTCGACTGCCATCCCCATGAGCTGGCAGGCCCCGCCGTTCTAGTCCCAACAGAGCAATGCCCGAGAACCATCTGAGCCCCACGGAGGGGAGCAGCCAGCACTGCCCACCCTCAGCCCACCTCACCCAGCCCCTCAGGCTTCCCTGCGCAAGGACACAGGAAACACCCTGTTTCCCTCCCAGGCCGACTCCCCTCCCTCCTTCACATCCCCAAGGACGCTGCTCAGGAGAGCCGCCCAGCCACCACCCAGCGCCTGAGCCCCGTCCGGAGCTCCAGCACCACCACCTGCTGGGATGGCCGAGCACCTCAGCTCGTCCTCGGCCCACCCAGCACCCAGCACCCAGTCCAGGCACCCTGGCTAAAGGAAGAGGCCCACCAAACTTGAACTACTGCAACACAGTCCTCACAAGGACTGCTTAGCCCAAAGGGGAGCAGGGGGCACTGAAGAGGCTGTGTGCCAGGCAAAAAGCTTTCTTAAAAAATAAACACTGGAGGGGCTTCTGGGTGGCTCAGTGGCTTAAGCCTCTGCCTCCGGCTCAGGTCATGATCTCAGGGTCCTGGGATCAAGCCCCAGAGTCTGGCTCTCTGCTCAGCAGGGAGCCTGTTTCCCCCTCCTCTCTGCCTGCCTCTCTGCCTACCTGTGATCTCTCTCTGTCAAATAAATACATAAAACCTTTAAAAAAAATTAACACTGGAGAGACCAAATAAAACGAAACACCCAGTCCATTTGCTGCCTGCGGGCCTTTCATCTGGAATAGCACCCTGGCCAGGCCTGCCGCTGGCACTGGCACAGACACCCACCCCCACCGGCCTTCCAGCAGCCGGCCTCCCCCTCCCAAGCCCGCCTGCACTCCAGCCCCAGCCTCTTCCCACGGGCCAGCCCAAGACATGGGCTCCTCCTTCAAGTGTCAGGCTGGGTGCCTCTTCCCTTCAAGAAACTCACCCATCTCAACCACGGCCCCTGACAGGCCACCTTCACATCCAAGTCTGGAGTTAAGACCCATAGCTCTGGGGCGCCTGAGTGGCTCAGTCGGTTGAGCATCTGACTCTTGGTTTCAGTGCAGGTCACAATCCTGGGGTTGTGGGATCAAGCCCCACGTCGGACTCAGTACAGAGTCTGCTTGTCCCTCTCCCTTTGCTCCTCCCCTGCTCACACACTCTTCTCTCTCTCAAATAAATAAGATCTTAAAAAAGCTCTGTGCACGCAGCCCCCCAGCTCTTGGCTGTCCCCCACGCCTGCCCCAAATACCAGGATCGCTAACACCGGCTGAGGAAGAAGTCACGTGTCCTGGGCTGGCACTGGAGACCCCAGCCACGGATGCCACCTTCCTGGAGCCCCAGCGGCCCCGGCCCAGCCGTGATGTTACCGCGCGTCCGCAGATCACAGAGGGCACCCATACTGCACACCGACGCAAACACGTAAAGCCACAGCGTGGTCACAAGTGACGCGTGTCAGACAGACCAGCAGCACTGGCCCAGAACGGGTCCTACGGGTGTGCACGCTCGTGGACACCCCCCCCCCGTCCGTCCCTCCCTTGTGCGCGGCTTCAGCTTTATGCTGTCACAGAGCTGAGGGTTTCCCCTGGTAACAGCATGAGCTGAGCTCTGTGGAGTCTCCCTCCACACCAGATGCTGCGCCCAGTTTCGTGCGTGTGTACGCTCAGTCCCACGCCTCCAGCCCTGCACAAGGGCGCCGGGTTCCCGGGAGGCTGAGGACACGGGACAGGGCGGGGACTGTCCTGCCCGATCGTTCGGCCCACTCTCCCGGGGGGTGGGGGGGCGACAAAGAAGGAGCCGCTGGTCGCGTTCCCCTGCTCTGGGACCAGCAGTGGCACAAACATGAGAAACGGCCGGCAGCACACCTGCTGCAATTTGCCTGAAACAGAACGATGGAAGCCCCAGGATGAGTCCACAACTCTCCCCACGGGCTCGGGACCTTTCCACAGCCAAGTCCCACGGGAAGACGGAGTCGGGACCCCTTCAAAGCTCCCAGAAAGCGCACCTGTGCCCAGAGGGGAATGCTGGCACAACCCGGGTCTTCCTTTCAACCTCAGGAAATGCATCCTGTCCAAAGATGCTCCTCTAGGCCCCCAAGATTCCTCCACGTCCAGCTGTCGGGGTGGGAAGCCCTGGGAACGGGAGCTCGCCGGCAGCAGCTAACTGTGAGATCACATCACAGAAGCCTTCCTCCCCGCTCCAGGACCAAGTGCTCCCCTGCTGCGCATCCGGAGCCGCCGCGGCAGGAACTTCGGGTCTGGGACGACCGCCCGCCGCCGAAGCCGTCTGGGCGGCTGGGACGGCCCTGCCCCCGGGGCCCTCCCGAGCCCGTCTACACCCGCTCTCCTGCAATGGCACCGTGCGCGGGCCCCCGGGAGCGGCGACCCGCCGGGAGCCCTCCGAGTAAGAACCCAGAAAGGCCCTCCCGGTCCTCGGTTCCCGGCCGCTCGTGCGCAAATGGAAGAGCCGAGCGTGGGACGAGGGCCCCCAGCCGCGCGCGGCGGGGCTCGCGAGCGGACTGCCTGGGGAAGGCGGGCGCCATCCGGGGCTCAGGGACCCGGCGCAGAGCCGGCCCGGCAGCGCGGCCCACGTGAAGACCCCCGCGGCGCAGGGGGCCGTCCGCGGGGCCGGGTCGCCCCGGGGAGCGGGGCCTCC
>LNAC01001240.1:194736-234511 GCA_002007465.1 Ailurus styani | reverse complement strand
CCGGGGTCCCCCGCTTTCCGGAGTTCTCCCCTCCCCCCCGCACTCGCCCCCGCTCTGCTCCCGCCCCTTCTCTGCTCTCTTCCAGCTCTCTGTGCCCCTGACAGCATCCAATCCGAGCAGAACCCCGCTTCCTTAAACCGTCTGCCTGGTCCCCCGCAGAAGCCCAGGCCTCCGCGGGGCGCGATCTCGTTAGACCCCCAGCCCGCCGAGGGTGGGGGCCCGCGCGCAGGACCTGAGGCCTCTCCCNGCGGCCAGTCCGCGGCGCGTCTGTGGCATCACTTGGGCCAGAGCCCCTGGGAGCCCCAGCCGCTCGACTGCCCCTCTGTGCGGCCTCCGCTTGCCTCCGTGCCGCGGCACCCCTGGCGAGAATCCCAAGAATTGGGGTGCCGGGGCGGGACACACGTCCCTCGCGCTCAGGTTCCCCGGCAAGGATTTTAAACAAACACCTGCTCGTCGCACAGATGAGCAGTTCAATCCTGGAACCCGGTTTTGGGAGCCTGTTTTCTGGGGCCACTTCTGGTGGCAATTACTGTATCAGTCAGGGTCCCAGCAAGAAACAGATGGCGTGTTCACAAAGACAATTGGAGGAGTTTTAATAAATGGCTGAGTTACAAGGGGGCACAGAGTTAAGTGAGGGAGCGAGGCATGGAGGGAGGGAGGCAGCAGTGAGCGAAGGAAGAGGCTCCCCCAGCAGAAGGTGCAGACTTGCCAGAGGAATGAAGCCCCCCTGAACCCCAGGCCTGGGGAAGGGGTCCCGGGAAGTAAATACTCTGACCCGCCCCCCACCCCAACACACACTAATCTCCAGGTGTCTCCCATTAACCCAGCCGGGTGACCAGTTTGTAGAGTTCTCCTTCCAGGAGCACAAAAGCAGTCCGAGGAAAGGTGGAGGGTGAGTCTGGAGCAGATGCAGACTGTCCACACACACACACACACATCTAAACGTCAGCACTCAGGGCGCCTGGGTGGCTCAGTGGGTTAAGCCTCTGCCTTCGGCTCAGGTCATGATCTCAGGGTCCTGGGATCGAGGCCCGCGTCGGGCTCCCTGCTCAGTGGGGAGCCTGCTTCCCCCTCTCTCTCTCTAGAAGAAGGAAGAGAAGGGGGCAGAGATGGAGAGGAACTGTCCTGGGAGATGTCAAAACACTATAAAACTAGCAATCGAGGTTCTGGTGTGGATGTGGAGATAGACATTCACCCACGGGACAGAGTATGGAAATGATTTGCAGGCGTGCCAGACTGGCTGAGCAGTTGGGAAAGTGGAAATGATTTGCAGGCGTGCCAGACTGGCTGAGCAGTTGGGAAAGTTGGGAAACATGGGGGTGAGCTCTGATCCGCAGCACCTCCGCTCTGATCCTTCTGGAAAGACATGACAGGAGTTGGGGAGTTGGGAAGCGGCCTGTAATGGGAGGGGAGCTCCTAGCAAACCCAGTGTGAGAGCAAGGTGTTCAGCAGGCCAAGCAGGCAGAATCGGGGCACGGACCAAATGTCTCCGGGAAGGAAGGGCGCAGGGATCCGGCCGGTGGTAAAAAGGAGAGCGAGGTGGGCCAGAGAGGGGCTTTGCAAACCCAGAGTGGGGCGTTAGATGCAATAATGAGCCGTCATCACGGGGCTTTCGTGGGCAGAGCGGGGGGCCGCAGAGCGGGGCTGAGAACACGCCTTTGGCCAGATTAGAGGCCAACCGTATCTCCGTGGTGAGCCCAGGCTGTGAAGGGAGCTGTGACAAAACACTGGTCCCGCCCGCTGATGGCTCATGCTGTCTGACAGAGCCGGCGCTGGCATTCGGAGCCTTGGCCCCGTGTGTCCCCGGAGTGGTGTCACTCACTGCTTCCAGGCCATTTCCACGTTGTCACAGGAGTCCCACCCTCCCTGGCCTTTCTGTGTCTGGGTTTCCATGGCACACGTGGGTCTCAATTCGTGGGGCACCCTAATGTGCTCAGGAGCCCCAGTCGGGCTTTCCACGTGTCTTGGGAGATAATAATGTTAAAATAACATGTGGAGGGGTTAGTCTGTGCCAGGCATCGTCCTGCACGCTTGACGTGTAGCATCTCATGAGTGTGCCCCTCGGTCCCGCAGAGCACACGCTTTCCTTCACTGTGTCACAGGCGGGGTTACAACTGACGGACACACGTGTTTACAACGTCCACCTCCAGCAAGTGACTAGTACCGACAACACACAAACACTTCCCGCAAATCACAAAATCCTGTAAGATGAGAAAGGAGACCAGACAGGTAAAGGAACGGGCGCTGTGAACTGGCGATTCAGAGCTTCGACAGGTGTATGGAGAGGCGCCCAAAGCCACGAATAATAAGGGAAATAATATGACCACGAGACACCACAGGACAGGCGCCGGAAGAGTAAACATTCGGGAGGAAGGGCCCGGGGCCCCACGGAGGACTGTGACGGGGAGCTCTCGGGGCGCTGGCGGGAAGACAGACGGCTGGACGCGCAGACACCCTCGGTAAGCTGTGCCCGTGCGCCGTCTCCAAGGCCCCAACGCCACGCTGAGCCCCAGGGGGTGAGTCCAGGCTGGCTGCTGCAGGGCCGTCTGTGCAGAAGTGGGCGGCCTCACCGCTCGCCTTCAGCGGAACCGCTAACCAGATGTGATGGGCGCGCGCGGCGAACGCTGGGCGACAGAGAGAAGCCATAGAGTGGAGGTCTGCCGAACGACGTATATGCGTTTCTAAACCCCACAGAAATATTCTAGGCAGCAGTTTTGAGGACCCTACCATCAGACGCCCAGGGCACATTCCCGCGAGCAGGAGACCAGCAGTGAGCCCGAGGGCTGCCCCTGCTCGCCGCCTGCGGGCGGTTTCAGGGCCGCTGGGCAGGGAGGGGTGAGCGAGGCGAGGACCAGTGGTCTCCCTGAGCCAGGGGACTTGCCCCCGGCAGGGCTGGGTACGGGGGGGGGGCCGCCCGCAAAAAGAGCGATGGTGCCTGCAACGCGTCACCTGCGGCCTTCCGCGGAGGACACATCAGCAAACACACGGGATAAAACTGCCCAAGGCTGGGGAAAGAACGGCTTGTAAGAATTACAGAGTGATGCCACTAGCCCACCCAGGGTCTGGACCGGTTCCTATTCCCACCAGTCAGAGCAGAAATTTACGGGACCGACAGGACCCTGAGTGGACCGTTGGGCAGGGTCTGCCTAAATACCGCCTTGATAAAGTCGGTCGTCTTAAAATGATAAAGGGATGAAGAAATCAAGGAGATGTAAAAATCCTACAAGTTTACACATCCAGTTATAACCCTGCCCTCAATGTCCGGCAGGACAGACAGGAACACAGGAAGGGCACACACAACCCAAACAACACGGCCAAGCACCCTAATCTGATCGACACTTCCAGAAAATGCCAACAACAGTCAAAGACGTATTTTTAAGTGCACACTGAACATTTACCAATATAGTCCACATTTGGGGCCAGAAAACAGTCTTAAAGATTCAAATCATACAAAGTATGTTCTCTGGCCAAAATAGAATTAGAAATAATAAAGATATATATGGAACCTCCCCCCATTATTTGGAAACTAAATAACTAGCCCATGTATTGAAGGAGAAATTACGAGGAAAATTGGTATTTTGATCTGACTGAAGAATAAAAACTGGGCCCAGTCTGTTTTACGGGGGCAGCAAACATGGCACATGGGGAAATCCATGGGTGCACTAGAAAAGAAGGGAGGGGGGAAGTCACCGACCTCAGGGCTCACCTTTAGACACGAGAAAAAGAAGAGCAAAGTAAGTGAATTCGAAGCAAGCAGAAAACAAGGGAAAAATTAGCATCATTAAATAAATCAATGACTTAAAAAATAGATCACAGAAAAAATCAGTAAGAACAAAAGTTCACTTTTTTTGGAAGACAATAAAATTGGTAAGCCTCTGGTCAGGCTGATCAGGAAAAAGAGAGAGAAGACACCCATTGCCAATACCAGGAATGAGAAAGTTGGCGTCACTTCAAATTCTACAGGTGGTGAGGGAATAATAAGAGGCCAGCGCAATCTTGAGAGGGAGCAAACTACACCACAAATCTATAGTCATCAACGCAGTGTGGTGCTGGCACAAAACCAGACACAGAGACCAAGGGAACAGAGCAGAGAGCCCAGAAATAAACCCACACGACCAGGGTCAATTAGTCTGCAACCAGGAGGCAAGCACACCTGGCAGGAGGGGACAGTCTCCGCAGTGAAGGCATGGTGCTGGGGACGCTGACAGCCCCATGCAGGAGAAGGACACTGGACCCCTTCCTCACACCACACACACAGAGACCCACAGTAGAGGAAGGAAACTCTGGGACCTCAGGCCTAGCAATGTGTGTCTGGACACGTCTCCTCAGGTAAGGGCTGCAAGAACAAAGCAAACAAGGCTACATGAAGTCAGGGAAGCCGTCCACAGAACGACAGGGCAGCCTACGGACTGGGAGAACATGTTTGCATGAGACATACCGAGGAGGGGTAACTGGTTAAGATGTTGAAAGAATTCATACAACTCAACACCAAAACAAACAATCTGACTGAAAAATGGGCAGAGGACCCGAGTAGCCACTTTTCCAAAGAAGACATGCAGATGGTCAACAGACACAAGGAAAGATGCTCCCTACCGCTACTTATCAGGGAAACATGAATCAAAATCATGATGAGATACCACTGCACACCTGTCAGAAAGGCTAAAATCAAAAAGACAAGAGACCACAAGTGTTGGCGAGGATGTGGAGAAAAGGGAACCTTTGTGCACCGTTGGTAGGAATGCAGACTGGTGCAGCCACTCTGGAAAACAGTATGGAGGCTCCTTGAAAAATAAGAAACAGGAATATCATGTGATCCAGCAATTCCACTGCTGGGTATTTATGCAAGAAGTGAAATGTTAATTCAAAAAGATCCCTGCACCCCTGTGGTCATTGCAGCGTTATTGACAGTAGCCAAGATATGGAAGCAACTTTAGTGTCTGTTGACAGATGAGTGGGTAAAGAAGACGTGGTGCATACACGATGGAATATTATTCAGCCATAAAAAACGAGTGAGATCTTGCCATTTGCAACGACATGGGTGGACTCAGAGGGTAAAATGCTGAGTGAAATAAGTCAGAGAAAGGCAAATACCATATGATCTCTCTCATGTGGAATTTACGGGACAAAGCAAAGCACAAACAAAACAAAGCAGAAGCAGATTCCCTGACTGACACAGAGAACAATCTGGTGGGAGCAGGGGGAGGGGGACGTAATGCAAAGCACAGGAAACAGTAACATGTTAGCCTGTGTGGTGACAGGTGGCGGCTGGACCTGCTGTGGTGACCACGTGGTAGTGTCTGCTAAGGCCAGGTCACTGGTACAACATTGTCGTACGCCGGAGACTAATACAACATTGTCTGTCGGTTACGGTCCAACTTAGAGAAAGGGTAAGGAGGGAGTATTGTGCGCGGCTTTGCTGAAGTTCAATGAAAGACAATGCAACAGAAAAAATCCCTAGAAGGCAAGAATCGCTAGAGCTCACTTGAAAAGAAATAGAGGAACCCAAATAATTAGTTTTTAAAAAAAGATTTATTTATTTGAGAGAAAGAGAGAGAGGGAGAGGGAGAGAGAATCTCAAGCAGACTCCGAGCTGAGCACAGAGCCCCACGTGGGGCTCGATCCCACAACCATGAGGTCGTGACCTGAGCGGAAATCAGGAGTCCGATGCTCGACTGACTGAGCCATCCAGGTGCCCCCCCAAACAGTTCCTTATTAAAGAAGTTAAAAGCCCCTTGACGAAGAAAACTCCAGACTCTGATGGCTTCACTGGCGAATTCTCCAAATACGTGACAAGGAAACAACCTCATTCCTACACAGACTGCTCCGGAAAAGAGAAGGTGAAACACTCCCAGCTTCTTCTGTGAGGCCAGCCCCACACCGGCACCGAAGCCAGACGCAGACCGTGCAGGAGAGCCCCACACCAGCGTTGCTCGTGACCCGGAGGCAAAATCCCAACGCAGTTTGCAGCCAGCCGAGCTCGTCCACGCGCAGAGGGGACGGTACGTCGTGACACCGCGGCCGCCTTCTCCGGAACGCAAGGGTGGTTGACCACCCGGAAATCGTCCTGTCGTGAAGCTTCCCATAGTAACAGACTGAAGAAGAAAAGCCAGATGATCACTGGGAGTCAGGGAAAACATTTGACAAACCCCCCAATCCGCCCTAGATGTCACCTTTGGGCAAGACGGGAGTAGAAGGGGTGCCCCCAACGGGGAAGGGCGTCTGTAAGGTGCGCCCAGTGGGCGTCCTGCCAGCCCAGGAGCCAGGCCAGGGTGCCTGCTCTCGCCACCTCTATCCAACCTTGTGCAGAAGCTGAAACCAGGCCAGCCGGTCAAGGAAAAGAAACGAGTGCGACCCCACATGAGAGAACCAGGGTTTGCTCATAGACAAAAGGGCGTCCCCTTCCGCACAAGTTGGTTGTCCCGCGGCCGTTGGCTGTCCTGTTGGGTTTTGTCGGTCTCCGCGAAGGCAGCCCGTCGGGTGTGCCGTTGGGAGCTTTCTCTCCGGGGGTCCTCAGGCTCCACGATCCCTCCGTGGGCCGCGTCCACGCTGCCCATGACCCCATCGAAGCCTTCGTTTCTGTCCCGGTGTCGTCGCTCTCCGGGGTCTCCCTCCCGTTTTCTCAGGACTTCCTTCTGTCCCCTCACCTTGCCCTCCGTTCTTGCACGCGGGCGGCCTGACGCACCGGAGCCCGGAGCGGGTTCATCCTGGTGGTTTCCAACCCCTGGGCGGAGAGCCGGGGTCCCCCCGCGTCTGGTTCTGCGGCTGCTCTGTGTCTTCCAGGAACGGCTGCGGCAGAGCCGGGGGTGAGGCCGAGGCCCTGGTGTCGCAGGGAGACAAGGACGGATTCTGGGGGTCCATTTGCAGCCCCCTCTGTTCAGCGTCCTCCACGCCCACCACCCCCACCTGCCTGGTCCTGCTCGGGGCCATCCCAGCCCTGCTTGTCACCCCCCCACGCACAGACTGGGCTGCTTCCCCGTCCCCCCCCTCCCCAGGTCGCACACCCTACAAGCCACCCTCTCACCCCGTGCAACCTGGCAGTCAGGGCGTCCAGAGTTGTGCACGCATCACCACACCAATTCTAGAACACTCCCAACCCCCTCAAAAAAGCCCTGCGACCCCTTCGTCCTCACGCCCACCCCCGCACCGGCCCAGCCCCTGGCCTCCGCAAACCCTCTCTGTCTCTCCAGGTTTGCTCACTCGGACATTTTCTTCTTCCGTGTCACATCACAACCTCCAGGGCCGCCCACGCTGTGGCCGGTGTCAGCGTGTCCCTCCTCGTTCAAGCTGAGGGACAGTCCAGCGTGGGGACGGACCATGTGGCCCACGGCCACGGCGATGGGCCCCGGGCTGCTTCTACCTTTTCCCTGTGGTGAGCAGTGCTGCTGTGAACGGGGATGAGCCGGGGCTCCCAGCTCCTGCTTTCGTCCCACCTCCTTCCTTTCCGCTGCCAAACAGCGTTCCACGGCTGGAGACGGCATCTCGCTTGCCCGTCGTCCCCACGCGTGGTCTTCACGAATGACGTCACCATGGACTCGGCAAGTGTCAACGCGGACGTGTTCTCATGCTTCTCGGTTTTCCCCCTGGCATCAGCTGGGGGTCCTACAGGGGTGACTCGATTCTGACCCGAGTCTCTGGAGACAGCGTCGGGCCCACGGGTGCGTCCGGGTCCCCCGGGACGGCCCCACGGCAGACGCTGGTCCAGGCTGTCCCCGTGCTTCCGACCCACCGGCTGCAGATCGGAGGTTCCCACGATTGTCCTTGGTTTTGCGTACCTTGCTGGAGCGGCTCCCAGGACTCGGGAGCCCAGCCAGCTTACTAGATGACATTATTACAAAGGACATTAGCGGGTACAGAGAAAGGCCAGACGAGGGGGTCCACGGGCGAGCCTTCCAAGCTGCGTGCGCCACGCGGCGGCTTCTCCCGTGGTCGCCCACCTGCTTCTCGGCCTCCAGGCCCCTCTCCACCACCCGCTGCGTAGAAAACTCCCCTTCAGCCACCAAGACCCGCTCCACGTCACCTTCTGTGCGAAGGCTCCGCTCACCCCCCCGGCAGCTTAAACTGCTCCCTTGGACCTGGGCTCAGGCAAACGGGGAAACTGAGGTCAGGGGAGCCGAGCACCTTCCCCGAGATCACACACGAAGAGCAAGGAGGTGAGTGGGTGAGTCTGTGCAGGGGTGGAGTCCCGCATGACGAGGCTACACGGGCAGGTGTGCCCAGGTGGATGCAGGAAGCCAGGCTCCCAGGACAGAGACAGAGTCAGCGGGTCAGGAACGGCCTTCCCTGAGAATCTGCCAAATCCCGAATTCCTCCAAGGAACAGCTCTCACGGAGCCCTGGGTATTAATTTCCAAAGTCTTAACTAAGTCAGAGATGTTCGGAGGCATGAGTTTCAACTAACACACCCTCTGGGGACAAAACTCCATGGGAACAAAGCCCAGGTCTTCGTTGTTGTGCGTTAAGTTCTTATTCCTTTATCTGAGGGATCTGCACCCCCAACGTCTGCGTGGGGCTGGAGCGGAGGACCCCGAGATGAAGAGTCACGCGCTCTTGGACCGAGCCAGCCAGGAGCCCTGTCGTTTCTTATTCACGTCCTCACGTGGCCCAGGGGGAGCCGACCCTCTGGCCGGCTTTGTCCTGCGGGCTGCTGCGCGTCTGCCTGGCTGGCCCGAACTCGCACAGGTTTGCACGGCTGACTGCTGACTTTCCGGGGACTGGCCAGCCCTGAATAAACCCGGCCACCACTAGAAAGTAATGTATGAAAACTTGTAATGAAATAAATTATAGCAAAGACAAAGGCAGCAAATACTCACAACTCAGCACCTCCTAACCACTGGGCAGCACCCTTACCGCGGCCGAGGGTGGCCGGGCTGTGTGGTGTGCCCGGGAAACCCGCCCCGGCGCAGGCGTGAGCGCTCCCTCCACGACCGCGGGCAGCCCGAGGGCAGCGTTCACACCCGCACAGAAAGAGCTGCAGAAGCTGTTAATAACTCGGGCTGAAGGTAACGCAGTCACACGGAGGAGACGCTCTTGTGCAAAGTCCCTTCCTGCAGCCCGGGGGTGCCCACGGAAGCAGGCAAGGCGGGGAGCAAAGGATCTACAGCAGGCATGACGCCCAGCGACTTGGGGCCCACTAGGACCGCCGGCTCCCTCTTGGCGCCCCCGGCACCCCACTGCCTGCGGCTCCCTGGCTCCCCATGACGGGGGCACCTGCAACCCGGAGCTGTCTGCTCTCAGGCCCCGCCTGCCACGCTGCTCCGGCCCCCAGCACGGCTTCTCTTCACCCCCGCCTGGGGAGGGGTGCGGTTGAGAAGATAGTGGGGGGGACTCCCCAGTCCCGTCACTTTCATGGGCGCCCGCCCCACCACCCCGTCCCCGGAGGTCGGTGGCGCCCTCTGGCGGTGACCTGTGGGGACACGCGGCTCTGGTGGGCACAGGCCATCCGCGGGGACCCGTGGAGTCTGTGCCGGGAGGTGCCCTGTGCAGGACTCTCCGGCCGCGGCTCCCCGAGGTGCACCCGACGGTGTCCACACCGCCGACGGTCCAGCTCATTGGGGGAACAAGGTGTGTCTAGATTCCATGACCCGCCCCCGGTGGACCCCATGATCCAGCTCCGGGGTGGCCGGTCTCTGTCTGTCTGTCTCTGTGTCTCTCTCTTCATCTCTCTCTGTCCTCTTGGTCTCTCTCCTTCTGTCTCTCTGTCTCTGGGTCTCTGTCTCTCTGTCCGTCTCTGCGTCTCACGCCCCCCAGGGTTCTCTTCCGTGTGCAGGCGCTCGTCGCCCACGTGCTGTGGTCGATCTTCGTCTGGACCTTCCTTCTGAGCCGGGGTCTCCGTGCTCCCGAGCCCTCCCGCTGCCGAGGCTCCGCCTTTCCTGCACCTGTCCTCGTGCCCCATCTGTCCCTGCCCCCCGGCCGCCCCATTCTCAGAGTGCGCCCCGGGGCTGGCAGCTGGGAGCCGTCCCTGCACCAAGGCCCCACGGTGACCGCTGGCTGCTGGCCCGCCACCCGCTGCCTGGCCACCAACGGGGCGCTGTGTCCTGGCTGCGTGGCTGAGCGTCTGGAGACTCACAGTTCCTGCAAGAGCCACGCCAAGCCCGTGTGCTCCACACTCACCAGCGTGAGTCGGTGCCTCTCGGCCCGCGTTCCCAGGTGTTTCGGCAGCTCTACTCCTGGCATCCCAGCCCCGCACCCACGGGGCCCGCATGACAGTGCACACACGTGAGTGTGAGCAGAGACGCCTGAGTGTATCTCACTCAGGGACGCGTGTAGGGACGCGTGTGTGTGTGTGCACACGCATGTGTAGGGGTTTGCTGTGAGCCTTTCGAAGCCAGCATAAGAGGGTTTCTCTGTTTCCGGGGAGAGCAGAGAGCCCGCACGCCTGCAAGGGTGAAGGCCGCCGCGGCCCAGGGGCACGGGGCTCCAAACACCGTGATGACCGGCTGAGTGATGTCCCCGCGTCCCTCCGCGTGCGCTGACCCTGCTCACTGGTGTCCGGGGCACGGCGGTGCTCCCTGCCCACGGCTCCTCGGACGCCCCAACGGGAGGTGGGGTCCCGCAGGATTCAAGTAGGTGCAAACCGCCCGGCGGCCTAGGGGCCGGGCAAAGCCAGGGAAGGCAGGGAAGCTGGAGCGGTTCCAGCGAGGCCGTCCGTAAATAGAAGATGCAAAACAAGACACAAGAGAACATGCAAAGCCCTCGGCGGGCCCAGAGAAGCTTCCCTTGCCGGCAGGCCTCCGGCTTGGCGGTGGCCACGCGGCGACAGACGCCATGGGGACTCCAGAGAGCGGGCTCGTGACAGAAGGGAGAGGATGGCTGCTGGCCTCACGCGGACAGTCAGACAGACGGTCGTGTCGCACAGGGGTCCGTGTCGGTGGGCTTGAGGCGGATAAGGAGGGATGTCTATGCCGACCGGAGGGGAATCCTGCCCCCTCGCGGCGCAGAGAACAGACCCGGGGTGGGGAACGGGTCCGCGGCCCAGCCGCCCGAGACTCAGCGAGTGAGGAAGGAGGAAGGAAGCAGGGAAGCAGGTGCCTGGGACCGGGTCCCCTCGCTGCCGAGTTCGACTGTGCGTGACCGAGACCGAGAGCAGGGGAGAAGCCAGCAGAGCCCTGTCTCCTCAGGCGTGCGGACCCACGGGAGGCCGGCGGCCCTGAGTCGGGGGCAGAGGGGGGTCCTCTGGTGTGTGCACGGCCGTCCTCTCCCTCCACGCACGTCTGTGTCCGGATGGCCCCTTCTTCTTCTTCTTTTTTAAAGATCTCATTTATTTATTTGACTGAGAGTGAGAGAACGATCCAGGGGAGCGGGAGAGGGAGAAGCAGGCTCCCCACGGAGCAGGGAGCCGGACCTGGGGCTCAATCCCAGGGTCCTGGGGTCATGACCTGAGCCGAAGGCAGACGCTCACCCCGCTGAGCCGCCCAGTTGTTGATGTCCCCTTCCTACAAGGAAATGGGTCCTATTGGGTTAGGGCCCCAAGCCGGTGACCTCACTGAACCTGTTATCTCTGAAAAGACCTTGTCTCTAAACGTAGCCACCTTCTGAGGTCCTGGGTCAGGACCCCAACACACGACTCTGGGGCACACAGCTCATCCCACGACACTGACTCCTTGGGGTTGCCGACGTAGCCGGTTCCAACACGTGTGCCAACGTCGTTTTGTTTTCGCTTGAATTTCTCTTCTTACGGCACGGGTCCGGACTGAAGGCGGAGGGCAGGCTCCGGGCAGGCTCGCCGGGGAGTCAGACTGAGAAAGTTCCATTTGGTTTGCTCGTTATTTTCTAAATCACGAATGAACGTCGGGTTTCAGCAAAGGCGTGCTCGGCACCGGTTGGGACGATCGTGGGATGTTCTCTGGCCGTTCGTGGACTGAGTGAGCCGCACTGTGGGGTTCCCAGCTGGCACGGGCCCTGATGCGCCGTCATGTGCAAACTCCTGGGCTCTTGTTGGTCCCCCCCGCCCATGGCGTCAGGGTGAGCGCTGCAGGGCCCGAGGCTGGTCATCGCTGCTCCCCGGGGAAGACCGAGACACGACATGGGGTCCCCACCCACCTGCAGGGCAACCTTGGGACCCAGGCTCTGTGCCTGTCCCACGAAAAGCCAGCGAAGGACCCTCTGCAAAGAGGACAAATCCAGACTGTTGTCTGAAGACCACTTCGCACCTTGCACTGAGGTTTTAGTGCCGGCACCCCAAGTTGCAGAATTGGCTTCGGCCCCTTAGAAGGGCCCCTGGGGACCACAGCGGAACGCCTCAGTGAAGCCGGGGCTGGAGACTCCGCACCTCCCGGGAGACCCAGGGCCCGCTCGCCCACGTGGGAGGCACCCGGCCTTGCACAGAGCTCCGTGCTCCCTAAACAAGCCCACAGATTCGGAGAGACCCCCCCAGAGACACCGAGACGTCGTTCCATGCCGTCTGACGAGCTGGTGACAAAGTTCTCAAGGAAAAGAAACACGGAGCGGGGACCGGAGCAGGCGTCGCGGGGACGTCCCCACCGCCTCCCCCAGCCACCGTGAGCAGTGGCGCTGGTGTGGCTCGGCGGTTGGTGCAGACCCGGGGGCCAGGCACCACGGAGGCCCGTCTGGGACAGGGGCAGCCTTGGGAACCATGGGGTTCTCGTAACTGGCGCTGGGCGACCCCAGTGGCCCCGTGGACGGAGATGACCTTGGGTCCGCTCCAGACCGATCAGACAGGAAACTAGCAATGGAGCCGCAGGAACGCGAGAAAGCACCAAGGGCCTCTTCCCCCTCCGGGGGGGAAAGGTGTTCCAGTCTGGGGCAAAATCCAGAGGCAACGCAGGAAAACGACAGGTAAATTTGACTGTATTAACAAATGCTTTCGTTGCCGGGCAAACCCACAAACCAAGCGGCGGCCGTGGCTTAGGGGGGGAGGACTCTGCTGGCCGAGCTGCCTGGACGGGGGGTAGCGTCCCGAGTGCGTCACGTCCCTTCTGAGTTGAGGGAAATGAGCTCGAACTCCGGGAAAGCGGGGGACGACTCGAGCAGTTCACACACAAGGTGGACAAGCAGGCCCCAAACACGGAAGTCTCCCAAGTCACCCACGCAGGAGAAACGCCAACCGAAGGACGGTGAGAGCCCTCCTCCCCCGCCAGGCGGTGGGCACGGGGGCGGCGGCCGCGGGGAAGCCTCGGGCTCGTGGCGGGGGGCCTTCCAGCCGCTGCTGGGGGCGCAGGGCAGCCCGCAGCTTCCTCCGGCCTAGTGGGAGGGCAGCCCCGGCGCCCCCAGGCCGGATCCCAAGGGGAGGAACGGCCTGGTCCGGGGCGGGCTGCTGGGCCAGGGGCCTGTGGGGCAGAGGGCGGGCGGGCACAGGGCAGGGGTCCGTGCCGCGCCCAGCCCCTCCGTCAGCCAGAATGAGCCCCGCGAAGAGGCCGCGGCACAGGCCGAGAACGGGTCCGCGGAACCACGATCCGTACCCACGCAGCTGGAAAGGACCCGCCTGACCCTCTTGGAAACAGGCCTTCGGTACTTCTGCGGGGGCTCCCAGGTCAGCACTTGTGCCAAACTCTGCAAACTAACTTCTTAAGATTGTATTTGTTTATTTAAGGGCTAGAGAGTGCACGGGTCGGGGGAGGGACAGAGGGAGAAGCAGGCTCCCCACTGAGTGCAGAACCCCACCTGACTCGACTTGGGGGACGCGGGGCTCCATCCCACGACCCTGAGATCGTGACCTGAGGCCAAGGCAGATGCTTCCCCGATAGAACCCCCCAGGTGACCCTGAAAAAAATTTTAAAAGCAATTCTCCCCCAAAGCGGAGTAAAGGGGCCGCAGAACACCGACCCCTCCCCAAGCACGGAGTGGCCCGTGGGACTCGCACCTGGTTCGCCCCATCCTACCTTGGGAGGCCGCTCCAGGCAGGAGCACCTGCTGGTTGGAGGCCCACTGATGCGCCCCATCAGGGGTCACTGGGCACGGGGCGTGGGTGGGGCCCGAGGTGAGCAGCGGCGTGAAGGGGGACCCCAGGATCGTACCTCCGGGGCTGACGCCCGCCTCTGCACCGTGGGCGTGGCCCTCGGAGCCTCTGATCCGGCGGAGCCGTCAGGGAGCCTGCCTTCCTCCTTTCCCTGCGCCCCTGCCTGTGCCCCACGCCCCTGCCCCGGCGCTGCCACGGCCCACCTGCCTGCCTCCCCGTCTGTCCACGTCAGTCCTTCCCGGGGCACCCGCTGCTGCCAGGACACCCGTCTGGGAGACAGGACTCGGGGCTCGCGGCCCGGCAGCCTCTGGTGGCTAACGGACAGCAGGGTGTGAAAGCCAAAGATGCCGGGTCAGGGGGGCCCGGCCTGAGTGTCCGCACACTTTTCCTTACACGTCTGCCAAAGGCACAATTCCCTAACCTGGTTTTCAGAAAAGGGGATTTTCTGATAGGTCTGAACACAGGCTGTCATCAAATGGGTTGCTTGCAATTACTCTGATGTGGACAGTGAGGTCCCCCCTGCTGGGGGCCCCCTGATGAGCCCCAGACGCTGGTCGGGGACAGGCTGGTGGCGGGTGAGGCAGCTCCTGGAAGACCGGGCTCTGCCGGTGTCCTCACGACTGCGCGAGCCAGAGGCCCCGGGACACACGGCCCTTGCACACGGCACGGTGCCCACTGCGGAGGGGACGCTGCCCCTTGAGCAACACCCCGGGGCGGCTCCCCCACGGCGTAATAACAGGGTGCTGCTCCCGGACTCGCGGGCAGCGCGACGGGCGCCCCGAAACCGTGCCATGTCATCAGCAGCTCTGGGGCAACGAAGACACAGCTCTGGGGACAGCACGGCCATGTGCTGTCTGTCGCGGCGAGACTCTCCCACGAAAACCAGCCTCTCCCAGTGGACGTGTTGCCCAGGCGGATGGTGTGGGACCCAACGAGCAAGGGTCCAGCTCAGATGTCTGTCCGCTCCGGCCTGTCTCTGAAGGTCACCTGTCCGAGTCGACCACGCGTTTGTGTCGAGACAAGGGGGGCTCACCTTACCTGCTTCTCTGAGCTCCGATTCCTTTACCAGGCTGTGGACAGGAGTCGTTCCTCCGTCACAGAATCACTATCAGGATTCATGACAAACGCGTTTGAATATGGAGAAGACCCCTCGTGCGTGACCGTGTCCAGTGAGTTGGCCTTTACCGCTTTCACTACAGTGGCTCATGCTTGCCGGTGACCCCGAGCTGCCTGCAGCCCTGCCTGCTCCCCGGGCCCGGACCCCCCTCCACACCATCCCTGGAAGCAGAAGAGCCACCACAGCGGCGTAGGCAGAAAGGAAGTGGAGAGTCGCCGGCCACTTTCCCATCACCCTCGCCCCCATTTCCAGCCCGTGGCGGGGCCCGGCGGGAGGGTCGCATGGTCTGCCTGGCGATGAGCTGGATATTCCTTCCGAATGAAATTCCAAGTCCGGCCGTGCCCGCCGGAACCCGCGCTCGGCAACCCCCCCACCTCTGTCCGTGCCCCCGTCCCCCGCGTGCGGCCGCCTCGGGCCCTCCCTGCTCATCGGACAGGCCGCGGGGGTTCGCCGGCACCCCTCCACTGCCCCCACTCTGGACCACACGAAAGCCCAGGCACGAGGCTAAGCTGGATGTCTCGGGGGCTGGCCCTGGGCACCGGCGCACACGGTGTGTGCCCCGTGTGGGGCGCTGGGGGCTGAGCTGCGTCCTAGCGCCAGGGAACGGCAGACAAGACGCCAGCTGGACGGACGGCTTCTCGGAACATCCAGCCACTCACGGACACACGTCTGTCCACGCCAGAGCGCGGCCTCAGACCCCCTCCCCCGGCGGCAGGGGAGGAGCGGTTCTGCAAGCCGACCGGGGCAGTTTGCTGCTCTTCCCGTGGCAGGTGGCATGATCCAAGGGGGTCCCTGGGAAAGCCACCAAGACTACGCGTCCTGAGTTTTCCAGAGAAAAGCCCCCGGCTTCTGTGTGCCTCGCCTTGTGGGGCCTTGCGACCCTGGTGCGGACAGCGCTCTGTCAGCGGGGAGACGGGGAAGGCTGCCCCAGGGAAGCCCCCTGCCTCCTGGCCCCTTTCCTGTTAGAATTTAAATGAGGGTCCTTCAGTTTGATGGATGGCTTGTGGCTGTCACTGGACCGAGAGCACAAAGGCCCCGAGTCCCCCGGGGCGCAGCTGCTCCATCTGGCTCGAGTCTGGGGGAGGCAAGGCTGCCGCGCGGGGACGGGCCCGGCGCTCCGGCTGCGGTCTGTGTTCCCTTTGTCCTCCTCCAAGACCCAGGCGGCGGGCTCTCGCCGCACGGGCCTGACGGTGACGGTGGGGGCTGGCCAGGGGCTCGGCTGGGTGGCTTTTCGGGTGGAGACACACCTGGCCAGAGTGCCCAGGGCCTGCTGTGGAGGAACCTCAGAGCCCTTTGGGCGTGGGCTTTGGGGCAGCAGGCGGCCCAGGCTCAGACCCAAACACACGCTGCTGTCCCTGGAGCAAGTCTACACGTGTCCCGCTGGCCTTCTAGAACCTTCCAGTGGCCTCTCTTCCCGCCATCTTGGTGCTTCACCCTGGGTGGTCTGGGCTGACTCCCCTGCCTGTCACGACACGCAGCCCCCTCCTACCCACAAGCCATCTGCAGGGCCCGTCCCATCAGATTTGCTTCCTGCCCTGAGGCTGAGCCTGACTCGAGGGCTCCATGGTCCTACGTGAGGCGGTGGGAGCAAGGGTCACTCCATCACTGTTGCCAGGTGTCTCCCTCAGCCTCACCTCGCTGCGCGGGCTGCCCCTGCTGTCCAGCCAGCCCTTGCTTGTATTCCCGCACTTTCTGGGTCCCCCTCTTCTCTCCCTAGGAACGTATATCTCCCTCTCTCTCCAGGTTCAGCTGGAGGCTGGCCTTCTGCAGAAGCATCTCTGGCTGTCTGGTCCCATGTGGGCAAACATTCGCCACAGAACTTGATCAGTCTCCGAGTGATTGTCTGAGGGCCTGTCGTACGCTGGGGCAGGATGGTGAGCAGAGCCAGATGGTCCTGTGCTCTAGGGAGGGAGTGGGCCAAGGAGACACATCTCTGCTGGAGCAGGCTCTAGTCACGTGCCTCTGTCCTTAGTGTCATGTAATGGCCGGTGCCACCTGCTCCTGCCGCGCCTCCACCCGGGTGGCCATTGTCTTCCACTTTGGGGCAGAAACCCCTTCACGCTCTTCCTCCTGTATGCTCAGTCTCTGGCCTGGCACTGTGGTCATGGGAGGGCTTCTATGACCTACTCCGACCTGACACACAGAGATGCTTCTAGGTCCCCATGTCCCTCGAGTTGTTCATCACTTAGTTGGTGGCAATTTGGTATAGCAGCAATAGAAAACTACTACAGTAGGGTAGAACGATTGGAAAGAATTAAAGGTGAAAAGGTAGCTATGGATGCAAGTAGAATGTGTGACAATAATAAACTCCAGGAGAAACAGTAAGTTGTGCAAGGAAGGAAATGTGCACTGTCTGTTCACTGGGATGGATGATACTTGGCCACGATGGCATAAGTATTGACTATTGATTTAAACAAGTGTTTTCTTTAGATTGAGTGTGTGGGAAAGGACAAGTGGGGGTTATAGCAGAGCTAATCCTCATCTAGCATAAAGCAAGTTAGTGGATAATGTCTAAAAGTGGCCAGTGAAGAGTCAGTAGAGGATAGCAGATAGTTTCTCAGCTTATGTGAATGCACTTAATGCCACCAAATTGCACACTTAAGAATGATCAAAATGGTACATTTTATTTATGTATACTTTAGCAGAATTTACAAATTTTGAAGAAATAAATAGCAAATAAAACTGTGTGCATCTAGAAAGTATTGCTGAGGCCTCTGTGCACAAGGCAGATGCGACCCCAGCCTTGAGGAGACTACCCGGAGATGCAGAAATAAATGTCAAGTTGCACATTATCTTGCTGGGGATGGACAGTGCAGGGAAGAATAAGGGAGGGAGGGGCTGGTAATACTGGTGTGTGTAGGGAGAGTGGTGGTGTAAACAGGAAGGAAAATGAAGCCCCCCCTCCCCCAGGATGCACTGAGACCTGGTACAAGGACAGCGATGTGCATATTCAAAAGACGAGCATTGCAGGGAGTAGAACAGCATGTGCAAAGGTCCCGGGGCGCAGCAGGCCCCAAGTGTGCAGCCTGCAAGTAGTACTGGGTTTGGCCACAGGAGTCAACACAGAGGGGGTCCTAGGGGAGAGGAGGGGGGCTCCGGGTAAATTGGGCTGTGCAGAGGAGCGGGGAGCTGGGGGTGGGGTGGAGAGCCAGTTTGGCTCCCTTGTGCTTTCCAAGGTGTGTGGTTGGAGCATTGCAGGTACACACCTGCACCCAGGCAGGACGATCAGGGGAGAGGGACTGACAGGCAGGGGTCCTGCCTCGCGCTTCTTGGACAGCTGTGAGATGCCTTTAAAAGGCTATGGATTCTCCCGTACAGTCCCCTCTGTGCTCCCCAGAGACAGAGACAAATGGAGTAAAATCCGGTGGATTCCACACCGGAGGAGGCATGTTGTACCGAACAACCTTAAAGGCTCTAGGACCCCGGCCCTAGGTCACAGCCAGGAGCTCCCGAGAGGGGTGCGAGCTTCCGATGTCATACGTTCCCCCCCCCCCCAAGGATTGGCAGGGGCCTTTGGGGACAGCAGGCCTCAGGGGCGCTGAGTCTTCATCCCTCGTGATGGGTAGGTCACAGGGTCACTGGACGGCCCGATCCGGCCTTCGGTCCCCAGCACGGTCCGGGGGGAGGCAGGGACTGAGTCCCAGGAAGGGGTATCTCACATGGCTCTTCTGCCGGCTTGCCGGGGGCTCCGCGGGGCATCCCCATCTGACCGGGGCCCTCCAGACACCTTCTGGGAGCCCATTCGCAGCGGCACACCCTCAACACAGCACGTCATCCCTCCAAAGTCCAACAGGGCCCAGCGAACGTTCCGCCGCCTTCCTCGCGGTGCGGGGGCAAACACGGGGGCGGGGCGGCCACCCCCAGGCCGCAGGTGTCTACTCGCCGCACTCAGAGGCCTTGACTTGGGGGTTTATCTCCCGCTGCTGGCATCAGCGGGTCCCCCCATGGGAGCGAGGGCCTCCACCACCACCCACCGCCGGCTCCAGCCCCCGTGACGTCGTCAGCAGAGTTTAGTGGCCCTTGGTCCTACGGGGTGACCTGGGGTCCTGAGGTCTGCATTTTGACCAGCACGGGGAAGCCACAGATCCCGGGGCCACGGGCGGCGGGCACTGCTGTCCCACCAGGAGGAGGCGGCCGGCCCACCTGCTCCTCCTGTGTCCCCAGAGCTGCCTGCGACTCTGGTCTGGGGGGCGGCGTGCGGGAGCATCAAGACCAGGGGGCTGCGTGACGCCCGCTCTGTCCTCACGGCCCGTCAGTGCCACATGAGGGTTCCTTCCGTCCCGGGACTCCGCGAGTGTGTGTGGCTCGGTTCTGGGACCCGGGGCAGGGCCACGAGGCTCCACCTCGCTGACCTGAGTCACTTCCCTGGTCACCAGACCTGCAGGTGTCCACATGCACTCACGGGGTCCGTGACAACACGGGCAGGCCAGCTCTCCCGGTCCTGGGGACACCGTGAGCCACCAGCCGCTGCCCACAGTCCTGCAGGGAGACTGTTGGCTCCGCTCCGGCCGTTCCACATTGAGGCAACGACGGCCACCTGGTGGCTGGGGGTGCCCCCTGGCCTCCGACACGCAGGGTCACGTCATGGCGTCGGGGCAGGGAGTCAGCGCGCTGGGCGCCTCTCCCACCGTCATCCTCGCTCCTGGTCCTCCCCCGTCAACGTACTTCCTGACGCCCACTTCCTGCAAAGAGACCCGGGCCGGGGCACGAACGGGTGCCTGGATCTGGAGATAATGAGCTGGGCACAGACACAGCTTCGCAGGCGGTGGGAAAGGGCCGCTTCTGCGGCGAGGGCAGTTGACGGGATTCGGTGCTCAGATTCGATAAAACCCACTCCAATTCCCGTGGTCTCGCTCTTTCCAAATCAACGCCCTTTTACTGAAGGGACTTGGGAAAACATTGACTTCTACTTCAGCTGTGATTCTTTAGCCTGCAAGATTAAATTTGAGGTCTTCTTTTTATTTATTTGCCTTATACTTACTAAATTTTAAAAAGTACTATTTTTTAATTTAAATTCTAGTTCGTTAGCATACAGCGCAATACTGGCTTCTGGAGCAGAATTCAGTGATTCACCACTTACAACACCCAGTGCTCGTCACAGCAGGTGCCCTCCTTAATCCCCACCCCCCACCCAGCCCATCCTCCCCCTCCCTCCATCCACCCTCCGTCTGTTCTCTACCAGTAAGCGTCTCTCATGGTCGGCTTCCTTCTCTGTCTCTCTTCCCTCCCCTAGGCTCATGTGTTTTGTTTCTCACACTCCACACGTAAGTGAGAGCATGTGATCGTGTCTTTCTCCGGTGGACGTATTTTTACTTAGCACACCCTCTAGTTCCATCGAGCCCCGACTCGGGCTCCGTGTTCAACTCGGAGTCTGCTTGTCCCTCTCCCTGTGCTCCTCTTCCCGCTCACGGGCGTGTGCTTTCTCTCTCAAAGAAATAAATTAATAGATAAAATATTTAAAAAAAAACCCTCTCTAGCTCCATCTACATCATTGCAAATGGTGAGATTTCATTCTTTCTGACGGCTGAGTAATATTCCATGTAAATATACACACCACATCTTCTTTATCCATTTGAGGTCCGCTTTTTTTTTTTTCAATTGCCCTGAAAGCTACAAGAGATAAATTTTTTTTTTCAAAGGAGCCATAGAAGCCCTTTGGTTCTCTGGCCATGCCTTGAGTTGAGAATGAGGCCACAACTTGTCACTTCCTTGCTGTCAACCCCCAGTGTACACAGCAGTATCTTAACACCTTCCATCATAACGTTGTGCTGCGAGAGCCCCTTTATCACAAACAATTAGAGGTGATAATTCTATTAGTAACTATATTCATGGACTGTCTGTATCCTGCTTTTCAAAAAAACGATTTGTTTATTTATTTGAGGGGGAGGGCAGAGGCAGAGGGAGAGGCAGAATCTCAAGCAGGATCCCTGCTGAGTATGGAGCCTGATGAGGAGTTTGACCTCACGACCCTGAGATCAGGACCTGAGTCAAAACCAAGAGTCAGACACCTAACTAACTGAGCCACCCAGGCGCCCCCTGTATCCTGCTTTATGCTGGTCATAAGGTCATTCCTAACATCAAACTTAACCTGATCTGAATACTAATCCCAGATTCCTATTTTCAAGGTTCTACATTCGTGGAAACACTGCTGGTATATGGGAAGGTCAGAAAGGGGTAGTTGGTCAGAAAAACTGAAGTCACATTAGGTATTTTGGGTAGAAAGAGATATATTGCAGGAAATTCCAGGCTTACACAAACATTGAGAAATTCGCAAATTGCAGGGGAGGAAGGTCACTTTCAGAAAGAGCAGGGGGGCTGTATCAGGGACCCCAGGCGACTGCAGCCTCGGAGCAGCTGGAGGCTGCCTGGTGACCTCAGCCACCTGCAGCACCCAGGGAGAGTCTCGGACTGGACCTGGAAGCCAGGGGAAGCGACCACCACCAACTGCAATGGCTCGCCTGTATATGCCATGGAAAGGAATGGCCGTTCCTTCCCTCTGCCTTCCAATCTTGCTCAAGTGTCTCTCACTGTCAGAATGTACACTTAAGGGACTCTGGGAGCCCTGCTACTAGCTTTCTCTACCGGGACACAGAAGAGAAATGCAGAGGGAAGAGGGATTATGCTGAATTAACGACAATCTGGTACTAAATGCTTGTCTTCATTTCTAAATATATGAGTATTTTTCTGCTTATCTTTTCTCTATTAGAGTCTAGTAAAATTCCACTGTGGTCAAAGAACAGACCCGACACACTTTCAATCCTTTCCAATTTTTTAAAGACTTGTTTTATGGGCCGGGATAGGATTGGTTTTTGTAAATGATCTGCACGCTTAAAAAAAAAAAAAAGATGCTATGCCATTGTTAGGTGTAGTGTTCTATATACACCCATTAGGTCAAGATTATTGCTTGATTTGTTCATATGATCTGTGTGCCTATTGATATCTTCTCTAATGTTGTGTCAATTACTGGCAGTTTTATGTTAAAAGTCCCTTATGTTTGGGGATTATTTTCCTCTCTTTGAAGTATGGTGAATTTCTGTTTTACGTATTTTGAGGCCATGTTATTAGGTGCATAAAATTTAGAATTCATACTTTCCTGGTGAGATAGTCCTGTTTTCATTATGAAGTGACCACCTTATCTCTAGTAATGCTTTTTGCCTTAGAGACTACTTCTTTCTGATATTGATGTAGCAGTCCCTTCTTGCTTTTGGTTAACATTTACATGGTATTTGCTTTCCCATCATTTATTTTCAGTCTTCTACCTCTTTATGATTTAGACATGTCCCCTGTATACATCATGGAGTTGAGTTGTATTTATTTTTATCCAATCTGACATTCTTTGTCTTTCAGGAGGAACATTTAGTCCACATATATCTAATATAGCTACAGATATACTGGGGGCTAAATTACCACCTTATTACATGAGTTCTATGTATCCTGACTGTTCCATGTTTCTTTTTCTACCCAATAATTGCTTTCTATTGAATTGATTGAACCTTTCCTATTATTTCACGGTTTCCCTTCTGTTAGTCTGTAACGTATATAGAATGTTGCAGTGGCTTATCAAAGAATCAGTCATGTATCAGATTGGAGGGAAATGCTTTGCAAGGCTGGGTACTCTCCCAGAATGCCACCTGCCCAGCATTGATATATGGTGCTGTTCCTAGTGGTGGCAGCTTCCTAGCTGGAGCAGAGGCAGAAGCCCCTTTGGTAGCCAGGATTCTTCCAAGATTGGGGATTATTTCTAGAACAATGGTTCCTGAGGAATTTTTGTGAGTTTTTTTTAACAAATGCTTCTCTGTTTAAATTATCAGGAGTGGATTTTGTTGTCTGCAATTAAGAACCCTGATCAACATAGACTTCAATCCTTCATTTACATTTTTGAGCATTCTAAGTGCCCTTTGTCAGACTACTCTACAAAGTTAATTTTATATGATCACGTAACTGATAAATAATTAATATCCAGAATATATAAATAACTCTTACAACTCAACAACAAACAAACCATACTATTTTTAAATGGGCAGAGGACGTGAGTAGACATTTCTCCAAAGATCTATGAATGGCTAATAAGCACATGGAAAGATGCCCAACTTCACTAATGACCAGGGAAATGCAAACGAGACATCACTTCACACCAATTATGACACCCATCTGATGACTGCTATCAGAAAACCCCCCAAAACTAACAAGTGATTGTGAGGATGTGGAAAAATTGGGATGCTGTGTGCTGTCGGTGGGAATGTAAGTTGGTGCAGCTGCTGTGGAAAACAGTGGCAGTTTCAGAACCACCGTATGATCCGAATCCCACCACTGGGTATTTATGCCAAAGAATGGAAAGCAGGGATGCGAGTGGATGCTTGCACACCCATGTTCACAGCCACTGACACATGGATGCAGCCCACTCGTCCATTGACGGATGAGCGGATACACGTGCTCCATCCACACACTGACTGTCCCTCAGCCTGAACATGGAGGAACACGCTGACACCTGCCACAGTGCGGGTGGACCTGGGGGACCTGATGCTTGGTGAGATAGGCCAGAGACAAAGGAACAAATACTGCAGGATTCCACCCAGATGGGGTCCCTGAAATTTCCAGATTCACAGAGACAGAGTGGACTGTGGGGGCTGGAGCCAGGGGAGGGACGGGGGTTGGTGTCTGAGGGGGACGGAGAGTGGACGGTGGGCACCGGGGCTGGGGAAGGTGGTAGGGGTCACTGTTTCATGGGGATAGAGTCTCAGTCTGGGAAGATGGAAAGTTCCGGAGACAGATGGTAGGGATGATTGCGCAACAGTGTGAACGTGCTTAGTGCCCCTGAGCTGTGGGCTTAGAGGTGGTGAAGACATTAAATTTTATACTATGTATATTTTACCGCAATTTTTAAAAAATTAATTTATCTGGAGTGCATTCATGCTGTGACCACTGGCTCTGTTTCCATTGCTTGTATTTCGGCTATGCCTCCATCAAGCTGTGAGATCCTTCTAAAAATAAAGAATTTTAAAGCATGATTATGTGTAAAAGAAGCCAGACACAAAAGACTGTATCCAGTTTGACTTCATTTATGTGAAATTCGAGAGCAGGCGCAGTGCGCGTGGGGCCCTGGAAGTCGGAGCCGAGCTCACCAGCAGTGAACGAGGGTCTCCGCGAGGGGCCCGTGGGAGCGTCCGGGTCTGACGGCAGCACCCAAGGTGGAGTGTTGGCCACAAACGTGTGTGCGTTCATCAAAACTCATGAAATCATGCTTGCTGAAAATCTTCGCATGTCTCTCAATTTAATAAAAATGGGTGATCTAAACCGAGAAGTAGACAAATCTGTATTTGTTATTGGCAATCTTAGCCCATTTCCCTTGATAAACAATAAAAGAAAGGGAAGAAACAGTCATTCTACGGGAGATTTGAATTCCACGATAAACATACTAGTCCCCAGAAATGACACCGTGGGGACACCCCTTTTTCCAGGCGTAAATACAATGTCCAGAAAGACACCGTGTGCGGGTCCACGGAGCAAACGTCCACACCACACACAGGGTGTGCCCGAGACCGTCACTAGGGAACACTGTGTCTTTGGAAACCGGGAAATGTGCTCAGCACCGGTGGCCTTCAGTGGGATCAGCTCATGGCCACCCCTCCGCCGCACCGTGAGGGCCGCGTGGTCCCTGCTCACCCGCCTGCTGGACTCCGGATTCTGCACCGGCCCATCCTCCTGCGGTCTCGGCGCACCCAGCCCTCCACTGCATGCCTCCGGTCTCACTGCAGAGGACTGCCCGCCCAGTGACCTCCGTCCCTCCCTGCCAGGGGTCTCGGCGTCCCCCGGGTCCCCTTGTAGCTGCGCGCCCTCTCGGGTCTCTCCTCGAGCTGCGATGGGCCCCCTCCCATTGGGGACGACTCTGCCCGCCTCACAGCTGCTTGAAGAGTGAAATGATGGGGCAAGTGTGTTTCACGAAATTCGGAGCTCGGCTCGCATACCGCATACAAGCATTGTGCTTGGACCCCCGCAAAGGGCAAAGTAAGGAACACCCTGCGAGGGACGGCGGCAGTGAGCCGGGGCAGGAATGCCCCGCCCGGGCTGGACCGGCGTCAGGGCTCGCGGCTCAGGCCCCGGGCCCCAGCCTCGCCGCCTGCACACCCCGAAGCCGCCCACTCCGTTTTTGTGGGGGCAGCAGTGAGGGCAGACCCCGCCCCAACATGGAGAAAGGCCGTGATTCCCGCCCAGCAAAGCCGGTGCCGACGAGGGGCCCAGAGCCCTCTCTGGAGGCCGCTGTGTGGGGTCCAGTTGGGGGTCCCGGACTAGCCGGGCTGGTCTCTCCTGTGTGGCCAGACCACCAGGCACCGTCCACAGGACAAGCCCATGAAGGGGGCGCCACCAGGACCCTGCCGCAGTCCTGCCTGCCTGGGCGCCTGCCCCTGGGGCCACTGCCACCACCGTCCCTTGCAGCCAGGGGCGGCCAGGCCAGGGGAGGGCCCCTGCGGCCACTGGGGGGAGGCAGACTCCAGCCCGGCGGGCGGACCTCTGACCCGGGGTGCTAACCACTGGACCGTCCTGCCTAGCTGTCTAGGCACCCAGAGCCTCTGTCCTCAGTAAAGCCAGGGAGCTGGGGGTATGCCCCGCGGTGTCCGGGGTCCCCGGGAGCTCAGAGCCTCAGCCGAAGCGGAGGCCCCACAGCCGGCAGCCGCCACCTGCGGCCGGATTTCACGCCATAAGCAGCCGGGCCTGCGGGTCTCTGCTGGCTCTAATTGGCTCGGAGAGACTGGAAGCTCAGGTCTCTAACCCCCGCCGCTTCGCTTCCTCCGTACCCGCGGCTGTGTTCGCCTCATCTAAAACCAAGCGGGCACACGCCGCCTGGGTTCTCAGGGCCGGGCTGCGGGGGTCTCGGGCGGCGGCCGTCAGCCCCCTCCTGCTCCCGCAGCCGCCACTCGTCCGCGCGCGCCGCTTGTCCGGAGCCCCGGGACTGGCCTGCAGACGGCTGCCTGCAGCCCCAGGAGGCCGGGGAGCCCGTGCGGCTGGAAGCGGGGTGTGTGTGTGTGTGTGGACGCGGGGCTCACGCTGCCCCTGATCTCCGGCGGCCCGCAGCTGCAGGGCTGGGAGCGGGCAGGACACGGGGGCCTGGAGGTCCCCGGCAGAAGGGGGGAGCGGCCCCACTGGCTGGGCCTCATCCCTCCACTGGACCTGAGGAGTGGGAGTCGGGGCATCTCCGGGGCTCTGTCCCCCCCCCCCCGCATACCTCAGTGTCCCTCCCGGCACCAGGGCCCTGAGACTCCCTCTGAGGCCCCACGAGGCTACCTCCCTGGCACCCTGTGTGTTCCCCCAGCCCCCCTGCCCGCCTGGCCCCACCTGCACGCGCCTCTTCCGTGTGGGGCTCCCCCGCCTGCTCGCTCTGGTCCGCGGCACGGGGACACAGGTGAATTTTGGATTAGCGACGAATATCTTTTCAGCATAAACATGCCCTACTTATTACGTAGGACACGCTTGTACTAAACAAATTACTCGCTGCTTCTCTGAAATTCAACTTTAACTGCATTCCGTGTTTCTGTTCACTAAATCCAGCCCCCTGCTTAGGACACTCATGTTGGCAAAGGGCAAACGTGCTCTGTGTGCCACCTTGTCTGCCCTCAGCCTCCCCGGGGACAGGTGAGCCCAGCCCCATGCCCTGAGCCCCTTTTCTAGGGTGGCCGCCCCAGCCAGCGCCTCCCCTCCCCCTGCTTCAGGGCCTGGGCGCCATTCCGACTCTGGTCTGGACGGACGCCAGGGCTTGTCACCACCGGCCAGTGCCCGGTCCCAGCCCGGGACGTGTCTTCACAGCGTGACCGTCCCTCCTGAGCACCCCGGGTCAGCGCCCAGACTGTGGGCCCCACTCCCTTCCCCACCCGCTGGACGGGTCATCCCTGTGTCCTCCCACGGCCCAGGCAGAGAGGACAGAAGACCTTCTGAAAACAAGCGGAAAGCGCCAACCCGACTTCCAAAGAAAGGAGCTGCTCCTCTGCCGACAGAAGGCTGCTCTGGGCACCTCTTGGGGGGGGTCTGGGGGTGTGAGAGTGGGGGTGACACAGGGTCCCAGGCTGGCCCACACCCCTGCAGCCCGGTCCCCAAGCACAGGCTCGCCCACGACACCAGCTCCCAGCGGCTCTGGCTGGCGGTGGCTCGTGGGCCACAGGGGCTGGTCTGGGCTCACACAGCAGCCACCCACGAACAAACCAGGACTGACTATTCCTCCCCTCCCCGGAGACCTCCCCCCGGGACGTGTGTGCCGTCTCATCAGGCTCACGTTCTGCGCGGGGGTCACCAGCCTCCCTCCCCACCAGCTCGGTCACCTGTAGAACCTCCTGGGCTTCGCGCTGCAGGGCGTTCGGTCCGCGTGCGGGATGCCCTTAGCATCCTGGCAATGGGAATGCTCTCGTGTCCTTGTTATGGGTCAGGCCCTCTTGGCTCCTTGTAGACGCTTGGGCCTGGGGTCCTGGCGGAGCCCCAGTGCCGTGACCGGACACAGGCAATGAGGCTGGAAGACCAGCGTGGGGGCGAGAGGTGCACAAAGGTGGGTGTGGGCTCCCCGGCTCTCTCGCGGGGCGTGCAGACGAGTGGGAAAGGCTTCGGAACCTGTGTCCCTGTATCAGTCAGTACTTGCTGCGAAGTGCCGCACAACAAAGAACCCCAAATGCCAGTCGGCAAAATGAACACGTGTGGCCCAGCAGAGCCACACTGGGCTCTCTGGAGCCCGTGGCCATGGCCCCAGGCTGTGGCTTGGGGTCAGCCTGCTCCCTGGGTCTGCACTGGTCAGGCCCCTCAGAGACAGGCGGGGACCCATACATCCCCACCCCACCACCAAAAGTGAGTCATGTGGCTACGTGGCATGGACACCCGTGCCATCGGAAGGCACCTGGCCAAGGAGAGGGCATCCTGCTCTGTACAGGGTGGAGGGAAGGCCTGGGGTCAGGAACTGTATGGTGGACGGGCCACAGCCTGTCCCGGGAGGGTCTCTCTGACCCATCTAACCTCAGCGGGTTCAGAGCAGGGGCTGTGTGAGAAGGGGCAATGCGGGATGTGTGAGGAGGGGGCGGAAATAGCAAAACAGGACGGCCCGGGGGCTTATGCAACGGTCGTCCACTGTCCCCCCATCCCAGAGGCCGACGCCTGGGAATGCAGGGGCGGGCAGGGCGGGTCCCCCTGAGGCCTCTCTCCTCATGTGCAGACGGCTGTGCTCCCCTGCATCCTCACGGGGCCGTCCCTCCATGCGTGTCTGTGTCCTGATACCCTCTTCCTGTGAGGACCCTGGTCACATGGGATCAGGGCCACCCCGGTGACCCGTGTCCCCTCCAGCCTCTCTGTAGAGACCTCAGCTCCGGATACGGCCACCTCCTGGGGTGCTGGGGTTTGCCTTCAACATATAAACTTGGGGCGCACGATCCAGGCCATAGCAAGGAGGTGGTCAGCGATACAGCAGGGCCCTGTTCCCGCCCCCCTCAGGCATGACTGTCTCATGACCTGGGTGCGACCAGACCGAGGGACCACCAGAAGCCAGGTAACTCAGCAGAGGCTGCAGCCCTGTCAGGGTGGGCCCCTGGCCCCACTCCGGCCAGTCCTCCTCCTGGGGGGGAAGGGCAGCCCACTCTGCCCACCTGGACTGTGAGTATTTCCCTCGGTTCCGTCTAACCCCAGCCATTCATTCATTCATTCATTCGTTCATCCAGTGAGGGGCAAGCAGGGAGAGAGAAAGCCCGGGGTTGCCTTCAGGACCAGTGGCCGGAGGGGGAGTAAATCAGTAGGGCAGACACGGAGACCACATGCTGATGGGCCTGTTGGGGGCTGGGGTGCCCGGTCTGGCCGGGCTCTTCCCCGAGGGGTGCTGAGGACCGAGGACCAGTACAGGAGAGGCCAGGAGACTGGGCGACAGCGACCTCACAACACCTGCACGGGAGGGCAAGTGGCAGAAGGGGAGCCCCGGAGTGGGGGGGTGGGGGGAGACACGGCGCCCCAGGAGCCTCTGGAGTGGGGGAGGAGACCACAGGAGCCACGAAGCCACGGGAGCAGGGAAGCCGCAAGCACGGAGAGTGTTGGGTGGGATCAAGCCTGCTCAGAGGGGCAACAGGTACAGGGGGAGAGAAGAGGCCAGTACCCTTGGCAACGAGCAGCTCCCCGAATCCCCCTCAAGGTCAGGCTGGAGGGCTGACTGCTCCCGGAGGCAGGTCTTCAGCCGCGCTGCTGAGGCTGCCGCCCGGGGGGAACCCAGAGCTGAGGGGCAGGGAATCCTCGGGCAGAAAGCAGATCCAGCCGGGCTGTCCTCCCTGCACCAGCGCGGCCGCAGCGCTCCCCTCCGCTCGGGGATGGGTCCGCCGGGATGAGCGGCCGGCGGCTGGCCGCTGCCTTGACCAGCGGTGCCCGGGTCCCTGAACTGTGGACACGCCCCAAGAACGCGGTCTCTGGGACTTCACACGGGTCTCCAACAGCCACGCCCAACCATAAAGGGTCATCTTTAGGTGACCAAAATAATTCCAAATTCTAACCCACAGTCGGAGACACCCCGGTGGGTCAGAGCTCAAGCCCTCCTCCCGGCCGGGGACTGGATGGGAGGGCCTGGGGGGGTGCCGGGGACCCAGAGATCAAGGGTCTCCGGCAGGGTGGTGCCACAGGACGGTGAGCGCATGTGTGCGTGTGCGAGCGTGAGCCCGCGGGCGAGCGTGAGCACCGCGAGCGTGTGCGGATGGGAGTAGCGGGGGCCGGAGCGCAGGCGGCGGGACGCACCGAGCAGCGGCAGGGACAGCCTCGCGCCCGCTCGCACGTGACTCGGGAAGTGGGTCAGCGCGAGTGACCGCCGGGCCGCGGGTCCCGGGAAAAACGCGGAGACAAATCCCTTCTTAAAGCCGGGGTTGGCGGAAGCTGCGGGATTGGCAGAGGCTGCGGGCGGCGGGCGGACCGGGGCCCGGGCGGAGAGGGGCGCGCAGTCGCCCGCGAAGGAGCAGACGCCGTCCAGGAACCAGACGACCCGCTGGCTTGCAGCAAGTTTAATTATTAACATTCCGCGTAATTACGAGACATTTGTCTTCCGCTCCACGTGAGGAAAGCTCTCTGCCCGCCCTTTGGAGACATGTGACCCGCTTCTCGGGGCGAGTCCGTGTCTGATGGACTTCTAATTCTGAAAACAAATAATAGTCATGATAATCATAGGAGAAACAAATTGAAAACATAAATAACCGGCCTGGTCAGCGGGCGCGGAGCCACGGCACCGACGGGGGGCCTCTCCGGGGCCTGGAGTGGGGTTTGCACCGCCGGCCCGCCGGCCCGAGAAGCAGGCGGGATGCAGCCAGATCCCCCCGCGGGCAGGCGGCCTCCTCCCCGGACACGGCGGCTACCGGTCAGCCGGGAGACCTGCTCCGAGCTCGAGCTGCACCCGGTGCCGTCCCTCTCTGCGCGGCCCCGGGGCGCGCACTCCCCCCGGGTGCTTCCCTTTCCCAGGCCTTCAGCCCGCCCCTGCACTTGCAAGCGGGGCCTGCTTCCTCCTCCCCTCCTCCTCCTCCTCTTCCTCTTCCTCTTCCTCCTCCTCCTCCTCCTCCTCCTCCTCCTCCTCCTCCTCCTCGGCAGGAGGAGGGGGCGTGGGGCTGGGCTGTCCCCGAGGAACCGGATTAATGCTCCAAAAATATCCGGCCAGTGCGGGCAAGCGGGCTGGAAACAATGGCCTCCTTCCACCCCTGCCGCCCCCAGCGCCGGCCGGCTGCCTGCCTGCGCTGGGAAGTCCGCGGAGGGGGACGGAACAAAAATCCCCCGCTTTTAAAGAATATGATCCCAACTTCTTTCCAGCCTATTTTTTAAGTGTTTAATGGCAGCTAAAATACAGGTAAGATTTACCGTCTTCAGCACTGTCACGTCGGCTGTTGGGCGGTGTTGAGTGCTTTCACACCGCCCTGCAGCCCATCTCCAGCAGCCTGGGCCTTCTTAACTGCCTAGTCCTTATTCGGATGCCCGTGGAAATACACCCGCGGGGAGTGTGAATCATGCAGGTGCCTTCCCTTCCCGCCCATGACCCCTCATGAGCTCAGGAGCGAGGCCATGTGCCCTTGATCTTGACCTTGCAGGTAAGAGGTCCCTACATTCTCAAGGCTCCTCCATGCCCACCTGCTGATGGGCAGACTCCCTACCCCGGGCAGGAGCTCAGAGCCTCCTGGGGCCCCAGGGCAGCCATCCCACTCGTGATTTACTGGAAGTCTTTCTGTGCCCTGCGGCTCGCTGATCTTTCCCCAGAACAGCCCTCACTGGTCAGAGGCCTGCACCGACTCCCGAACTCTCCTCGCCTCACTGTCTCCCTCTCCGGCTCCTTCTGTCGCACCCAAAGATGGGGAAGGAGGCACAGCCTCAGGGTCTGTGGCAGGAGGCTCTGTGCCCAGAGGCGACGCTGTCCTCGGCTGGAGGGACTTGGTCTCTCCCCCAGCAGGCAGAAGTAACAGGGGCATTGCCACTGGGACCCTCAGGCCGACCAGCTCCACGAGCCAGCCAAGGTCTCCGCAGAGCCGCTGGGAACTGGCGTGTCCCAGCCGGGGGCTGACTCTGAGGACCCCGGTGCAGTGAACTGTGTCCCAGCACGTGCTCCAGGCCCTGCTTTTGTCACCGCTCCCTCCCCCATCCTGAGCTGACCCCCAAGGAGTGGGGACCCGCCCAGCAGCCCAGGAAGCAAGTAGAGGTCTCCCTTAGGTTTGCCTCCAGGGCAAGGTGGAGGGTGGAGTGACACAGGTGGGCAGGGCTTGGCAGCTCTCGAAGGGCTTTATTTCCATGATGACAACGATCAGTCAGGCTGCCGGACACCGCCCCGCCCCCCAGCCCTCATGCCTCTGGATGGGCTTGGTCAAGGATCTCTTGTGGTAAGTGACCTACCTACCTAAGCCAAGAGTAAGTGGAGAATGACCTCAGGGACACAGGACAGGGGGCCTCCTGGGCCAGAGGCCAGGCCGAGGGTGCTGTCTCTGTCCCCCGCAAGCCGCTCCCAGCCCAGCCCTCTCCTTCTCCCTCTCCTTTTTAAAACGTTTATTTTATTTTATTTTTTAAGTAGGTTCCACACCCAACATGGGGCTTGAACTCACACGACCCTGAAATCAAGAGTCAGGTGCTCTACGGACTAAGCCAGCCAGGTGTCCCTCCCTCTCCTTCGTGATCTGACTTTGCCAGCACGCAGGGCCCCTGGGGGCCGCCCCGCCCTCCCAGCTCCCAGGCGTCCGTGTCCTCAGGCCAAGTGGGCAGCACTGTCTGGTCAGCAGTGTGGGTACTAAACCAATATGGGAGGTGTCCTTACAAGAAGAGGAGATGTGGACACGGAAATGCATGAGACCGAGCGCTCTGGTGACACAGGACCTGTGGAAGGTATGAGCAGACGAGGACTGAGCTCTCACCTGCATTCTCAGAGGGTCCCCCGTGCACTGGGGTTACCCCATAAGAGGAGAGGGTAAAAGCCAGAGACCACCAGGGACTGTGAAGACTGAATGTACCTGTGCTCCAACACGTCAGATAGCCGGGGAGAGGGCAAAGTCCTAGAGAGACACAAAGCACCAAAGCCGACTCGAGAAGAAGCAGAAAACCTGGATAGACCTGTAACGAGAAAAGAGATTGAGTCAGTAGTTTAGAAACTTCTCGCAAGCACAAACCTTTGCCCACATGGCTTCTCTGGTGAACTCTACCCAAGGGTAATGAAGAATGAGCACCGCTCCTTCACAAACTGCTCCAAGAAGGAGAGGGAACCCTTCCCCACATGTTCTGTGTGGCTAGAACAACCCCGATTCCAAACCAGACAAAGACATTGCAAGGAAACTACAGACTGACACACCCTACGAACATAGACACAAAAATGCCCAGCAAAATGTCAGGAGACTGAATCCAGCAAGGGTTATAGTCCTGTAGAAAAGGACTATAGACCGCAGTCGAGCAGTGTGTAACCCAGCAATGGAAGGCTGGTTCAGTGTTTGAAAATCAGCCAGTGTCGGCGAGCCTGGGACGAGTGGGCTCCCGAGGATGGGACGTGCGCAAGAACGAGACGGGCCACGGGTGGGGCGGGGGACTTGGACGGATGGCGCAGTGAGGCCCGCCAAGCCGACAGAGGACCCGGGCTGGGGAGGAGCAGGAGGAGCCAATGGCCAAGGGTTAGAAGGAGGGTGGACCGATGGGTCTGAAAAGCCTCTGTTGAGAAACAGATACTTATGTGTGTCTTAATTACCGGAGGACATTTTGAAAAATATAAACAAATGAGAAGCAAAAAAAAAGCACTTTTGGTCAGACCACCCAGAGGAGACCACGGTGGTGGTGTGATTCACGGCGAGCACAGGGGCTTGCCGGGACTTTCCCTCCAGCTGGCTTCTGCTGAGCGGGACGGCGCAGGGTCTCCTTGCTGAGACTCGTCGGGGCAGAGGAAGAGAAGAGCGGCTTTTCTCGATGGCGGCCCAGCTCCGTCTCTGCCAGAGGTGAGCTCTGGAGGCCTCGCTCTGCGCTGCTCCCCTCCTCTCCCCGTGCCTCGCAGTCACTGCCCCTCTGGCCAGGATCCTCCTCCCCGTGCCTCCCTGGGGCCCCTGGGCGGCCGGGGCCCCAGCCGAGCTCTTGTCCAGAGCCTGCCTCATGGGTGCTGACTTACCTCCAGCCACACCGTGCCTTCCCTTCTCCTTTTCTTGTCATTATTACCACCCTTTGGCCACGGAGAGTTTCAAGTCACCAGGCGTGAGCAGCAGCACCCCCAGCAGGTAGGGCTGCAGCCCGGTGCGCCTCCCCCCGGAGGTCCAGCCTCCCCGAGTGAGCTGGCAGCCTGCCCTGAAGAACTGCGGGGGACCGGGGCCAGGGTCGTGCCCGGGGGGAGCACCGGACAGCGGGGATTCCGCGTGGGGTAGCGGTGGGCCCTGGGGTCGGGAATGTGTGTGCCGCGGGTCACCGAGGGCAGGAAGAGGGGCTCTCAGCGGGCCTGTGAGGAAGCCATCAGGCAGGGTGCAGGCAAGGGGTCGGGCACAGGGAGGTCCTGGCTCAGTCCCCTTCCTGGTAGAGCTCAGGGATGGACAGCCCTGCCCAGTTCCAGGTGGCTGGGGTTGGGGGGGAACCGCAGTGGCCCTGAGGGCCAGGATGGTACAAGGAAGACCCCACCCGCACAGCAACCAGCCCCTGATGGACAACAAAGGGGGTGCATCGGACCCCCCGTAGGTGGGCAGAGGCCGTCACTTCTAGGACAGCACCGCCCCATTCCAGAGCGGCAAACGTGGGTCGGGGTGGCCATCATGCAAGAGAAGCGACTGTGGGCTGGGGTGGGGGCCGGAAGAGGAGGGGAGGACAGCGGAGGGACCCAGCAGGCCGGCAGGAGGGCCCAGGGCCACCTTCCCCCTTGCTGCAAAGACGGAGGAGAGGGGCAGAGGGAGGCCCCTGAGACCCAGCGGCAGAGCAGGGTCAGGCAGGGGAGTGGCATCAGAGACCCTGATCAGAGCCACCCTGGTCCAGCTCTCAGGCCACGGCCGACCCCAGGGTGAGGTCAAGGGACAGGCGGGGCCCTGGCCAGGTGAGGGTCAGGTGGCTTGGTGCCCCCCTGAGGGAACCAGGGGTCTGTGCACAGGATGGGGGGGGACACAGGGAAGCCCAGGACAGCTGGGGGGTGCGTGAGCAGGGCAGGAAGCCCGGAGGCAGGATGGACGAGTACCCGAGGCGGCTGGGGTCCAGGAGGGTCCCCGAGCCCCTGTATGATGCTAGGAAGCAGGAACGTCGCCACCCTTTCCTTCGGGGCACGTTGCTCCAGCGAAGGGCTGTGGGAAGCCCGTTTCCCTGTGAATGAAGGGGTGGGGGGAGGGCTAGGAGACCCCTTGGTTCTCGCCTGGCCAGGGAAGGCAAATACCAGCCAGGTCCTGCCCACCTGTCCGGCCAGCTGCCCACCTGCACATTCTCCCCGGGCCGTGCCAGCTGCCCACCTGCACATTCTCCCCGGGCCGTGCCAGCTGCCCACCTGCACATTCTCCCCGGGGCGTGGCTCTGGGCGCCGCGGCCACCGTGGCCGTGAGCAGGATCCCAGCTCACTTACGCCCTCCACCCAGGACTTGTCACCTTCCGTGCGGGGGGGTCAGCTGCTGGGGCGGTGGTGTCCTACCGTCTTTACCGCCCGGCTTTCATGAAGCTCAGGCGGCGGCAGGAATGCACGAGCCCCTAGGCCTCCGGGGACCAGCGTGGGTCCGGGAGCTCTCATCCCTGGGGCTGGGGACGTGAGCTGCGGGGTGGCACGGGCGGAGAGGAGGCCGTTCACATGCCCCCGAACCTGGGGCGGCCCCAGCCGGCCTGACGCTGGCGGGACTCGACAAGGGGTGTGGGACGCACCAAGGCGCACCCCGAGCCCCTCCAGCAGGAGCCGCAGCTGCCCCCACGCCAGCCTCTGGCCACAGCTGCTCTGCTGCCTCGGGTCTCTCACCGAGGCCACGCGCAGACCTGCTCTTTCTCTCACGTCCTCCTGGGGGCCTGTGCTTGGAGTGGTGGACACCAGCCCGGCCGGTACCGGCCCCGCCCACGGGAACCCTTAGGCTGCGTCCCCCTGAACTCCGAGCTGGGGGCATGGTCCACCCTGCTCTGCGCCCACGTCCTCCTGCAGCCCGAGCCCGCTTCCTCCAGGAAGCCTTCTCGCACCCACCTACCCACGGCCATAGGATGTAGGAAACCCGCGGGGATGTGGGCTTTCTCTCCCCACCTGGACCCTTGGCTCCCCAGCGTGGAACTCAGTCTCTCCTGTGGGTTTTACCGAGGTAACACAGTTCGGGGTGTGTGACAAATGCACAGCTGTTCAACTGCCACCATCGGGCTAGGGAGCATTCCCAGCACCCCAAAAGGACCCTCTCTGCCCTTCTGCCAGCTTCCTCCCTGACCCTGCGACTGGCAGCCACAGTCTACTTTCTGTGCCTACAGTCTTGCCTTTGCTGCAATGTCATACACATGAAATCCTCAGTGTTACCTGAGTCTCCCCCGCAAGATGTCTCTGACATCCGTCCATGCGGCCGCCCCTCTGTATTGTAGGATCCCAGCGTGGGACCGGACCACTGCCCCATCCCGCCGGCCGCCCACTGAAGGACATCTGGGTCACTTCTCATTTCTGGCCCTTACAAATAAAGCTGCAATACACGTTGGCATCCCACTGCGGTGGGCACAGAAGTTTTTGCTTTTTCTTGGGTAAACACCTCGGAGTGGGATTGTTGGATCGAGGGCTACGTGTGCGCTCAAGGTGTCCCGAGTTTTAGCCAACCCCACAGGTGTACGGCGGGTCTCCCTGTGGGCTCACCTTTCCTGTATGGCAGGACGAAGCACGTTTTCACGTGTGGATTTGCCGGAGTTCTTTACATATTCTCGAATAGACATCTTTTACCCGAGGTAAGTTTTGAAAACATTTCCTCCCAATCTGCGGCTTTTCATTTTCTTTACAGTGTCTTCTGAAGCACAAACGTTTTTAATTTTATGGAGGTCCAATTATTATTTTTAAAATCTTCTGCTTTGTACTTTTTGCATCTTATCTAAGAAATCATTGCTTAACCCAAGGACACAGAAGTTTTCTCCTACAATTTGTATAGTTATAGTTCTTACGTTTAGATCCACGGACACTTTCTAGTTAATATTTGCTGATATCAACTAGTTAATCTCGTCGATATGTGTAGATAGTGTGAGGAAAGGCTCTTGATTTGCATACAGATGTCTGTTTCAACACCTTTTGTTGAAATGATTACATTTCTCCAGTGGGTTACCTGGCTTCTTTGTTGAAAACCCACGGCCATAACATGATTATTGATTTCTGGCTCTACTGTCCTGCTGTGATTTCTATGTCTATCTTTAAACCAACAGCATTCTATCCTCACTGACGCAGCTTTATTGTGAGACTTGAAGTTGGGAGGGATGAATGCCTGACTTCATTGTTCTTCAACGTTGTTGGGGTTTCCTTGGTCCCGTTGTATTTCTTTTTAGATTTTAGGATTGGCTTGGTTATTTCTTTTAAAAAAAAATGAGCTACCTGTGGTTTTCCTGGAAATCTCATTGAAAATGCAGATCAATTTGGGGAGAAATCGATATCTTAACAGCATTGAGTATTGGAATCCGTGAACAGGACACAACTCCATTTACTTTTGTTTTTTTTTTTCAGTCTCTCAGTGGTATCTTGTAGTTTTCTGTGAACAGATTTCACACATATTTTGCTAAATGTACCTCTAAGTATCTCAAGGCTTTTGATTCTATTTGGATGTGGTATTGTCTTTGTGACTTCAGGTTCTCATAGTCCATTGTTAGGATAAAGAAGCAGGACTTTTTTTTTTTTTTTAAAGATTTTATTTATTTATTTGACAGAGAGAGAGATCACAAGTAGGCAGAGGGGCAGGCAGAGAGAGAGGAGAAAGCAGGCTCTCCGCCAAGCAGAGAGCCCGATGTGGGCCTCGATCCCAGGACCCTGAGATCATGATCTGAGCCGAAGGCGGAGGCTTTAACCCACTGAGCCACCCAGGCGCCCAAGAAGCAGGACTTTTTAAAAAGATTTTATTTATTTGACAGAGAGAGAGAGAGAGAGAGAGAGAGAGAGAGAGAGAGAGAGAGAGCACAAGCAGGGGGAGTGGCAGGCAGAGGGAGAGGGAGAAGCAGGCTCCCCACAGAGCAGGGGGAGCCCGATGTGGGATCGATCCCGGGACCCCAGGATCATGACCTGAGCTGAAGGCAGGGGCTTCACCCACTGAGCCACCCAGGTGCCCCAGAGGCAGGATTTTTATTCCCTGGCTTTGTAGCCTGTGACTTTGCCAAACTCACTTGTTAGTTTTGTTTGTGTTTTGTAGCTCAGGGTTTTCTATAGACAACAATGTCACCTGCGAATTGAGATGGTCTTAATCGTTCCTTTTCAAGCATGTAAAGGTATCGACAGAAGGGTTTCAGGGGTTCGCTCTCCTTGCGTTATTACACGGAATAGAGCGATGCTGGGGCGTGTTCTCACCTTCCCCCGACCCGGTCCTTCATCCCCGGGGGACGCCTGTTTCCCTTTCTTCATCGGACTGGGGGAGCCTGGTCCTGGTTTCCCCAGATTTTTTTGTTCGTTGAATCACGCATGGGTGCTGAATAACATGGTGAGCTGTATCCATCAATCCTGAAACGTTCGACTAACCTTACATTCCCAGAGTAAGCCCCGCCTGGACATACGCTTTACTCTCTTTCTACACTGCTGAAATCGGTGTGCTAATATTCCGTGAAGGAGTCCTGTGCGTGGGCCCCTGAGCGTTACTGGACTTGGATCTGTGTCTCCTGCCTTCTCCGTGTCCGGATCTTGTGCTAGGACGGTCTCACACGAGCGGTTGGAAGCATCCCCCTCCTCTGTGCTCTGCACATGCTCCGCAGTGTCCCTGCTACTTCTTTAGGTGTTGGGTGCAATCTTCCCCCCAGACCTGGCACTGGACCGGGCGAACGGAAGCCTGGCCATGAGGGGTCGTGCTCTTGACCCCACAAAGATGGGGAGATGAGGGGTTCTGCGGGGAACGTGTTGACTTAGAGAATTTGTGCAACGGCCACAAGGAGAGGCCCTGGAGCTGGGGCAGTTGCCCGGAGGACACCGAGTGGCACGTGGAGGGGTCCCACGCAGAGCCCTGCGAGGTGTTGGTGGGTGGGGTGGGGCTTCACAGAGAAGACTGAGAAGTGGCCCCAGAGGGAAGACCCCAGGAGCCAGGGGTGGGTGGGGTGGGGACGGGAAGTGGGAGTCTTGACAGCCAGGAGTGTCCGATCAGAGCTGTCAACAGGGCCTGAGAGCTGCCGAGGCTACAAGGAAGGTGAGTCCCGACCCGTCCTGCAGGTCGGCGGCCCACGTGCCTATGGTGGCACCGTTTCGGCACACGGAGGCGCACCTTGGGGACACGCCTGAGCTAGCCCCCCACCTCCGCCCACAGAGGACCCTCCCCCGCCCTGCACACCTGACTGGTTTGGCTCCAGGGAGAGCTGGCCACTGGGTAATTTTAGTCCAAGGTCCCAAACCGTCCTTAAATGCAGCTAGCGCACAGCTCCCGGCCTGGAGCTGAGCCTCTGACGGTGTGTTTCCGTCTGTGAGCCCCTCCCCCAGGGCAGGGCCCTGACGAGGGCTGCACACCTTTTGAGGCCCCGGCACTTTAGCGCAGAACCTGGTTAGCGCGGGGCCCAGCCGGGTAGAGTCCTGAGTGCGATTCGCCCTTGCTGAGCTGAGGACGGGGAGACAGCAATGCGAACAGACCCCGCCCGCCCCCCACCCCGGGCGGGGCGCTGGAAAGATCGGGGAGTTCGCGGAGTTTCCACAGCCCTCCCCCCAGGGTGGGCAGGAGCAGGGGATGGTCCTGATGGGTTGAGGGCAGCCGCCGGCGAACAGCGGGGAGCGCGCAGCACACAGGCGGCAGGGGCGCCCCGGGCAGACTAGCGCCTCGACCGGGAGCCCGGCGGCTGCAAAGCTGCGGCCCCGGCCCCCGCGCGGTTCTGGGCTCCCGGCCCCGGCCCCGGCCCTCGCCTCCCCCGCCCCCACCCTCTGCAGCGCTGGCGTCTTTGCGAGAGAAACGGGGACCCTCCACGTCTGGCGGCCTCTGCAGACGCCTCTCCGGAGCCGTCGGGGCCAGCGCGCCCGGCCCAGCCGCCGAGCCCACGCAAGACCGTCCGCGCAAAGGCCCGGGAGCCGCCTCCGGAGGGAGGCCGCTGCTGCTGTGTGACCTTGGGTGAGTTCCTTGACCCCGCTGTGCTGGTCACCGTGGACACCCGGGCGGATGGAGCCGAGGCCAGCGCCTCGGGCACCGCCTCGCGAGG
>LNAC01001240.1:181009-192958 GCA_002007465.1 Ailurus styani | reverse complement strand
GGGGAGGCGGGGAGGCGGCCCTATGCGTCCTGCCGCCGACCGGGCCCCTTGGCCGGGCTGGGAGCTGCCTGCCGGGGGGACTGGGAGAGTGCCCGGGCGCCTCGCAGGGCTGGACAGCGCCTCGCCCTGCACCTCGCCGCTGCTTGGAACGTCTGCGACACTGCGCTCCCCCCGGGGGAGGGACCGGGAGGCTGGGACGGGGCCTCCGCGCCATCCGGCCATAGATCTCCCAATCCGGCTGTGGGAGGAGGGAGGGCCTTGGCTGGTCCCGGGTGTCTTTCTGGTGATCAGGCTGGGTCCCAGCCTCACCACCATCCCCTCCTGCAGCTGGCCAGGCGTTCACAGAGTGGCTTTGTGGGGGGCTGGGCTCAGCCATTTTCTTTCTTCTCCCGGGCTGGGCCTCTCCTGCAGCCCAGAGGTCCGGCAGGCACCGACTGCTTCTCCCTGTCTCTCCGGGAAGTTCCGTAGACCTGGGGCCAGCAGGGGAGAGGAGGACGGGAGGAGGGTGCAGGGGTGCTGGTCTGGTCCCACCCGGCTGGTGCACGGCTGGTGCCCGGTGGGGGCCCAGGAGGGAGCTGCTCCGGCCTCCCTGGCCGCGGCCCCTTCCCGAGCCCCCTGGGCGGCCCACAGGGGGAGCCAGGAGGTGGTGGTAGGCAGGAAAGTGGGCCAGGCCCTGGGCTCTCCGGGGAGGGCAGCGGCTGTGATGTAACTCGGACAAAGTGCCCAGGAAGGGACTGGCGGCGGCGGTGGGGGCGGTCCCTCTCCCACTCGGGGTGCACAGCCCCTGTGCCGACTGCTGAGGCCCGGGGGACCCTGGCACTCATGCAGTGCTGTCGGGAGTGGGGATGGTGTGGCCCGGGGTTCAGGGAGGAGGTGGCAGACAGCCGGCGTTCGTCTGGGTTCAAAATATGCATGTTTCCTGCAAGGAACAACTGTAGTTGGTGAAACCCTCCGTGGGGAGGGACCTGGGGCAGCAGAATGTGGGAAGCAGTAAAATAATCTAATTATCGTACCAATACAATGTGATTATAAGGAAACATCGTCGTGTGCGTGGTGACAGCAGTGAATTGTGCGTGCGCCGCGCTCGCCCGTCTCCATGGCAGGGGCTGGTCGTACTCTTCCTCCAGTTATCCTGTTGTACAGTTAATTACGGGAGGTTTCCACTGTAATTAACAGTAATGAATACAAAAGGATACGCCGCGTGTGTGTCAACAACACGTCGCCTTGTGGTTTAGCAGCCGCGCCAAGTGGCCCCCAAAGCTGGTGGCCTTCCTCTCGGGCCCCTCTCCCCGCGGAGGGGAGTCGGCTGCTGGTCTGGCCGAGGCCCCCTCCCCGGGGGCTGTGCGTCCCGTGTCCCTTCTGGCTGCATCGAGCGCCGGCGTCCCGGGAGGGCTGGGGGAGCTGTCGTCTTGGCTGTCCCTTCTCTGGGAGGGTCATCTGGAGTTTGGTGGCCGTGGGGCCTTGGGGTGTGGGTGTACCGGGCCTGGCCCCTGGGCTTGTTGGCTGGTCTTCGGCATCAAATGCCAAGACAGTTGCAGTTTCCCGGGCCTGTCCTTTTGCTCCGGAGATAAACGTGTGACCTGACCCGGGGCTAGGCTTTCCGCCAGGAGCCCTCAGCGGAAGCACGAAGGACTGTAGTTCCGAGTGCTCCCCCCCCCCCGCCCCCGGGACGACGGTGTGCCTAGTCCTCCCTGCTCTTCCCTTGCGCTCTGCCCAAGTCCTGCATGGGGGAAGCTGCGGTCGGGGAGGGAGTCAACTGTGCGGCTGCTGGGCCTCTCGGCCTGGCATGTCCCGAGCCAGGGCCCCTTGGAAGGTGGGCCTGCCGCTCTGCCCAGGGTGCGGCCTTCAGGACTCAGAGGCGGGCTGGGGGCTGCCGCCCAGGGGGGCGTGCGGGTGTGGGCAGAGCTGGTGGCCAGCTCCGTCCAGCTTGCCTTTTTATTGCATCTTCCCCATGACCCGCGATTCTTGTGCGGAGGCGGGCTCTGGCTCTTGCATGGCTGTTAGGCCGCCTCTCCGGGCCGGTGTGGCTGTGGTCTCGAGCTCATCTTCCTTCCACCTGGGCATCTTAGCACAGCCGTCCTAACGTCCCGGGTCGCCTGTGTTGGCAGCCCTGGGGAGCTTCTGTCCCAGCCAGTGTCATGCTTTCTGTTGGGGTGATGGGTCTTCAGGACCTGTTGGGGGGCGGGAGACACTGCCAGGGCTGTCTGTCCTGTCCCTGACCCAGGAAAGGCTTCTTCAGTGGGGGCGCGCACAGGGTGCCGGCGGGTCCCGGTGGGTCCAGGTGGGTGTGTAGAGTACACGGTGGGATGTTGTGGCCTATGTGGCTCTGGCCCCTTCGGGCTGGGGAGCAGGGCAGGGCCTGCCCAAACTGGAGCCTAGCGAGCGCGGCTGGGGCTCTGCTCCCAGTAGCCCAGGGGGCCCCGAGGGACGAGGAGGAGGACAGTAGGCTCCGGGTGCTGTTTGCAGAGCTGGGGTCCACAGTAAGATGTGAGGCTCTCGGAAACCCTCTGTCTGTGGGTGGGCACCGAGGAGGTGGCTGGGGCTGGGCGTGCAGATGAAAGGTCAGTCTAGCTCATGAGAGAAGCGGGGGTGCCCTGCAGCTCACCTGGGGGGCTGGGGGGCGGGGGGGGCGAGAGGGCGGAGCCGGGACTGCCACCCCGAGGAACGGGAATGGCCCCTTCGGGTCCTCGAGGGACCTTTCGGAGAGTTCCCGCGGGGTGCTGGAGCTGGGTCCTGAGGTGGGGGAAGCCGGCAAAGATGGGACAGGTGGGGGGGGGGACAGGTAGACCGCAGGTGCCCCATGGCCCAGAGCCGGAGCAGATGGGGGGGCAGAGCCAGAGGCAGGAGTGGGAGGGGACGTGCCTGGGGCACAGAGGATGTGTTTGGTGTTAGAAAGTTGGGCAGAAGGCAGCTCGAGAGCCAGTGAGAGGCTGCAGGGCGTGGGCCCTGGAGATGGGGGCGCGGGGAGGGCTGGCTGGAGTCGGCCCTGGGGTGCTGTTGGGAGCTGAGGCCCAGGGAAGGGGTGCTGCCAGAGCAAAAGGAAGGTAGATGGAGCAGGGAGTGGGGTGGGCCTCAGCACCTGCCGTGTCTGGGGATCTCTCCCCGCCCCCGCGAGCCTCCGCGCCCGGTGCAGCCGGCAGGCCTCGCTGTCTAACCCGCCTACCAGCCAGGACACGGCTCCGAACAGAGTGCTCTGCTCAAGGACAGCCGGTCCTTGCGATGGAGGGAAAGCCCGGGCGGCTCGTGGCACAGGCTCCGTTTCAGAGTTCAAGTAGCAGGACCCTATTCTCGAACCGTCGTGGTCGGAGCTCCCGGGCATGTGGGGAGCCTGTCTCCCCCGACCCCCCTGGAGCTGTTGGAAAGGCCTGTGTCCCACTGGTGACCGAGCAGCACAGATACCACCCTTGGCCCCCTCCCACAGTGCAGGCTTGCCCCCTGAAGCCCCTGGCTCGGGCTGAGAGCTGTCCCTGGGTGGGCTTCCCTGCCAACGGAGGGCGGCTCAGCTTGGCGGTTTCTGGGGTCACACCTTGAAGGACGGGCTCCTTCCCGAAGGTAAAAATGGGAAGGTCCAGGACCAAGGCCCAGGACCCTGGTCTCAAAGTGTCCCCCGCGCACTATGGTCGCCCACAGGTCTGAGCACCTGAGTTTTCGTGGCTCCTGGCTGCTGGGGAGCCGCGTGGAGCCGGAAGGACGTGCCGGGAGGAGGGCTCGGCCTGGGCCACAGTTGCAGAGGGGAAGCCAGGTGCTGCCGGCCTCGGCTCCGAGCGCCGAGGCCAGTCTCTCCGCCCCCAGCCTGGGCTCCCGGTGTGAGGTAGGAAGAGCGCGTCCTGTGCCCAGGGGCCCGGCTGTCCCAGTGGTCTGGGACCGGGGTGCGCCCAGCTGTTAGGGCAGAGGTGGGGCCGGAGCGGATCCTCAGGGAAGGCTGTAGGGGTGACAGCCACCCAGGCCTGTCTGGGGGACAGGAGCCGCGGGGTGAGGGGCTCCGCATCCTGCCCCTGTACCCAGGGTGGCCAGGGGCGTCCTGACCCTTTCTGGGGGCTGACCAGCTTGGCCACACCTGGCGAGGCGTGTGGACGGGGCCTCCAGGGTTGGCTCCCTGGGCTCCCCTGCCCCTCCCCGAGCGGCCTCCAGGACGACCGTGTGGGGCCGGCAGGGGGGTTGCCGCAGAAAGCCGGCCTGGCTTGGGCCCCACCTGGGGCCACGGGTCTCTGGCTGACTGAGTCCTGGTTTGCACAGGTGTTTGTGGGGTGACCTCAGGGCCTTAATATGCACCGTCTGCGTCTGCTATGCCTGGACCTCTGGCCGGCTCCGTGCTTGGCCCCTTCAGTGTGCCCGAAGCAGGCCGTTCCTGCTGGGGCAGAGGCTGGATGCTGAGCGGGGCCCCTGGGCACGCCACCTGTGTGCGTGGTCGCTGGGGGAGGGTCTGGGACTGCGGGGGGCCAGGGACGGTCAGGGCACCTTCGTGGTGGCCTGCTGCTCTGGTTTGGAGAACACCTGTGCCCTCAAGGCCACGGGATTCCGAACTGGCTTTTTCAGGGGTCTTGGGAGGGTGAGGCTGCTCTGAAGTCCGCACCCCGGCCCGGTGGCTGTGCTGTGGGAGGAGGCGGCAGATTGCTGGGGTCACCCGGCCTTTGCCCACTGGGGTGTGGCTGCGCCTGGGGCTCCCCGGGCCCCAGAGCGCCCTCCTGCCTTGCCTGCTTCTGGTGGACAGCGTCCTTGGGGCCTGGGAGTGCTCACACTCTCTGGGGGCCCGGGCCCTACGGTGAGTGCGGGGCCGCCTGTGTCCCAGGTACTTAAGGTGTCCGAGGCGCCTTGCCGTCTGCCTGTGGCCCCACATGCTCCCCACATCAGCTTGTCCCTCCAGGCGTGCAGTGTGGGCCCCATAGGCCTTTGTGGCCACCTTGGAGCTTATTGGGGTGGCTCTGTGCCAGAAGCCCCAGACCAGGGGCTGGCTGGACTCCGGTGCTCAGTGGCTGATGGACTTGAGCCTCAGCCCCCCATCCCCGGAGCCGGGTTCCTGCGGCTTCTGTGAGGCCCGAGCTGGGAGTGATGTCGCTGGCGGGGGCACATCTGTGGTGGGCAGCGTCTGGCGGGAGGACAGCGGGTGCACAGCTGTCAGGTCCCCTCTGGGCTCTCGGCGGACGGGAGGGACCCCTGGGCTCCTCGGGCCCCTGCAGGAAGTCCTCTCTGGTGTGGGGAGAGCTGGGATCTCTCCACGGCCGCTCCGATGGGGCCCTTCCTGGTGCCGGGCCAGGTCAGCCCCGGGCCTGCGGTGAGCCTCCCAGAGCCCGGCCAGGGGTGGCCAAGCGGTCCGCACCCTGGCCGAGGCCTTGCCCCAGGGGTGCGGCTGGAGGAGCAGAGCTGCCCGGGCCAGCTGCCTCGGACGCTGGAGGAGATGGAGGCTGGGCTGGGCCGAGGCTGCAGGGACAAAGCCGGGATTGTGTCGGGCCCCACCCCGAGAGGTGGCCCGGGCCTTGTTCCGCAGCCTCTGAGGGGCCAGTGTTCTGGAGCCAGGCTCCCCCCGCCCTGCACTGCTCCCAGACGGCCCGTGGCTTCCAGGGGCCGTGCTTCTCTTCCAGGCGGTCTCCCGTCTGTGCCCTGGGGCAGCGGGGCCCCTCGGGTGGCTTTCGAGGGGACACAGAGCTATAGAGCCCCAGGGGAGCTGCTGGGGACACACAGCGTGGCGAGGGTGCAGCCCCTGAGGACAGAGCCACTTCCCCGACGCCTGCCACATCCTTGTCCCTGCAGCAGCCTCGGCTGACCTCACGTGAGCCTGGCCACGGGGGACAGAAGACTCCCAGGGCCTTATGCTTCTGGACTGGGGACTGGTGGAGGGGCTGAGGACCCCGGGACCAGGGGCTCAAAGGCCTGCCGTGGGTGACAGAGGCGCCCCCCATTGCCGCCCACTCTGGGCTCCGGCAGGGCCCAACCGTGTGCCCCGGAGGGCAGGGCTGGCGTCCCCGGCCCCAGGGCAGAGGTGGGAGGGCAGCCCGAACAGCGATTATGCGGCTGAGTGACTGAGTGACGCAGAGGGCTCTGGGGACACGTCAGGCCTCGGGGCCGTGGGCTGTCTGCGGGGGTGGCGGGAGGCTGCCTGGCCAGGAATGTGGCATCTGCGAGGGGTGGTTTGGCCTGGGTACCTCCTGGGTAGTTTCTGGCTTGGGCCAAGGGCCAGGGTGGAAGGGGGCTGGGGAGGCAGCGCCTGGTGGCCCTACAGCACCGAGGCGGGCCCCTCCCTGCGGCCAGCGTCAGCATGGACTGCGATCCCCTGGGGAGCCCCTGCCTGGCCTGGCCTGGCTGCGAGCTCATCTGAGCCCCGCCGGCTGTTTCCCTGGCTCGGGGGCCTCCCACGGGGGCCCAGCCGAGGTGGGAAAGGCGATGGACAGAGGTGGCCATGGGTGAGGCAGGGCTGGGGTGGGGAGGCAGCCCTGAGGCAGGGTAGCTTAACCCCCTTCGTTCTCTCTGAGACGCGGCCCCTGTGTCCAGCTTCCCCAGTGCACCCACTGCCCCCCAGCTGGGGGCCTGGGCCCAGGCGGGCAGGGGCCGTTGGGAGCCCAGGTCTGCCAAGGCCCAGGGAAGCCCCTCCCCCGGGTGGGGAGCCCCGGGCCCGGATGTAGCCTGGGGGCCCTCAGGGGGCAGCTTCCCTGCTGGGCACGGACAGCACCTCGGAGTGAGCCCTCGATGCCTGTGGTGAGGGGCACCCTGGAACTTTCCGGGCTCTTTGCTCTTCGGGGCGGGAGTTCCGCGTGCGGGAGGAGCTCCGGGGCCCCTGGGGCCATGGAGACGTGTGCGGTCGGCTGGCCCGCGGCGTGCGGGAGCCTGGGAGGGGCTGGGCCGGCGCCCCGCGGGAGCCAGCAGGCGGGTGTGGGGTGTTGTGACTGTCTAGGGTCCCCAGCGTCAGCCCGTGTGCAGCGCCCGGAGGCGGGGCCCCCAGCGGGTGACCCGTGAAAAGCTCGGATGGCAAGTGGGCTGCGGCCCCTTGGAGAGGCCCCCGCCCCCACCCTGTCTCTCGGGTCTCCTCACGCGTGATGCTGGGTGAGGGACGCGGCTAGCTCCGGGCTTGGTGGGGGCCCAGCGTGTCTGCTGTACCCAGTGTCCCCCTCGGCCACGTGCCGGCCACGGTGCCTGAGGGGAGCCCCCGGCCTGGGCAGGGGACCCCGGGGAGAAACGAGGACAGACGGGTTGTCGCATTTACTCCTCCCCTTGGTGGGTGCGATGCTCGGCGTTCTCATCTGGGGGTGAGTGGGTGGGGACTGTTGCAAGGCCAGGCTGGGCTGCGGGGCCGGGGAGCAGGCGGGCGCAGTCCTGGGGCCTCAGAGTGGCGGCTGCCTCACCCCGAGGCTCTGGGCTGGTGAGGAGCTCGTCCGGTCCTTGCCCCCTGCCACACGGTGCCGCGCTGCTCTGGGGCTCGGCCCTGCTCCGGGCGCTGCTGACCCGCCGGCGGCCGCCCCTGTCCTGGGGCCCCCCTGGGACGGGGCCCCGCGCTGGCTCCTGGCACCGTAGCCGGGGCCTTCGTGGGAACGGGCTTCCCTCCTTCTTCCACACGGGGGCATTTTCAGACACACGAGAGCACCCAGAGTCCGGAGCCCACCGGCCTCGGCAGCGGGCGGTCGATCTCGCCCCACCCCCACCCCCCAGGCCGCATTATTTGGAGGCAAGTCCCAGACTTGGTTTAAACATTTTGGTGTGTGTGTGACAGAGACTCCAGGAAAGCACAGCCCCAGGTCACCCCGGGCAGTCGGCACCGGGTTCCCAAACAGGCAGAAGTCAGCCAGAGGCTGGATCTTTCTCCTGCCGTGGCCGTTTCCTGGAGGCCGAGTCTCCACCGCTGGCCGGGTCTCTGCACGGGGGCCAGCGGGGCCCGGGGCCGGCGCTGCTGCCAGGGGCCCTCGAGCTGGGTGTCACCCCAAGGCCCGGGACCGTGAGGGTCTGCATTCCTGAGCTTCCTGGGATGCTGCAGCCGGTGGGACCCCCCCGGGGGGGAGCACCGCGTGTGGCCGTGTCATGTCCCCGTGCGGCGAGAATGGTGTGGCGGCCGCATGGGCTGCATTGTCTGGTCCACGGACCCTCCAGGCTGGGAGGCAGGTGTGGGGTGCGGCAGGACGTGGGCTCAGCGCTGCCTGGGGACCACGGGTCGGCCCCATCCCGAAGCACCAGTGCCCGTGCACAGAGGTACAGGCCCGGAGGGGCAGGTGCACGCGGGACAGTGGGGTTGTGCAGGGTCACGCAGGGTGGGGCTGGCCTCCGGTCCTCCCCTGGTCCCGCCCTCCAAGTCCCCCCGTGGCCGTAGCAGCGTGGCAGAGGGAGGCCCCCTCCACACGTGGACCCCACGGCCCCTCCTCGTTCCCCGCCGGCCCTCGGCGCCACGCCAGCCTCGGCCCCCTGGCAGTGCTGGTCATGTCCCTGAGTGCCGGCAGGGGCACTCACCGCGGCCTCGGGCACGCTGCAGGGGCAGGCGGACAGCGGTATGTGCGCTGGCCAGAGCTTGGGCCGGCGGCCGCGGTCCTGCCCACCCCGGGCCCACGGGCCAGCTCCGTTCTCACCGAGTGGCTCGGCCAGCACGCCTGGCCTGGGTCTTCCGCGTGGGACCTCACGCAGGAGCAGCTGATGCCTGCCACCCCTGCGCTGTCTGTGTTCTGGGGCCTCCTGCCTGGGGCTCGGCCTCCTTGAGGCAGCCGTGCCGTTCCCGCCCTGTGGTCGGGGCTCAGGCTGTCTGTGCAAGCACGTTCTCCAAAGGGGCATGCACGTCCCCGTCGAGCCATCGGACCAGGGTCGTGGTCACCTGACAGAATCTCCCTCTTTGAGCCCGACCCCCTCTGTGCATGGCAGGGGCCCCCAGGAAGGGGGAGCTCCCTGTGAGCCCTGTCCCTGGAGCAGGGCCTGCCAGCCAGCAGTGCCATCAGGAGCTGGAATGGGGGGGCGTGGGGGTGGGCAGACAACCTGGGGCCCTGCACTCTGCCCAGGAGTGCCCCTCACGGGTCCCTGCCAGCAGACTGCAGCCCCCCCCGCCCTGTCCCCCCCTTCCTGAGTTTCCAGGGGGCGCAGCCACAAGCCCTCAGGCCATGCCCCCATTTCTGCTGCACCCCCCTGGGTGGGGGGCCTTGCTGGCTGCACCCTGACTCTGGGGTCTTCAGGGCCGAGAGAAAACTGCCCTGGGCGGGTCCTGGTTGTCTGGGGCTGAGGGGCTGCGCTCTGTCCCCGCGAGGCCAGCCGGTGGCTGGGGAGCTGTCCAGCAGGGCTGTGCTGAAGTCTGCAGCTTCCGCTCCCGGTGAGGGAGGCTGCGGCTGGGGTGTCCTCCGACCTCCGCCGCTGGGGGAAGGGCCAGGTGTCTGGCAAGCTCCTGCGCCGGCTGTGGGACCGCTTCCGTGCTGACAAGGGGCAGGAGGGGGAAGCCGCCGGGGTGCTAGACACGCTCGGTGTCTCCCTGCGGAAGGAGCTGGTGGTCAGGTCCCCTGGGGCTCCCACCGACCGGCGCGAGCGGAGGGCCGAGGCCTAACAGAGTCACGACCGTGATGGCCGCCTGTCCTCCAAGGCTGTGGGCACGACGGGGCCTTCCCTGGCTCTGGGATTGCTTCGAGGTGACTTCCCAGGGCAGCCCCTGGCCCCCTCTGATATTGGCCTTGTATCTCCGGTGGCCGGGACCTTCCCGTCAGGTTCCCTGGGAGACGTGCATGGGGGCTGCGAGGGCACAGAGCAACCCCGGGGACTTGACCCGTCGCCTGGCCCGGTGCCCTGGAGGCTGCGGGTGGCCTGCACTACTGCGACTCCTTGGGGAGGAAGCTGGTCCCCCCGGCCAGTTGTTACCCCTGTGGCCACCCTCTGGGGCCCCTTGTTTCAGGGGTCTTGTGGCCTAAGGGTGGGTGACGTGCAGGGGTTTCTGCAGGACATTGAGCCCTTGGTGGATGGCCTTGGGGTGGCCGAAGGGGCTGGGCTGTGGGTCAGAGGTGTGCCTGCTCACGCCCTCACCCAGGGGGACAGAGATGTGGGGGTGGAGGCATCGGGTGTCACCCTGTGTCCCTGTCTCCCCGGCCCGCGGTGCTCCCTGCACAGTCTGCTCTTGCCGCCCTCCCCTCGGGGCCGGGCGCTGGGGCGGGGGCGGGGGATGGCGTAGAATTCGGGAAGCCGGGCTCTCAGCCCCAAGACCACCATCCTGGGCTAGCTGCGGGTGGGCATGGGGTGCTGGGCCTGGCGGAGAGCGAGGGCCTGATGCCGGCTTATCTCTAAAGAGGCGGAGGGCTTGTCTCAGATTGGAGGTTTGCTGACTCTAAACCCCAAATCCCGAGGGATTTATAACTAATCGTAAAGTGGCACAGATAGAGCACCCTGCAGCAGATGCCACGGAGCATCTGCACACATGGGCTGTGTGGCCCCGGCGGGCACAACAGACACGCGGGGGCTTGGCGGGGGCCGGAGGGGACCCCCAGCTGGCATCTGGTGGCCCGGGGTCTCCAGAGGAGCACCTGGCACAGTCTGGCTGGTGGAGGAGCTGTGGTGTGCACTGTCCTCCACGTCCCCAGAGCGTTGCTGTCCTGGGCGCTGCCCTGTGGGGGTAGGGACAGGCCCCGGTCCCTGTGCCTGCGGGGTGCTCAGAGCCTGTTCCACAGCCGGCCTTTGGTCGGCTGACCCTGGGGCTCGGTGTCCTACCAGCCCCTCCGCACCACACTGCCCTCACGTGTGCCGGAGTGGGATAGGGCGCCTGGCTGGGTCACGTGGGGGTCCGTCATGGTTGTCCCCATGTCCGGCGACCGAGAAGGGTGGCCACTCCCTACCCCAGGCCCTGCCATCCTTGGTCGATGGACCGCCTCCGTGTCAGGCTGACCGCTGCCCCGCGTTGGGAGCCAGGCTGAGGGCGCGGGCCACCAGCGGGGGGAATCGGGCTGAGGGCTGGGGAGGGCTGGGGGTCCGAGCCTGAGCCGGTTAGTCCTGTCTCCCTCACTGCTCCTTCCGTCCAGGCACCTGCCACATCCTGAGCTCAGCCAGCGGGGGGCCTGTAGGTGAGAGTCCCAGGCGACAGCCCGCCACAGCCCCGGTGGCCCCTGGCAGCTCCAGCAGGGTCCCTTCCATCTGCCTCTGCGGCAGGACTTCGAGGGAGGTGCCGGGGTTGCTCTGCCGAGGGCCACCCTTAACCTTGGCATCTGCGTGGCTGGCCTATCGGGAGCTCCGGGAGAGCCCCCTGGGGAAGCCAGGCCCCCCGAGAGGCGCTGGCGGCCGTGGGCGTGCTCCCCGGGCCCCGTCTGGCCAGACCTCAGGAGCTCGCTGCCGTGGGGCGTCCTGCTGACCCTGTCCCTGCGGCAGACCAGCCCCCCCCAACACCATGGGAGCAGTTTTTCTCAGATGGCAAGCGGCCTCTGCCTGGGGGGCCCAGCAGCCCCCAGAAACAGCATGGGCACGCCGGGGTGCGGGTCAGCGCTAAGCAGGCTCAGGCCAGGTGTCGACTGGAGTTTGAGGAGTGAGGGGCCCCGTGCCTCTCCTCTGCCTGCCGGGGCTCCCGGCCCACCCGCGGGTCGGCAGAGACAGAGCCCGGGAGCCCCAGGCCCGCAGGGTGATGGCGGGTCTGGCGAGCGCGGCCTCAGGACCCGTGGCCTGCATCGGGTACGGGCCTCCCTAACCCCGGCCTGGGTCGGGGGCCTGCACTGAGGCTGGCCGGCAGGCCCCCGAGTGCGGAGGGCACGCGTGTGAGCACCAGCCCCCCGCCTGGCCCAGGCCCCGGGGAAGTGGGTGCTGCTGGGGTGGGGGAGGCTAGAGGGACAGGGCCTGGCTCGGGGCTCCGGGCATCGGGCGTCAGGAGGTCGGGGCAGTGGTCCAGGGACGCCAAGCAGGGGCCCTTGTGCCGGGAGCAGCCGGCCTGAGGTTGTGTGTTGGCGGGCGGCGGGCCCGTCCGGGGAGGGGCTGCCCTCGTTCTGCGCCCTGCGCCCATTGGCGCCCATTGGCGCCATCTGGGTGGCAGAG
>LNAC01001240.1:162471-174479 GCA_002007465.1 Ailurus styani | reverse complement strand
GGGGGGGACAGGTGTTAGCTGGGGGGGGAGGTGATAGCTGGGGGGGCAGGTGTTAGCTGGGGGGGCAGGTGTTAGCTGGGGGGGAGGCAGGTGTTAGCTGGGGAGGCAGGTGTTAGCTGGGGGGGGCAGGCCAGGCCCTCTTGCTGGGAGCAGGGAGGCCAGGAGCCCAGGAGGCCGGTGGGGGCTGCAGCCCCTGGAGCCTGCCCAGCCCAAGGAGCCAGGAAAGCAGGGGTGGGGGGAGAGCGCTTAGAGCCGCCTGCCTTTTCTGCTCTCGTTGCCATGGCAACAGATGGCGGTTTGGCAGGAGAGAGGAGGGGGAGGGCTTTGTACCAGGCTGCTCAGAGTCTGGAGACCCACCGGGGGTCGTTCAGGGCTGGGTGGGCACTCCGGCCTCAGGCTCCCCAGCCCCGGCCCCCAGATGGCCCGACTGCCCCCAGGAGCAGAGTCAGACCCGCTGGGAGCTTCCTTTCCCTGGAGCTCCAGCCTCACCCCTGCTCACTGTGGGGCCCGCCCTTGCCCACCTCTCCCTTTTTCTTCCTTGCTCCTGGGCCAGAGCCCCCACCTGGGCATCCCAAGAGCCTGGGTCAGCGGGCAGAACCGGGGGTGCTGCGGCTGAACAGTGGGCACAGCCCTGCCCCTGGCCCTGGACTGGCTTCTGACCGCAGGGGCGCCCACCCCAGGAGGGTGGCGCGCCACCAGCCCCGGGGACACACCTTTCCCCTGCGTGTGCCCCTCTGCTGCTGGGGGGCGGGCCCCGGGGAGATCACCTGCCCCCCCAGCCCGCACCCCCAGCTCCTCAAAGCCAGACCGGCCCCTGGCACAGAGGCGACTTCCCACCCTGCAGGCTCAGCCCAGACCGCCTGCTTCATTCCGCCGTGAGCGTGAGTCTGTGGGAGAGAGTTGCCCGTGGGAAGGGCTGTGCCTCCCGCTGGCGCCAGGTGGGGCCCGGCTGTCCCGGTCCCACCTGGGCCTGCGCGCACCTGAGCCGCGTCCTGGGCCTGCCCTGCCCTCCCCGTGGCCGAGGAGGCTGCTGGCCGCCTGCCGGGGCTGGGGGTCCCCTGGCCAGGTCACTCCAGGGGCAGGTCTCCACCCAGTTTGGTGTCAGGCCTTGTCCTGGCCCCGCACTCCTCTAGCTCCTTCCCCGAACGAACAAGCAGGCAGCACCCAGCCCGGGGCAGGGGTGTGGGTGGGGCCTGGGGGCAGGAGCTGCCTCTCCCCAGCCCCAGAGATGGCCCTGGGGGTTTACCCCTTGGCCCCTCCTCCTGCCCCCCAGGGGCCCCCCACTGCTCTTGGGCTGGTGTGAGGAGCGTCTGTGCCTTCTGTCCTGTGCGCCCCGTTGGGAAGGACCGGGGACGCTGGGGCTGGTTTCTCTGTGGCGCACGGGGGCCCTCAGTGCTGGCGCCCAAGCTGGGGTTGGAGGGGGCCGGCCGGCATGCCAAGACCTGTCCTGGAGCTGGGGTGCTCACACCGGCGCACGGTGAGCCCCCCGCGGGCATCTGACCGTCGGCAGTGCGTGGCAACGGCCCCCCTGCCGCCTCAGCCTGACGCCTCCGACAGCTTCCTTGGGACCCCCAAGGGCAGACCCTTCCCCTGGGTCTGTGCCTCAGGCCCACCACCCTCTCATCAGTCCGGGGGACCTCTCCTCTGCCGCACCGCCGTTTACCTCCCCTGCAGGCCCTGGCAAGGCCCGCAGGGAGGGGGGCGCTCCGAGGCGGCTTCCCAGGAGCTGTGGGGGATGACGGCTGTGGGAGGCAGGGGGCCTGGGGCGTCTCTGGGCGGCAGAGGCTCCGGAGGCTGCGGGCTGGGTCCCTGATCCTTAGGGACGAGGTGTGTGGCGCTGGGAAGCCCTCGGACTGCCGAGTGCGCGGTCGGAGGGGCAGAGCTGGAGTGTGTGGAGGCTTGCCCCCCCCCCCAGCCCCTGCAGCTGCCCAGCCCCTTGGGGTGGTGAGGGCCTGCGTCCTGGGGACACGGCCTCGGGCAGACAAGCTGACCTCCCTGGGCTGCGGAGGGTGCCCAGAAAGCTTCTGCCTGGGGCCTCCCGGCTGCTGGTTCTGGGGGGGCTCCCCCGCCCTCCACCCTGCGGCCTGTGCTCCCAAGGCTGCGGTCCTGGCCCCGGGCGCTGCAGCCCCGTGCCCTCTGGGTGGGGGAGGCCGACGGAGGGCCGGGGCGCGAGCACTCAGGCCTCTGGGAGGGTCAGCGCTGGTCAGCCCGGGAGCAGCCTCCGGGCCCTTTCCTGAGGCTCATGTTCAGACTTGGGGCGACACCGGCCACGCCCCCTCCCTTGGAGAGATCGGTTAGCAGCCAAGGGGCGTCTGCTGCTCCTGGCGGTGGAGAGGCGCATATTTCAGAGCTGGTTTGGTAAAATGCTCGCTTCTTTTGGGTTGGACTTAATTTGACTGTTTTCAGTCTAAGACAAGTACTCCTGGAAGGCGGGGGAGAGGCAGCCAGGGTCCGCCGAAGTGTGGGGTGAGCCCACTGAGTGAGGGGACGTGGGGGCGGCCGGGCTGGGGCCCAGGGGCCCGAGCGGGGGTGGGGGGCTGGCCGCACCCTGCCCTCCAGGTCACTGAGCCCCGCAGGGCAGGGGGGCGTGGACCTGCCGCGCCTGCGGCCGGGCCGGTGCAGCGGGGGCTGAGCCCTGTCCTGGGGACTTCCCGTGCGGTCGCGCCGTTGCCCTCCGCTGACCCCACGAATCCAGGAGCTCCCGGGGCCTGGAGAAGGGGTCCTGACCTCAGCCCCGCGGTTGGAGGGACCACCTGCTATCCGCCCTGCACGTAGCAGCCACTCGTGCCGTCTTTAGTGACACTGGAGGTCAAGGGGCGGGTGAGCTTGGCAGTGGCTCGACCATCCTGGGAAAGGGCAGGGATGCTCTGCCGGGAGTGCTGACGGCTGGCCCCGGCCTGGGCTGCCTGTGGCGAGAAGGACGTAGCCCTGGGGTGGGCTCGAGGACCAAGGCCAAAGGCAGCCCTAGTCAGCGCTGCAGGGCAGGGGACGGGGGCCAGCCCCAGGGTCCAGGCTCCTTTGCAGAGCCTGGCACGGGAGCGGGGGTGCCCGCCACAGCTGTGTCTGGGTGCCTGTGGGGACACGTGCTGAGCCGACCCCAGCCCCCCTGCACCCCCTTGGAGGATGGGCCCCCTCCCCGGGACTGGCACCTTTGTTGTACCCTGATGCCTGGAGTGGGCTGTGTCTCGGTGGTGGTTTTTCTCTTCTTTTCTTTTTTTTAAGGTTTTATTCATTTATTTGACAGAGAGAGACAGCGAGAGAGGGAACGCCAGCAGGGCGAGTGGGAGAGGGAGAAGCAGGCTCCCTGCTGAGCAAGGAGCCCGACACAGGGCTCGATCCCCAAGACCACAGGATTATGACCTGAGCTGAAGGCAGATGCTTAATGACTGAGCTCCCCAGGCGCCCCTCGGCGGTTCTTTATACAGCAAATTGGTAACTGTCACGTGCTAATCGGTGATAACTGTCACGTGCTAATCGGTGATAACTGCCTTTTCTGGATCTGGGCTTTAGTTCTAAAACAACTATGATCAATTAATTTACAAAGAAGAACTTACCTTCACTTTCAAAGTAAAAAAGATCACCTAGGAACTAAGCTCTGTCTGTACTTACCAAAGAAGTCACGCCCGAAGTTCACCCTGTGTCGTTGGTTTAGGTTTTGGGGGTCGGGGGCCGCGTGGGTTAAGTGCCGCGTGCTCGGCCGCCCCCCGCCCCGCGCGTGCACGCTCTGTCCTGGGCGGTCGGCCTGCTCAGAGGAAAGGGGGCCTCGCCAGCTTCTGTGGGAGCCTCACAGGTGCTCCTGGTGGGGCCTCTGTGGGCCCCCCTCCTTGTCACGCGGAGGCCCCGGAACTCCCAGCCCGGGGCCACCGTGGCTCTCAGGACTTGTTCTGTGACTTAGTTTTTATAGATTGGAGCAACTCAAGAGTTCTGAAGTACATGGCCGGCCGGTACCCGGAGCAAGAGGGACAGAGTTCATTACTGGCTTCTGTGGCAACCCCGGGACCCTGTCTAGCACATGGGGTCCCTCCCAAGGCGGGGACAGTGTAGCCCCAGGCGGCTGGGCAGAGGGAGCAGCTGGGAGGCCAGGCGGCAGGTGCAGGGAGTCCTCCTGGGTGGAGGACTGCTTGCCGGCTGGGGCGGCCCAGAGCTGTGTCTGCTGCGTGTGGGACCGCCGCCCCCTGTGCCCGCCCGGCTTTCCGCAGGGGCCTGAGGGCTTGCCGCTGGTCTCTCTGGCCCTGTAGATGCTGCCTGCTGGCTTGTCTTCATTTTGTGCCAAGGTGGTACCCAGTAGCTGATCACACGTGGTCCAGAACGGGGCTCTGCAGCCTCTCCGGGGAGGGCAGACTTGGTGTAATTCTCAGCCCTGGATGTTAATGTGACGCGCCAGAGGGAAGTGGGGGGGGGGTCGGGGGGGAGATCCCCGAAGTCTGTGCATACAAGCCATGTGTCTTACTGGCTTCTCCAGGCATTGTTCTCTTCTGGGGGTCACGAGCGCTCACGGGGCCAGTCGTGGGCTGCGGGCTGTGCTCTGAGTGGTCCGGCTGCGGGAGACTCCGAGTGCAGCCCCCCAGGGTCACTTCTCTGAACCGTTCCCAGTCCCAGTGCTCCTGGAGGGGAGCTCACCCCTGCGTCTTGACTGGCTCTTGAGGCAATGCCTAGCGCCCCTGCACCTCCCGGTCCCCAGTGCTCGGTTGCGCAGCTCTTCCCAGCTCGGTTTGCTCCTGTCTGGTTGGTAACAAACGCGTTCACCTGGCTCTGCTGACTTGCGGCGGCAGCGTCTCTTCTCTTCCCTTCCCTCCCACCCTCCTCAAAGCGACTTCACCTCCCTCGTCCCCCAAATAACATTTCTGTCTGTGCTTTAGCCACACCATGCATTCTGGGAGACTGTTGGTTGACTCTCAAAGGTGAAGTCACCAGGAGGGTGCCCATAATTGCCAATGTGGAAGTGTCTTTCAGTGCTGGGCTGGGTTGTGTGCCTGGGTTACCTGCCCTCGTCAGGCTGGAGTGAGTGGTATGACCCACCAGCAGGAAGCCATGTCTGTGTACCTGCCTGATGGTTCTGCTCTGAGACCTGGCTGTTACAGATTTGGGAAAATCAGAGTTTTCGGAGTCCTTTGAGCGGATTCTATTTTCTGACATCCCATGAATGTTTACATTTGTGATGCATTCCTTTTGCATCACCATGACATTCTTGGACCCTTTGATTTTTCTGGAGTTCCCAGTTGCTTTTTTTTTCCCACTGGACTATTTACTGTAAAGTCGTGTGTGGGGGGGGGAGAGAGAAAGAGAGGAAGAAAAATAGGGGAGGGGGAATGGGATGGGGAAGAAAGAGAGAGAGAGAGAGAGAGAGAGAGAGAGAGAGAGAGACCGACCATTTTATCCAGTTTTCTTTTTTTCACGGTAACCTCCTTCTGAGAGTCCTCTGACCTTCTTCAAACTGCTGTGTTTCTCTAAAAAAAGCCACCTTTAGGGGAGCCTGGGTGGCTCAGTTTGTTGTGTCCAACTCTTGATTTCAGCTCAGATCATGATCGCAGGGTTCTGAAATTGGGCCCTTCGTTGGGCTCGGCTCTGGGTTTGGAGTCTGCTTAAGATTCTCTCTCTCTCTCCCTCTGCCCCCTCCCCCCCCCTTGAAAAAAGCCACCTTCGGGGGGTTTCCCAGGATCCCCGTCTGGATGGGATCCATTACTTCCTTCTAGTCTACCACCTCATTTTGTCAGGCGACTTCCTAGGAAAAGTTACATGTAAGGAAGAGAAGCGTTCAAAGTCTCAGAGCTGAAATTACTTCCTCTGTGCACTCAGGCTGTCATAGGCAGTCCTTTGCCCTGAGTGCTTTGAGCGATTTTTGTTCCATTAGCTCCTGACCTCAGGTAGACAGAGGAAAGATGCCAGTGTAACTCGCCTGCCTTTTTCATTGCCTCCGTTTACATTAAAGCTCCTGAAGCCTTTTTCTTATTGAACCACATCTTTTTACCTCTTGACCTTGCCACCCTACTGAAATGACCTGTGTGTTGCCAAACCAGTGGTCCCTTCTCAATGAGCTCCCTTACTCAATGAGCATTTGGTATAGTTGAACATTCTGTATTCCTCTCTTCACTTCGCTCATGAAATTCCACATTTGTCCTTTTTTTTCCTGACCCCACTACCCATTTCCCCCTAGTCTGCTTCGCTGGCTCCTCCTCTTCCAGTAAATCCAGGGTCAGCTGGGATGTTCTCCGTCGATACGCATCCTGGCTGCGCCCATCCTTTCCCATGTGCTGACAGTTTGCAAGGCCCATCTTCATCACCCTTTTACTTACAACCTATGTGTGTCCTTATATTTAAAGTGTGTAAACAACATACAGTTAGGTCTTAGGCTTCCTCCCCCCACCCCCCACAGTCTTTTATCATTAGAGTGTTTAGATCATTTACACTTTATATAATGACCTATCCGGTTTGATTTGTCTGCCATCTTTCTGTTTGTCCCATCTGTTCTTGGTAAACTTGCTCCTCTTTTCCTGTCTTATTTTATGTCAAACAGGTATTTTTTAAAGTTATTTTACTTTCTTTTCTCATTAATATTTTTGCTATACGTCTTTCCCCTTATAATCTCATGAGGGGTTAACTCTAGGGCAGTTGTTCTCAGAATCTCCAACCAGGGACCTCTTGGGGAGAGCCTTACAAATGTCTTTATATCACCTTATTTTTGAAGGAGATTTTTGCTGGATCTGGAATTCCGGGTTTTCTTTTAGCACTGAGGTGGTATCCAAGCCACTGCCTCCTGGGCACCCGAAGTCAAGCACGGCTGCCGCTCCCCCAGATGTGGTGTGGATCCTTTTCTCTGGAGAGTTTCAGATCTTCTTGCTCTCTTTCAGTTGTATCACGTTAGCAGGGGTGTGCCTTGGCGTGGCTCTCCCTGTTTCTGTCCTGCCTTCACTTCAGTGAGCCTCCTGGATCCGTGGGCTGATCTATGTAATACCTTTAGGGGAAAATCATGGCTGTTATCTCTTAAAATATGTCTTCTGCTCTGTTTCCTTTCTCTCCTCTTTTTCTGGGACTCCTGTTACAGTTAAATTTTTTGGAGTTGTCCCACAGATCTCTGATGTGCTGTTACACTTGTCTTTTCATTCTTTGGCTTTCCGTATTGCAGTCTGGACAGTTCCTAATGCCCTGTCTTAGAGTTCATTAGTCCTTTCTTTTGTGTCCAGTCTGCTGTTAAGCCCATCCAATGAATTCGTTTGGTCTATCCTTTACTGTAATTAAAAAATATATTTATGAGTCAAGAGGAGAGAGAGGAGAAAAAAAATGTTTACTTACAATATTATCTTAAAATCTTTTCCTGAAAATTCTAATATTTGGGTTAGCTGTAGCCTGCTTCTATTGGCTACTTTTTCTCTTGAGAATAGGTCACATTTTTTAACTTCTTTGTGGATGGCATTCTTTTAATTATATGCTGGACATTGTTTATTTAAGAAGACAGTCCAACTGCAGTAGGGAGGGTTTTTGGCTTTTCCAGAATGGGCTCCTCTTTCCCCCTCAGGCATTTAGGGCAGGGCTGGTCAGTTTGATCTGGGCAGGACTTTAGCTGGGTCTGGACTGAGTGGTCACTTTAGTGAGTTTCTGGTCAGCTCCAGCTAAGTATACTGAGGGTGTGAACCCCACAGTGTGGACGTTGCTTCTTTTTTCCCCCCTGTGTTGTTTTGAATGCCTGTCCCTCGGAGAAGCCCCGTGAATCCTCACCGAGTCAGCGAGTGAGGCAGTGAAACGAGCTCCTGGGACCTCATGCCCGTATGTGGCTCTGCTTGTGTTCCGTGGCCAGGCAGGCTGTGGGGCCTTTCACTGGGACGGCCCGTGCCCACTGAGCCTGGGGTCTCAGGGACATTTGCCGTCCACTCTCAGCTCCTTCCTTCAGTCAGATATCAACCTCCTGGGTCATCAGCACCTCCTGGTCCATCTTTCCTTCTCCTTTCTGTGCTCAGCCTTGTCGGCGGTTTTCCATGGTGTGGTCCTTCTTTCAGCTGCTGCTTTTTCCAGCAATGTCTTTACTTTCCTAGAGCTCTTTCTTGTTTTCTCATCCTTTTTGTAGATTTCTTTTTTTATAGATGTAGCAACTTATTAAATCTGAGTGAGTCAATGCAATAATCAGTAAAAGCCTTTCTAAATACCTGCTTCTCCCGGGTCAGTTCTGTTTCTCTGTCTTGGACTCCCTCTGGTAACACGTAGTTGGCTGTTTACCTACATGAGGGGGCCTGGGTGGGCGGTGTGGCTCCTTGTGTGAGAAGTAGGGTCTCTCTGGGAGGGGACTCCTCCCAGCTCAGGGGTGGGCGGTCTGATGGGCACTGGCGGGGCAGGGACTGGGCACTCAGCCTGCAGAAGAAGGAAGACTGGCTTAGGGCAGCCTCGTGGCCCTAACACTGGCTTTTGTCTGAGTCTGTGTCCCATTCTGGGCACAGAGCGGGGAGTGCCAACCTGGGTCGTCCCCACTGCCGCACCCTCAGTAAGTGTCACATGTGTCTCTGCAGCCCTCCCCTCAGGCCTGCCCTGTGCCCCCTGGCTAACCCTGACCCCTGGAGCTTCTCTTGGGTCCCCTGGCGGCTGGCAGGCCTTGTCCTCGTCCTGTCCCCATCAGCTGCGCCCTGCCTCTGTCTCTGCAATGTTTTAAGATCTCCTTTCCACACCCATTTTTTAACTCAGAAGGTGGCATTGGCAGGAGACAAACACAAGGGACCTGGGTCTCTCTGGACGGCAGGGTTCTGGCCACCTCTCCGGACACCTGCCCACAGCTGGGACCTCGTCCCAACGTCCCCCCTCCCCAAGCATCTGCCCTGCCCCCTTTTCCCCAGAGCTCCACCCAGCTCTGCCTCCTCTTCCAACACCAGGGCCAGCAAAGTGCTCCTGGGGCCCATCTTTCTCTCTCCAGTTTCCTTCTCTCCTTTGTCCTATGTCCGCAGGGGAGACACCTTTTGAATGAACCTTATTGTGGCCTGCTGAGGAAATGCCTCTGGTTCTTCCTGAACACATGTCCGCCCGGGGGTAGGGGGACTGCGTTTGTCACCAAGCTGGGGCCGGGGCGCTCGACGTGTCTGAGCTATCCAGCAGGAACCCAGCATCTTCGCCCTTCTCAGCTTTGACCTTGGGAGGTCAAATGGGGCAGGAGGGTCTGTGTCCCGAGGAGGGCCGTGACCTCACCCTCAACCCTCCAACTGGGTCCTGGCAAGCAGGTTCTTACCCCTGGGGCCCCAGGGGGCGGTCCCCACCCACATCCTCCAGTTGGGTGAAGAGCCAAGAGGGAGCTTTTTTGGAGGAGGGGGCACACGCAGTTGTCTTCGCATTTTCAGCTGGCTCCGGGCCTGAAAACGTGCCAGGCCTCTGAAGGCTGACTTTGGGCTGTGGAGAGACAGTGCCTGGCTTGACCGGCCCCACCGTGGAGACCCCCTGGCCGTGGAGACCCGCTGGCCGTGCTGGCCTCCTGGCGGCGCACACAGCTGGGCCCCTTCGGGAGGGCGGTCCCAGACCGCCTCTGGGAGGGCAGGGGTCAAGGACAGGACGCGTAGGACCACAGCCATGTGCGGGGGGTTCTCATTCCATCTTTAGCACAGGCAGGAGAGGGTGTTAGGACACCCCCGAGGCTGAAGGGGCCCCCCCGAAGCCCCCACCCCACGAGGGGAGTGGGAGCCAGGCTTCAAAGCCGGGTCTCCGCCCCCGCCGCCCTTGCTCACATGGCCAGCGCCACCTGCAAGGGTTTTGGGCAGCCGAAGAGCCGAAGAGCCGCGGCGTTAGGCAAGCGGCGCTGGGATGGGGGAGGCAGGAGGCATGCGTGGGGGCGCGTGGAGGGCTGGCCTCTCCGCCCCCCTCTCCTCCCCTGGGTCAAGGGCAGCAGGGGGAGGGGCTCGGTCAGGTCCATCGTGCGAGGGGGGGCAGTCCCCCCGCATCGTGTTTGGGTGCTGTGGGTGGGGAGGGCAGGGAGCTTGGCAGAGGCAGCCCAGCGGCTTCAGCGGGTGTGAAATATTTCAGGGCTTAATTAATTTAATTTGAGAGGTTCCTTTTCAGAGCGCGAACAGTTGTCTCCCAAGAGACGCACGCCGCCGCCTCCCCCCCGGTGCCTGGTGGGCGAAGGAAACAGCGGAATCTATATTGAGGTTGAGCCTGCGGGGCGGTGTTCCCTCCCCCCGTCCCCCGGTGGGTCCCCCCGTCGGGGCCTCCGTTCCAGCCCGGGCAGAGCGTGCGTGGGAGCGAGCCGGGACCGGCCGCGTGATGGTGCGGTGTGGGGTGCCGCGGGAGCTGTGGCCGCAGGGCCTGCACCGGGCCCAGAAGCGTGGGCGCCCGGGGACACGATGCGGGAGGATGCGGCGCCGCGCGGGTTGTGGGGCGTGGGATCCGGGCCTCCCCGTTCCCCCAGGAGAGGAGGAGGAGGGGTTTGGGGAGCTCGGAGCCCCAGGAGGAGGCTGAGAACCAGGACGCCAGCCCAGCGCCCCCCATTCCCCAGAGCTGGGGCAGGGGGCCCGCCGGCGGGGAAAGGAGGTCGGCTGGGGGCACGGGGAGAAGGCAGGCCCGGAGATGCTGCTGCAGGGGGAGCGAGCGGCTTTGATGTCTGAGCGACTTCAAAGGGGCTGCCCTCCTGGTCTGCGTCTGGTCTGCGAGCTGGTGGAGCCCCCGGGTGCAGGGGTGGGGAGCTGGGGAGCGCGGGCTTGCAGCTGGAAGTCGGCCGAGGAGTGCGCTTGCGCCGGCTGGGTCCAGGGGCCCCCGGGGCTGGGACCTGGGGCAACTGGGCCGGCAAAGGTGCTTCTGGGACCTGGGAGCCAAACCCGCCCCTGCAGGCGCAGCCTCCCGCCTCTGCCTGCCCGGGAGCAGCCGTGGAACCAGATGCGAGCGGGGGTGGCCCTGGACCATCCCCGGCACAGGGGACCGGGGACAGGGGACAGGGGACAGGGCGGTGCTAAGGGCTGGGGGAGGGTGGCCCCCAACCCTCTTCCTGGGCTCAGGTCTGGCATCTGGGTGCCCTGTCAGGGTGCAGGGTGCAAGAGTGGGGGCTGCCAGCAGGAGGGAGGGAGTAAACACGGGGTGAGGGGCCTAAGGCTGGACCTTCTGTGTCTGAACTTCTCCAGCCTGACCACCAGCCCTCCCGCGCGGGAGAGGGAGAGACTTGTGGGAATGGGAGTCAAGCAGCTGGTGAGGGCCTGTCCCCTGTCCTGTGTTGGGAGGCAGCGGGGTGGAGGGACTGGGTCTCAGCATGGCCCCCGCCCCCATCTTTCACACGTACCTGGTGTGGACGGTCTCCCAGCACGGCTTCCCTGGGAGCCCGTGTACCCCCACACCTGCTGTGAAGAGGAGCCAACCCGGACCTGGGGGGCTTCCAGGCTGGGGCACTGCTTGTGGGGCTGGGCACTGATGTCATCCCTTTGGAGGCCAGAGGGACCTTGCGTTCCCCCTGAGCATGGGCCTCAGAGCCCGGAGACAGGAGAGCAGGCAGCCGCCCCTCGGCCAGGCTCCATCCCCGCCCCTCCCGACTCCTGGGGGGTGTTGTGAGCGCGCCGTGCGCCCGTGGCAGGTCCCGGCCTCCTTGACTCCCCAGCTACAGGTTGCCACAAGCACGGTGCTCTTCCCCGAGGGCCGGGGCTCCTGCACCTCCCCAGCCTTTGGAAGGAGGTGTTCTCCTAGCCGCCGGGGGCTTACCTGCACCGGGTGCAGGGGGCGGAGATCTGGGCCGGGGCCTCCTGAGATTACTGCCGGGCCGGAAGGGTCCAGAGAGCCGTGTGTTCTGCTGGTGTCCTGGGTTTAGGGGTTACCACCGTGCTACGACCCCCAGAATGGGCTGCAGGCAGGCCTTGGCGCTAGGCTCGGGAAAGCAGGGATGTGGCTGGAGGAGGTGCCCAGGGAGCGCTGAGAACCGGCTCCCCAGGGCACCCTGGCTCTGGTGTCACCCCAGCGGTGTAGCCCTGAGCAAGTCTGCGGCTGTCCTTGGACCCCAAGCCAGAGGGCTGCCCTGGTCCCTGTCCGTGGTGCTGAAAGCTCAGACCCCCCCCCCCCCCCCCCCC
>LNAC01001240.1:106804-131871 GCA_002007465.1 Ailurus styani | reverse complement strand
GCTCGTCGGGGCTGCAGCGGGCTCTCGCGCTTGGCGACCCTTCCCGGCCCCGGGGACACGGACCCTGGAGGCCCCGAGCCGCCTGCCTGCGCCAGGGCTGGCCGAGATCAGTATTATTTATTTGCTCTTTTAACTTATTGAGTTTCCTTACTTCTCTGTTCAGGGAAGGGGCAGCAGCCGCGTCCTGCCGTCTGTCTGTCTGTGCGTCTTGGGCAGGGTGGGGTCTGGGGCCGAGGCGCCCGGAGGATGGAGCCGGCCGAGCGGCGCGGGGGGCGGCGGGGGCAGGCCGGCGGATGCAGCGCCGGCAAGCTACTGTAAACTTTAAAGAATTCCTGCAAGATATTTTTATAAACTTTTTTTTCTTGGTTGTTTTTGGAAAAGGGTGTGGGGGTGGGGGGAACCGCTGGGGCAGGGCTAGGTTTTGTGTTCGGTTCTTTCTATATACATACACATATATATATTTAAAGAACGGCGCGGTTCGCTCTGTCCCATGTTCTGTCCCGTTACTGTGTAGAAGCGACTCCAGTCCCACAGGAGGGCGGGGAGGGACAGGCAGGGCCCGGGCTCGGAGCAGGACGGCACCGCCCAGGGGTCCCCCGTCAGGCCCAGGCTGGGGACCATCTCGGTTTTGTGTCTGAGAGTGGGGGTAGGAGGCAGGCCCTGAGCTGGCTCCCACACACAGGACAGCAGAAGCACCGCAGGGTTTTTTACTAAAATGACAAAAAGTTAAAAAAAAAAAAGGAAAAAGGCAAAGAAAGTTGGCGGCACCCTCCGCAGTGTGTGTTCTCTGTACACAGCGAGGTGGTGGGGTGTGGCCGCCTCGCTCCGTCCTGTCCCCAGCTTCTGCTTCTTTGTGTTGGCGGGCCCGGTCCCTACAGGCTGGCGCTGAGCCCGGGGTGTCGCGAGCGCCCAGGCGCCTGGCTGCCCTCGGGGGCGCGGGGCCCGGATGGCAGGTTCTGATTGCATGCCTTCGCTGTAACGAGTCCACTTTGCTTTTGGTGTCTCCTCCGCCTCCCAACCCACCCTGCCTCCCCCTCGTGGATCGCTTTTAATGCTTCTGTTACATTGACCCCCCACCACAGGCTGGGATTTCAGTACATAAACAGTTAAACACCTGTAACAGCATACGCCACGCGGTACACGCGGGAGGGGCTTCTCCAGAGACAGAAGACACCGAAAGCAATACCTCTTGTCAGCCTTCCTCTTTTGTACTTGGGACACACGCAGACGTCACGGCAACGAACAGCCCCGCCCAGTGTATCCCTTGTCAAATAACTGTGAGCAACCTTAGTTCAAGAACAATAAATTCCTTCCGTAAAAATACCTGACGCCGGTCTCCGTCCAGGCGGGGGGGCCGGGATGTGGGACAAGCGGGACCAGCCCTCGCCCCAACACACACTCCTCTGGGCTCCGCTGGGTGCGGATGACGCTTGACGCCACCTTCCGCCCCGGATGAAGAGGACAGACCCCTGTGCAGGGTCAGGGGTCTGCCCCCGGATGGAGCAGGGATCGCGGGCCGGGCTGGGGGCGAGGAAGGCCCCCAGAGGGAGCTCAGGGAGGCGCCACCATGCCTGGCCCCTGCCGCTCTGCCGCCCCCCCCAGACCTCATGGGGTCACCCTGATATCTGGAGAATGAACCTTCTTCCTGCCCTCGCTTAGTAAGAGGTGGATGGGGTGCCGTGACCCAGCCCTGGAAGTGATGGGCCGGAGAATTTGGGCTGGCCTCTTCCACAGAGGGGAAAGGTCCCAGCCGTGCCCACCACGCCTGCCAGCCACATAGGCACCACGACCGTGCCCTGGCCAGCCAGCCCCCTGCTGCTACAGCGTGAAGGACGAGTCCAGACCCCCACGAGCCCCAGGGCTGCCCGGCCCCACGTGCCACGGGAGCACTGGGAGTCCACCCACCACTCAGCCTTGAGGATGGGCGAGGAGCAGCAGACCGCGAAGCCCGCCTCCCACGCAGGCCCTGTCTCCGCGTCTGAAGGCGAGAGGGCCCAGCCCAACCGCTGGGCTTGGCAGTAGGGCCTGACTGCACCCAGCTGTCTGTCCAGAGCGGGGTCCCGCCACCGCGGCACCGACAAGTGGGCCTGCATGGCTCTCTGGGGCGGGGGCCGACCTGCGCTCTAGGACAGCAGCAGCGTCTCTGGTCGTCCAGCCCCCGCACTAGATGCCCATAGCTGCCCCCCAAGCCTGCGGGACAAAACTGTCCCGATGTTGCCATGTGTCCCCTGGTGGGCAGAATCTGCCCTAGAGTCCTCGCTCTCACCTCCTGTGCCATCTTGCTGGAGGACAGTGCTGCCCAGACGCACGCTAAGCTTGGCGGCTCTGTGGGGACGGCAGCGGCCTCCCGCTCTGCTCCAGGCCCAGGACGTGAGAAAGTCTGGGGACGTGGAACTGGGTGAGCTCTTCCAGGTCCGGCTGTACAGCAGCACTGTGCCTATGGGGGGGGGGCACCCACAAGGTACTGCAGAGGGCGGAGGGGACGGGATCCACTGAACTGCACGGCGCCCCGTGAGCTGGAGGAGGGGATCTGGCTGCCTGGTCACAGAGCCTCTGGGGTCCCGCTGCCAGCCACAGGAGAGGTCTCCCTGACCCGTGGTTCTGCATCTGCGTCTGACACAGACCTCACCTTCCGCTACTCGGCCCTCTACGAACGCTGGCAATGTGTCAGCCTTAACGGGCTGCATGGCAGGAACCCCTAAAGAGCATCACGGTACACCCCACAGACCTGCCAGCCTCCCACTTGCCCGCCACCACACCCCTTGGGCAGGAAGGCCACGCCCCGCAATGCCACTTCTGACACCAAGCTCTCTTGGCTGTAAGAAACAGAAACCAAAGCAAGTGAAGTCCTAACTATTGGTATTAATAACATCCGCTAACATAAATTATGTATAAACAACAACCAATTCCTAAGAACTCTGTAACAGCCACTGTCCTGAGCACTTTACACTGCGCGTTGAGCCAAGTGGTCCTCGTGGTATTTCTGTAGAAATGGAAATTGGGTACTTAAACCCAAAACGACATGCTGGTAGGTCTACCACTGGTGAGGGGACGCCTCTTAGGAGTGACACATCCTCGGGCCCTGGCACGCTTTGGGTACCGGCTTTTGCTGGCCTGGGGTACCAGTGAACAAATCAGTGGTTGCGTGTCCACCAGAGTCACGGTGGAAGGAGGTGGAGGAAGGTAATGGGACACGTGCCCATCCTGGGGGGCCCTGAGGGCGGGCAGGTGGCAGAGGCAGGGTGGAGACACACGCGAGGGGCCTGTGTCCATGCTCTCGACTGACAGTGGAGGCAGAGGGCCCCACTGGCTCCAAGATGAGGTGGAGCGACTGCTGGTGTCACGAGGCCGGCTTCAGGGAGGGGTGCTGCGGCACCCCTGCTCATGCATCTCCCACGCCAGGGAGCTCAGGGCCGGAAGTGGCCTGGCCCTCGCTGGTGCTTCTGCCTCCCCATCCTGCCCTCCCCCTCTCCCTGTGGCTCAGGGCCCCCCCCCCCGCCCTCACCCCAGACCCCTAGGGGTAGAATCACCTAGTCCAATCCCCTGGCTTTTCCTCCCCATTCATTCTTCCCCCTCCTTCATCCAGCCCACTCCCCACCATCAACCCACATTTCTTCTGGTGTTCATCAAGGGGTGGAGGTTAGCAGGGAGCAGAGGAGATAGCCGGGGACCAGAAGAGCATCAGGGCAGTGACGTGGGCTGGAGGGGAAAGGCAGCTGGGATGCGTGGAGACAAGGGAGGCAGCACCCCTGACCCGGGGAGCGTGCCAGACTTGGGGCGCAGGTGGGGCGGCAGAGTCGATGCTGTTGGTTACAAGCGCAAGTGCTGCTGCTGTTTGTCAAACTCCTTGGTGTCAGGCCCAGGACTAAGCATCTTCATAGGTCATGTCCTTGTGCCCCTAGAATGACCCCACGAGAGCTCTGTGGCTCATCTTCAAGATGTATTGGTTTCCCACTGCTGCTCTAACAAATTAGCAGACTTAACACAACAGATAACACTGTTACCTTAAGTTCTGGAGGTCAAGGACTGGGTCTCATGGGGCTAAAATCACCGTGTTGGCAGGGCTGGTTCCTTCTGTAGGTTCTGTGGGAGAATCCATTTCCTGGCCCTTCCCAGTCTGCAGAGGCCGCCGCGTTCCTTGGTGTGGGGCCTTCCTCCATCCTCACAGCCAGGGACATCAGGCTGAGTCCTCTTGCTGCCTGCCGTTTCTCTCGTTCCTTCTTCTGGCCCCTCCTCCAGTTTTTTGGGATCTTGTGATTCTACCAAACTGATTAGCAACTTAATTCCATCTGCAAGTTTAACTGCCCTCTGCTGCGTAAGGTGCTATGCTCACAGATTCTGGCGCTAGGGTGTGGACATTTGGAGGGGGCATTATTCTGGCCCGTGGGGACTGCCCTCTAGCAAGTTCCACATTCATCTTGCATGGAAAACACACCCCAAACCAGGTCCCCCAAACAGCCCCAAATGTCACCTAAGTCACCTAAATCAGGTATGGGTGAGACTTTGAGTATGATCCATCCAGCAAAATCATTTCCTCTGAAAGTAGAAGTGCGACCTGCTTCCAGAATGTGAAGGTTACAGACATTCCCATCCCAGAAGGGAGAAGGGAAGGACGTGGGCATCGCCGGTCCCAAGCAACTTCACAATCCAGCAGGCAAACTCCATGAGGGGCTGTCAAGGCCTGGGAAGAACTGTGTGGCTCCAGGCCCTCCCCTCCGGGCCATGCTTTCTTCTAAAGAAAGGCAGTGCCCGTCTGCAGCTGACGGCTCACCAGTGTTCACCACGGGCCTGGGCGTCCAACAGCCTTGCATCACGCCCCCCCCCCATCCCCATGCCCTGCGGTCCCAGCTGGCGGGCTTTGTGAGGGTGTGAGACCCCCAAGGACGGTGTGGGTCTCCTGTGTGTCTCACGGGGATTTGCTCTGTAAGACCAGACATGCCTCCAGATCCGCACAAGAAAATCGTCTTTTCTGTTTCGGCTTGTTTGAAGATGCATGAGGTGTCTACAAGTCACACGGCAGTATCCTCAATGTCCTCTGTGTGAGCGCTGAGCTTGCTCGGCTTCCTGTCTGGGTACGGCCTCGACTCGTCCTCTAGAGCACATTTATTCTGACGGTGAACCTCCGTGATTTTAGCGTCTTCTGCCACTTGGCTTGGCCACGAAGCTCCCACCTCGCCAAGGGTCCGGTCCGTTTTGTTCAAGAGCTCTGTCTTCCAATGCGCTTCCCTCTCCCACGCTGCTAGGAGCCGCCAGTGACCGGGCTGCCCCTTCCACACGGCTTGGCAATCTTCTCGCTCACACATCCAGGCGGACGGCTCCCAAGTCCTGCCCTCTGGGAACCGCGGGGCAGAACTCGGCGGGGCTTTCTGCCCCGTGACACTCCGCGCCCACGGACACGGTCGTCACTCCCCTGCACCCTCCCTGCAGGGCCCGTCACATTCCTGCTTCTGCGGACAGGTGCTGGTGACGGTTTCAGGTGTCCCTCAGGATGACTCTGCCAGGCCCCCTCTGCGCTGTCTTCAGTAGCATTTAGGGGTCTTGAGTAGCGGCGTCACCAACACCCACACTTCCTCCTACCGACCGGCTGCGTCAGGAACCCTGGGCCTTTTCTACCATGCCGCTCCAAATTCTTCCAGCCTCCGCCCTGCCTCACGGCCAAGGCCATGTCTACATTTGAAGGTGTTGGCTGCGGTGGCACCCCGGCCCCCCCAGCCGGGACCACAGTCTGCACCCGTTTCCTGTCACTGCTACGGCACGACACCACAAAGGCAGTGGCTTAGCTCCCAGTTCTGGAGGTTGGAAGTCTGAAGTGGATCCCACTGGGCTCCCATCCAGGTGTCAGCAGGGCTGGTTCTTCCTGAGGCTCAAGCGCGGGGAAAAAACATTTCCTTCTTCGTCCAGCTTCTCAAGGTGCGGCACCCCTGACTCACGGCCCCTTCTCCCAGCTGCGGCGGCCAGGTCTTTCTCGCGCGCCCCTCCTCCGCTGACAAGGACCCTGTGCTGTGTCTTGGCTGCCGGGACAGAGCTAACAACGAGGCAGGGGGTTGGGCTGGGGGGGAGGCGCGTTGTCTGGGCGGAGCGGAGACGCCACTGCGGGTGCTCACCGGAAGCCGAGTCTCGCACTGAGCTGGTCCCACCAGCTGCCGGTGGGACCCAGGAGCGCCACATGCAGCCACCGCACCGAGCGCACCCAGAAGGCCTCCCTGCGGCCCAAGTGGCCGGGACGCCCTGGCTCTCGCAGCAAAGAGGCAGTTCACTGGTGGGAAGCACAGGGCATTGCCCTCATCCTCAGAGGCCTGCGGGCCGCCCCTCATCCTGGCTGCCTGGCCCTCCCTGGGAGACTCTCTGAGGCCTGGGGACCGGCGCTGTACCTGCGACGCCCGTGTGCCGGCGCTGTACCTGCGACGCCCGTGTGCCCAGGGGTTCCAAGCTCCTTCCTGAGTCAGAGAGACAGGACCTCGTGTGTCCGGGACACCTTTCTTCAGACACAGAGAAGACGCGTGCGTCAGCGAGCACCCACACTGTCTCTCAGACTCCCCCGAGCAGCTTGACCCAGGAGTCCCCGTGTCCTCCTGGCCCCGGCAGTGCCCCCGCCGCCCCCCAGCCAGCCACGGAGCCCCTGACTGCTCTCAGGCCTACACGCAGTAGCCAGACCCCACTCCTAGAGACACACTGGACACAGGGGTCGCCTGGCCTGCTCTCCACCCCGAGCCTGGGACTCGTGCCATAAAGGCCCGTGGAGCCAGGCCCTGGCCTTCTGCCTTCCCCCAGGAGGTGCTCCCTGGCGCCTCGGGCCAAGGGAGACCCCCACCTTTGGCTCCGACACCCAGTCTTGTGGTCAAGTTCCCAAGGCCTCTACTTAGGGCGTGCATGCCTACAGAAGGAGAAGGACCTGCGGGTGAGGCCCGGGCAGGGGCCGGAACCCACACAGCCCAGCAGGCTGAGGTCCCAGTGAGGCCCAGACGGCACAGGGGAAGAGAGCAGGACAGGGACAGGAGCGACCTGAAGGTGGCGTTGGGGCTATGACCTCCCTGCTGGTCACCGAGCCAGCTGCAGGGTTTGGGGAAGCAGTGGGGTCGTGCGGCTACGCACGGGTCAGAGGAGCCCCCCCTCCTGGGAGCTAACACCTGCCGGCCTCGGGGGGAGAGGTCTCCTACCTGGTGACAGGTGCGGCCTCGATGCTGGGGGTGTGTCCAGTGACTGGGGGACAGAGGGGAGGAGGATTCCCCACTACCTGGAGCTCCTGACCAGGTGGCCACCACAGGCTGGGAAGACCCCCGGGAGCAGAGGTGGGGGGTGGGCTCTGGTCTCCAGCCAGGCCCTGGGGCTGCTGATGGGCCAGGAAAGCAGAGGAAGGCCATAAGCACGTTTCGCAGTAGCCGAGCTTGAGGGCCAGGTGAGCGGCAGGACGACAGAAACGGAGGACCTACCTGGAGGGGTGAAGGCTGGGGGTGGGAGGGGGTGGGAGCCGCAGTGAGTCAGCAGACAGAGGTCAGGGCCCCCGCCACTTACGGCTGTGTGGGTGTTGGTGGGTGGTGAGCCTGACAGCCACTGACAGCCAGAGAGGGCTGTCCCCAGGTAAGCTGTGAGGCCCGGAGGGCAGGACCCCTTGCTAGTGCCCCCTCGTCTCTCTCTGCCTGACACAGAACTTAGACGAGCTCCAGGGTTCAGTTTAGGTGGCACCCCACCCCGCCCCCATATTCACCCCGCTCCTGACTTTCCTCTCTGCTCAGCCCTCAGACCACAGTGCCTCGGCCAGGGCTGGCCCCTGCAGCAGAGCCCCCGGGGCCAGGCTGGCTGGGGCCCCCCAGCCCGCTCCAGCACACACTCTCGGGTCCCTGCCCCCGCATGGGAGGGCACAGAACAAGCAGAGTGGTCAAGTCCCCCTAGAGATGCAGGAAACAAGGCATGTGTCCCCCACCCCCAGCTTCCTGAGTCCCGCAGGCCAGCTGAGGACACAGGTCAGCAGGGGAGCCTGTGGTTGATCCTGGCAGGGAGGGCCCAGCCTGGGGTGGGCAGAGGGCAGGCCAGGGTCCCAGCTGCTTGGCCAGGCCACCCTCAATCTTGCACCAGCCCTGGCACCCTCAGCACGGGTCCCCGAGACGCCGAGGATACACACAGGCGTTGACCTGAGAGAATTGTTTTTATTACGACCGAGCAGGTGAGCCGAGCGGGGACACCCAGCCTTCCGCCCACAGCTGCGTCTCCACACAGGCCGCCCGCCCAGGCACCTTGGTCTTAGGGCCAGCCAGTCCAGGGGCCCTCGTGGGCAGCGGGCAGGAGACAGGGGAACACAGCCACAGGGTCAGGGCCCCTATGGGGCACCCCTGGCCACCCCCACCCCACCCCACCCCCTCGGGGCCGCCGACAGCCAAGATCTAAGCAAGGCCAGGAGAGGGAGGTCTGAGCGGGAGTGGGGAGGAATCTCTAAAACAGCCCCACCCTGGACCAACCAAAGTGAGCCCAAGTCCCTCCTGGGAAGGGGCCCCAGCTCTCACTGGTGTCTTCCTCTCGAAACAGCAGAGCCCCTGCGGTGGCGGAGGGGGGCGGGGGGGCTGCACGGAAGACCAAGGAAAGGAAAGCCCCACAGGGGAAGGAAACTCAGACTGGCAGTCCCATAAATGTTTGTTGAGCGAATGAATGAAATCCAAAGGTCCTTCTTGACAAGCGGCACTCGTCCATCCAACGGGAAAGCCCCGACGGGGAGCCGGTCCGACGCGCAGCCTGCCAGCGTCTGGGGAGCCCACTCTCGGCGCGCCCAGGCCGGGTGGCGGGCAGCGACAACCTCTCAGGCCTCCCACCGAGTGTGCCCGGTGCGCGCGCACACACGCGGGCACACGCACCACCGTCTCTCTGCACACGTGCGCTCCTGTCCAGCCGGGGCTCACCTCTCCTTCCCGTGGTTCTGTGCCCCTGCGCCCCCGCCGCTGGCCCCATCGCCCCCGCCCCCGCCGCGGCCCCCGCCGCTGCACAGCACCTCCGTGAGGTCGTCCATGACGGCGGTCTCTTTGGGGTCGAGCAAGTTGAACTCCCTGGCGAAGAGGATGAAGTGGACGTAGAGTGTGTTCAAGTGTCCGTGCAGCTCAAGGGCCAGGGTTTCCTTGAAGTGGGACCAGTAGATGTGCGCCAGCACGTGGAACAGGTACTTGCAGATCTTCTTCACCAGAGACTCGAAGGAGCTGGGGAATTCTCTGCCTGGGGAGAGAGGCCGCAGCGTCACCCTGCACCCCGCTCCGCTCACCCTGTGCCTCTCGGGGGCCCCGGCTCCCGCCTTCGGGAAGGAGATGATCGGCAGGACCGGCCTGGAGGGCTCCCGCCTGCTACGCCCTCCCCACACAGCAGCCCACCGGCAAGCACCTGAGCGACCTGTCCCCCTGCGCCTGGCTCCGAGAGCTGGGTGCTCGCTGATCTGGACGGGCTGCCTCTGCGTCAAGGGGCCCGTGACCCTGCCCCGGCCCATCCGAAGCCTGGACTTGGCCCCAGGGTCACATGTGCTTCCTTGACAGATGCTCTTGGGCTTCTACCCGGCCTGGCCACAGACGAGGATGGAACCAAGGTGCACGGGTGCCCCCCGACGGCCAAGTGCCGCCCCCTGCTAGCTCCGCACTGGTCTGGAGCTCCCGCCAGGACCTGCCTGGGTAGGGACACACGGCTACTGTTTGCTGCCGGTCAGGCTCCCAGTGAGGTGGACTGCAGCGGCCCCCTGCACAGGGGGTGGAGCGGGTGGCAGAGGCCGCAGGTCCCAGAGCCAGGGGTGGGTGGCGTCTTGCCGCAGGCTGGGCTGACCCCTGCCGGAGCACGCCGGCCTGGCTTCACCGGCCAGGTCATGCAGCCACCCCTGTCCTGTAGGTCTGGCAGCCTCGGCACTGGCAGCCACAGCCGACCAGCAAGGAGGAGGGCAGCAGGCGGAGACGTACCGTATTTCGTGGGGAACACATCCTCGTCAGTCACCAGCTTCTGCACGGAGCTCATGACAAAATCGACGTACTGAGGAGCAGTACACTTGACCTTCTTCCCCCGCTCATCGTACCAGTAGTACTGTCTGTGGGACGGAGAGGCTCGGTCACGGTGCCCTCGCACACACCCAGCCCCCGCCCTCCCCTGGCCACCAGGGGTGGTGGCGTGGTAGGCGCCCAGGCTTCCCCTCCCAGAGCCCGCAGGGACAGACACACCGCTTCCCGCAGCTGGAGACCCTCAGCTGCATCCCACAAGGGGCTGCCTGCACCGACTCAGAACACGTCCAGGACAGAGCACGCTGTCGGTCACGCGTGTACAAACAACAGAACGCACGTTCATTTTCTCTACCACGCGGCTCGGCTGCAAGTTTCGTTCTTCTAGAGGGACGCGTGTTTTGTAGCATGTGAAGAGGCACGGACGGCATGCTCTTGGCCGCTGTCCCGCCTCTTCCGGAGGCACTGCTGTGACTTGTCAGCTGGGCCTCGACCCTTGGGAACACCCCTGCTCCCCCTGTAGGAGCCACATGCCCTCCGCTGGCCAGTCTTCAGGGAGAAGAGCTGGAGCACTTGTAGGCAGGGGCGCTGGGACCCCTCACCGTGCAAGTGTCCTAGCTCACGCGAGCGCGGACCACCCTCCCGCCCCAGTGCTTCTCTCCCCAGCAGAATAGACACAGGCGCCTGGGGGGCACCCACCTCCTGGCCACCCTGCTCTCCCCACCCTCTGCTCCGGTCTTCCCAGAGCGCTGCTCTGCTCCTGCAGCCGGGCTCACCAAGGGCTGGACCGGAGCCACGGGAGGGCGGAGGGTAAAGAAGGGAGGAGGGCGGAGGAAGGAGGGCCGGCCTCTAGTCTGCTCAGGGATGTGGTGCATGTGGGTGTGGGGCCGCACCTGTGCGTGACAGAGAGGCCTAGACCCCGACCCTCTCCGCCCCTGCCCCAGCCAGACGACGGGCAGCCTTTGGGCACCGGGCTCCACAGACGTCTCCCTCTGTCCGGCAGCCCCCACAGCCCCCTCACTTAGCTGGCTTTTCTTGGCCTCAGAGTCGGCTTAGACTAGGCTCCCCCAAACCTCCACACCCCACCTTGCTCGGGGACCCCGGGCTGGCTCAGAGTACCCTGCCCTGATTTCCTGAGTGTACCAAGTACCCCTGGTGTGAGGGCTAGCCCACTCCCACCACTGTCAGGCCTGTCCTCAGGACACTGGGGGTCCCCATTTCCCATGGTCAGCCTGACCCTAGCCAAGGATGTCAGGACAGCTCCACCGCCACCGCCTCCGCCTCCGCTCCAGCAAGCCCACCTCCATCGGGCAGGAACCAGGCACTCTGCTCTGCCCCAGGCAGGGTGTGGGGCCAGCTGGCAAGACCAGGAAAGCGTGGCCTCCACGCTATGGACAGGCCCGAGGAGGAGGCCAGCCCTTTGTGGATAAGGGGATGTGGCCCGACTGCCACTCGGAGGTGGAAGGTCTCGAGTGTGACTGGGGTGTCGGGGGGCTTTGCAGAAGGCAGACCTTCCTGCTATGCCCAGAAGCAGCCTGACAGGGAGGCCAGGCTGCACGAGAGCCCGGTGCCAGGTGCCGCGCAAGGCCCAGGAATGTGAGCAGGCAAAGGAGCTGTCAAGACAAAGCCCTAAGAAGCTTGCCCTCCTTCCTGCTTGCCCGCAGGAAGTAAAAACCCATCAGGGCGCTCCTGTCTGGTGGGACTCCTGCCCTAGCAGCCCCCACATCACCAGCACGAGGCGGCTCTGCAGGACCCTCCTCCCACCTGCCCAGATGGCAGCTCAGGGCAGGGCAGGGCACCTGAGGACATGAAGACCAAGCCCTTTCTGCGTCACTCTGGACAGCCTAGGGGCCCCCGTGCCGGACGTGGAGCCCGGCCTCTGGGGGCCAGGCTGAGGCCATGTCTGCAGTGAGGTCCAGAGGCCACGGACCCCGCTCCACTGCGGGCAGATGCTGACGCACAGGTCTGAGGGTCAGAAAACACAACTGCAACCAGAAACTGGGACACGTGTCCCTACAACGTGCAGCCCAGAGAGCTGAGCTCCCGAGGGACAAGGACTGCGCCCTCTGTCTGAAAGACGAGACACTCTGCTTTCAATGTGCCTCTTGTTTCCATTTTTAAATGACCGCACAGTACAGAGGACGCGTTCTGGCAGGCAGCCCTCCAGCGTCACCACCCAGAGGGCCAGGTACCTCCCCGCGGCCCCCGGTCAGTTTCCGGCACGGCAGGGAGGCCCCCGGGGAAGGCCCTGGGAAGTCCTGAGCCGAGCTCCGGGCTCCGGGCTCCAGCCACGTCTCAGTGTGCGCCCCGCGGCCCCTTCCTCCTCCAGCATGGAGGGGCCAGCGTGTCCAGCCGCTCGCCGGCTGGGAGACACCCGCTCATCTCCACTCCGGGGCAATCACGGCTCGGGCGGTTCTGACGGTGCCCAGGCAGGGTCCTGTGTGAGCACAAGTTCGCGCCTGTCCAAGGCCGACACTCAGAAACTGTGGCGCGGGGCCTGCGACAGGCCACCGACCACCGTCAGGCCGGCCTGTGCGTCGCTCCACCACAGCCCCGCCAGCTCGGGGCCCACTGTCCCCACCCGTTGCTCAAGGGGCTTGTCCGCTCTCCCGGCTCCTCTCTGCCGACCGTGTGTCCAGGCCCGGGCCCACTGGTGACCGGCCGCTACTGTGCCAGTCCCTCGCACGCACTGGGTGCTGGTCCCCTCTGGGCTGTGGGGTTAGCCCAGGGCTTGTCTCTTCTTCCTCCTCACGGCGTCCTTCTCAGAGCACACGTTCTAACTGTGGATCATGCCCGACCTACTGCTTCTTTCTTACCGACGAGAATGCCTTGTGTCACAGCCAAGAACTCCTCACCCAGCACGAGGCTATGAAGATCTCCTCATTTTCTTCCAAAAGTCTTAGAGTTCCACAATTTAGAATCCATTTGAAGTTAATTTTGGCATAAAGTGTGTGGCTTCGGTCAAGATTCACTTTTTCTTTTTTTTGGCACACAGATGACTGGTTTTCCCACCAGCATTAGTTTAAAAGACGATGCTTTCTGCATTGAATTTCTTTTGCGTCTCTGTCAAACATCAGAGGGCCACCTTTGTGTGGGTCTACTTCTGGACCCTGCACCGCCCCCCGATCTGTGTGTCTGTTCCCCACCCCGTCCTGACTGTTGCAGCGTCACCGTGACTAGAATCAGGCGGCTGGATTCCTGCAGCCTCACCGTTCTTTCCTCAACACTGCCGTCGTCACGCCAGGGCTGCGCAAGCACAGTCGAGTCAGCTTGTCTCCACCTGCAAAGGCGCTGCTGGGATGCGGACCGAGAAGGCAGGATATGAGCAGACGGGCCCGGGAGAGCTCAGACTCGGTGCCCACAAGTGCAACGTGCCCCCCGCCTGCGGGGGCCTCTCCACGCCTGCTCCCCAGCCCCTGGCCCTTCGTGGCACGCGGACTCGTGTGTGCTTTCCCGGCTCTACCCCGAGCATGTCGCTGTCTGTGGGGCTGATGTGAATGGTGCGGTTTTCTTAGTTTGGGGCTCCAACTGTGCCCCGCTCGGGGCTGTCTCCACAGACAGCCGTGCTGGATACGGTAAGAGGGGCACTTCTAGTTCTTCTCCAGCATGGACGCCTTTTATTCCTGGTTTCTTGCTCTACGGCATTGCCCATTTGAGTATGTTGGTATTTTGTTCCCACCAAGGAGTTGATCCATTTAAACTGTCCGATTTACGTATGTAGGGATTTTTGGTACGTTTCCTTAATATCCTTCTAGTACCTGTTCAGTTTATGGTGACGCCCCTTTCCTTCCTTATACTGACAAGCAGCACCTTCTCTCCGTCAATCCTGCAAAAGGCCTATCAGTCTTATCGAACTTTTCAAGAAATCAGCTTCTGGTTTCATTGATTTTCCTGTTTTCAGAAATCAATTTCAGTGACTTCTACTCTATTATTTCTTTTCTTCCACTCAATTTGGGTTTATTTTGCTGCTCTTTTTCTAGCTTCTTAATATGGAAGCTTAGATTCCTGATTTGAGACCCTTCTCCTACAATAAACACGTAAGCCTATAAATTCCCCTCAAAGCTCTGCTGTGTCCCACAAATTCAGGTATGCTGCATGTTCATTTGTGCTCAGTTCAAAACATTTCTAATTCCCTCTGAGACTTCCTCTCTGACCCGTGGATTATTTAGAAATGTGCTCATTCCCAAGTATTTGGAGATTTTCCTGCTGTATTTTTGTGACTGATTCTAGTTTAATCCCACAACGGTCTGATAAGAAACACAGTAGGATTCTGATTCTTTTGAGTTTGCAAAGGGCTATTTAGTGAGCCAGGATGCGGTCTCCTTTGGTGAGTATTCAGTTCACGTGCACTTGAGAAGAACACGTCCTTTGCAGTCGACAGTGAAATGCATCCAGCTCAGCTGGCCGTTTCCGTCCTGTATTCTTGCTGACTTGCTGTTCACCAGCTCCATCTGCCTCCAAGTGAGAAGAGCTGAAGTCTCCCACTCCGAGGTGATTTCTGTTCCTCTCAGTTCTGTCCATTTACTTGGCGTACAAGCTGCTGCTTGGTGCACACACATTCAAGATCCTTCCTCATTAACTGACTCTTATAAATATCCAATCTTCTTTTTAAAAATTATTTATTTATTTGACACAGAGAGCGATCACAAGTAGGCAGAGAGGCAGGCAGAGAGAGAGAGGAGGAAGCAGGCTCCCTGCGGAGCAGAGAGCCCGATGCGGGCCTCGATCCCAGGACCCTGAGATCATGACCTAAGCTGAAGGCAGAGGTTCAACCCCCTGAGCCACCCAGGCGCCCCAATATTCAATCTTCTTTATCTACTGTCACTCACTCTGCTCTGAGGCTTTCTTCTGACTGCTGTTCTGTGGGTATAGCTTCTCTGGACTTCCAGTTTTAACGTACAGACGTCACTGCGCATGAAGTACTTCGTGAGCACTGTACGGGTGGCTCCGGGTAGAAATCCACTGCTGCGGAGTGGGGCCCCTTCATCTGCGCTTTCACTTTCCTGGATCCCAGTTCCTCGTGGCAGCCGCCATCCAGAAGCAGACGCGGCGCCACCTCCAGACGCAGCAGCAGAGGCTGAGAGCCAGCTACAGGCGCGCCACGCCTCAGTCCCCTCCCTTCACCGCACCACGTGGGCATTTCGTGGTCACGCACTGTCCCAAGAAGTGGGGGCGGTGCAGTAAGAGATCTTGAGAGAGAGACCACGTTCACGTGACTTCTAGTACGGCACCCTGCTCTAACTGTCCCGTTTTATTACCAGTTATGACTGCTAATCTCTGTACCGAACTTATTGATGAGATTTTACTGCAGGCCATGGGGTTTGGTGTGGTCCGTAGTCTCAGGCACCCAGTCGGGGCTCTGCAGCCCCCACAGCCAGCGGCCGACTCTGTGATCTCTGCCTTGCATTCAGCATGTCTGTACCTCTGACGTTTACAGAAATTTCTGGTGGGTTTGAATTTTTTACCATCTTTTGTTTACCGTTTGTCCCCTTGGCTTCTTGACTCTCGTATCTCTTCTTTCCTGCCTTCTTCCAGGTTATAGTTTAGTCCTTCCTTTCAGTTTACCTATTACGACTCTGACCACATCTCTCACGTGACTTTCCAGAGGGTGCTCACAGGAGTCTGAACTACATACTCCCCCTGCTCTCCACGCTGTCCTTGGCGACAACCCCCCCCACTCCAGCGGGAGCCTCGAGACCCCGGCCCGCCCGCGTCTCCTCTGCTGTGGCTCATCAGACGGATGTGGCTCAAAGCGCTGGACACGGACAGTCCCCCGTCCCCGCCAGCTGCCCGCCCTGCACGGATGGTCCCGCTCCCCTGCAGGAGCAGGTCTGTCGGCTGTGATGCTGTAAGTCTTCCTCCATCTGAGAAAGGTCCGTATTTCACCGAAACCCCTGAAGGGCATGCATGCTGGACGGAGGACTACAGGCTGACTGCTCTTCCCTTTCGGTGCTCTAAAAAACGTGGCAGAGCTTCCCTGTGGCCCAAGACCTCTGACGAGCGTAGGAGTCATTCACCCATGTCCTTGAGGGCTGGCTCTGCTCCGGGAAGCCCTTGTCTTTGCCCAGTTTTGTTATGACGTGTCTGCACGTGGACTCATCCGTCTGTCCTACTTGGAGTCCATTCAGCTTGAATCTGTAGGTTAGTGTCTGCCAAGCTTGGAAAGCTTCCAGCCATGATTTCTTCAACTACATTCTCTGCATGGCCCTTTCTTGTCGCCTCCTGGGACTCCACCTCGACCCTCTGGTTTCCATGTTTAGGCCCCTGCAGGGTGCAGACAGGCCTCAGCCCCGCTCCAGGCCCCAGGCTGACATGTGGCTCCCGGGGCAGCACGCAGCTCTGGGACCCCGGCAAACCTGCCTTCTTCTCTTCACCTAATTTGACATCAAACCACTGCCAGGAAGGCAGCAGAGCACGCCAGGCCCCATAAGCCTAAAAGACCCTGTGAAGGCAGCTGTAGCAGAGTAGAATGAGAAGTGGGCTCAAGTCCCCCAGATTCCCAGTCTCACACCGAGCTCTACGTGCTTTCAAGGAGCCTTTTCTCAAACACGGGGATACTAAAGGACACCTGAGAGCAGAGGAGACCAGCTTCCCCGCCTGCCTGCCCTACGGCCCACCTCTAACTCCACTGGGTGGGGCACAGCCAGCAAGCATCCTCCTGAGCGCGGCTCACACAGGGCAGCTCTAGAACACTGTCCTCCCCCGCCTCCGGCATCTGCAGTTGGCGGTCTGCTCTGCCGAGGGCACTTCCCTCCCACAGCACTGCCCTCCCCTCCCCCGCCCAAGCTCACCGGCCCCTCCCTCCCCTGGGGCATCCCTGGCTGAGGCCAATGGGGGTGCGTGCAACACCTGGGCTCCCATCAGTAGCCCTTTCTGGGTGACAGAGTGGAGAGCCAACTGCTGCCTACATTTGTTCCCATGGGACCTGGCCCTGAGCTGTGTGACCTGCTGGGGCTGCAAGAGTGGGGCCCAGCGGGGCTGAGACCTCCGCTTGCCTGCGTTTGAGCCGGGTCTGTGCCCAGGAGCCCGGCCAGCAGTGTCTGTGGGCAGGATGAACTCGGGATGGTCACAGCAGGGGCTAGTGGCTCCTGCGTACTTGCATCGGCCCCTGACCTGCAGCCCCGACAATAAAAGGAGGTGTGAGAAAGGAGCTTCCACGCCGCCGCCTCAGTCCCAACAGCCCCAGGCTGAGCCCTAGCACCCCGGCCTCCTGTCTGCAGCCACCGTGCACCCCTTCTGCTGTTAGAGGCTGGTGAAAGCCTGTGCCGTGCAGGGGCTCCCCTGCCCGCACCCCAAGCAGGAGCTGCTGCAAACCCACTGGGGTGCCTCGAAGCCCTTGGGGGGTAGCCGCCTACTGAGCACACGAATGTGCACAAGCTTCCAGAGGAGAATGAAGGGCCCAGGCCAATGGAGAACGGGACGGCATCCCAGCCCCACGAAACCAGCCAACGACGAAGGCAGAAGGTGCCCTCGTCCTCCAGTCCCTCACTGTCCCCTTCCTCGCTCCCTCCACACAGAGCAGCTCTTGGGAAAAGCCATCCTGTAACTGCAGCCAGTGCAGCAGAGAAGCACCTGCAGCTTTGGGACGCTCCGCCGTCTTAGGAAACCAGCTGAGGCCCGTACTGTGGAAACACTCTGGCCCCGGGAGCTCGGCCACCAGCCCCTGGCCGGCTCCTGGCACCCCGCACCCCAGCAGGCCCTATACCACCGAGTGCCTCCCCTGGCTGGGCTCTGCGAGAGAGTGCAGGGGCTGGGCCAACTCACGTGTTGCACACGGCCATCGTCTGGCACGCCTCTCCCGTGCAGAACTCTGAGATGGTGCTGTACTGCAGGTTGACGTGGTGGAAAAACGTGGTGGCTGCAAAAGAAGAGAAGGGCCAGGCGTGAAAACCACCACTGCAGAGCTGTCCATGTCCCAGTGCCCTGCAGGCCCAGGTGCAGCCAGCACACACCACAGATCAGAGACGCACGTCCCAGTGCAGAGCACCGGCTCTGGAAGCTGGCCACCGGCCACTGTCATGAGTGCTGGGCATGTGTCTGCATAGCGCCAAGCTGGGCAGAGAGCCAGTGGCCATCCAGACGGAGTCCCCTCCACGAGGGGTGGGGCAGGCAGACATGCTGTGAGCCCTGAGCTCCAGGCCTGCCCAGGGGCTGAAGGGGAGGCCCACCCTCCCCTCCCACGGGCCACGGCCTTCCCACGACCTCAGCACTGCCGGCCTCGCGGCCACACAGCTGCTCCACAGACACTCCCTGGCACTGGTGCCCCGTGCCTGGCCCGGCCAGGACCCGCAAGTGGTCCTGGTGCTGTGGAGACCCTACGTGCACGGCAGGGCCGGCCGCCAGCCCCAGGGGGTCCTCAAGAAAGCGACCACCTGCCCCCACCGTGGTGCCTCCCCTGCCCTGGGCCCCACGCACTGTTGCTGGCCAGCCACTCGTTGAGGTCAATCTCCCGGGGCAACACCACCAGCTCCTTGAAGCCAACGTCGGTGATTCTGGACTTGGTGTACTCCGGCTCCAGGTACATCTTCTTCTCCTCTGCGGCAGGCTTCTTTCCATTGGGCTTTGCTTTAGACTTCCTGCCAGAGACAAGGGAGCAGAAGGTCACTGCGCGACAAAGGCAGGCATGGGGGCCATGAGCTGGGTCCTGGGACAGGAGCGAGGCTGTCCCCACCACTGGAACCACCAGGGGACTCTTCCTGAGACGCCCCAGGAGACTGCCCCCGGTGGGTGCTGGGAACAGAGGGAAGCTGCCTCTGCTCTCCCCTGCCATTGTCAGGGGCCCAGGGCCTGACCAGTCGAGCCCCCCCGCTGCCCGGCCCCGGCCACCACAAGGGGAAAGTGGGATGCAGAGACACATGCCAGAGGCCTGATGCCACAGGGCCACACGTGGAACCCAGGACAGGCAGGCGGCTTGGGGCCCCTGAAGGGGTGGGGTGGTGGCCGCAATCGGCAGGCTCCACTTCCTCCCCTACATATGACACGGCAAGCCACCTTGGCCCACAAGGCAGCCAGGTGGGACACAGGGACGAGCTCCCCTGGCCCAGGAGCCCATCCTTCTGTGCAGCCGATCCAGCCGCCTGGCCTTACAGAGGCCTCGCTGCACACCAACGCGGCTGGGGCCCCTGCACAGCCCCGTCCTGCTCACCTGGGCTCTGTCCCAAGCACACAGCGCAGGACCTGGGCAGGGGCGGGGAAGTAGGCATGAACCAGGCACTACAGAGATCTCAGACGGCCACTTCGCACCAAAAGTTTTTTTTCTTACAAAAATAGTTATTCTCCATGAAAATATACTGTCATACAGAAACAGAATGGACTTGTTACAGCTATTTTTACAGGACTAAATACATATTTTTGAAATGTCTGTTTTCCTTCAAATCCTGTAAGTCTCAGTACCTAAGCGCCATAAACCAAAGTTCTCAGTGCTGAAGGGCCCCCCTCCCTGGTGGGGGAGCTCTGGGCCCCAAATCAGCCTCACACCAGCCACCCAGAGGCCGGGGCCAGGGCCATGGTGTGTGTACCCTAGGGACACAAATGAGACGGAACGGGCTGTGAGGGGAAAGTGACCAGCACGGTGGCCCAGAGCCCACAGCTGGGAACAAGGCCCAGCTGGGTCGTAAGTCACCGAAGGTCACAGTGAAGCCCATACTGGGCCAATGGGCCTTGGGACAGGGGACCCCGTGGAGGGCCGCGTGCAGACACGGCCCTTCCCAGCAGCAACCGCCCAACGCGGGGGTGGAGGGGGCCTCCACCATCGGGGGAGCAGCTCAGCGCAGTGCTGCGGTCCTCCGGTGCCTGCTGGGACTCCCCAACCGTCAAAGGGTTAGAATTCGGTTCCTGGGGGAAAGTCTGAGAAACGGAAGGAAAATGCCTAATAGCATGAGTCTCTTGCTTCTCAGTTGGAAGACTAAAGTCTTTAATGGTACAAGGGTACACGCCGTGACTCACAGAAACAAACTGCAGATCAACACTATCAGGACGTGCTACTGACCAGAAAACACCTTTGGCTATAAATTCTCAAGGAGGGGTCATCCTCATCCCAGGAGCAGAAGCTCAGGGAAGTGTGTACATCTGCCCCAGGGACAGGATAAGCCAGCCGGAAGCCCCGCTGTTGCAGGACGTAAGTGCTGACGGACAGAAGTGGGCACGACCCTGGCACAGCAAACCCACAGGCATTACTGTCGGGATGGCCACGAGCCCACTGCACCAAAGCCCACGGTCCTCCACCCGGCCCCCTGCACACCTGGCTGGGCCGGAGGGCTAGGGGCAGGCAGACTGAGGGCCTGGCCTTGGGGCCTGCCCCACCCGCTCACGCCCTCAAAGTCTGCAGCGTCCGAGGAAGGGGAAGCAAACCCTCTCACTCCGGGCCCAGCTGCCCAAATGGGAATGCTCCACGGGTCTCGGCTGGGGCACGGCCGGGTAGTGGCTGAGCTGGACACAGCCATCCTAAGGGCTCAGGGCACCCAGCTCCTTGTGCGCCCCTCCCCCGCCCTTGCTCCAGCAGGGGCGAAAGGTCTCTGCAGCTCCCTGACCCTGTCCTTTTCTTCTGTTTTGAAAAGTTGCTAGTGGTTTATTTAAGAGAAACAGGAAGGAAAAATGCTCCCTGAATGCCAGGGAAATGTTTTCCCTCAGCTTCTCAGCAAACCTTCTCCTTAAAAGGCGACATGTTCTCAGCCTCCTGCTGCACCAGCGGGAGTGGCCAATGCCATGCGGGGCCACAGTGTCCTGGGGACAGGGAGGGACAGACCCACCCCCGCCCCCTGACCTGGAGCTCCCCGTGCTGCCTGGGCAGCCGGAGCGAAGGCGTGGATGTCTGTCTCTCTCGATCTGTTACACACACACCTGCAGTGAGCACATCAGGGGTACCCTCGGCTGGGGCAGGGGGCTGTTTACTGGGGACAAGTGTGGACACACGCTTCTCAGGGCCCTGTGGTCCCTTGGCCCAACACAGCGAGGCTCCCACCCTTCCCCAGAGCACGCAGAGCAAGACCTGGCCCTGGGATGGCTCAGGGAGCCCAGGGGCTCTGCTCATGCCCCCAGACGATCCACCAGGAAATGGGTGGGCAGGCCCTTTGGCTCCCTGCCCTTCTCCTGACCCTGGTCTCTGCTACTGCGTCACATGCCACCCTGTCAGAAGTACTGAGCTGCCTGGAAGATGTCCTGTGCCTACAGCCCCAGGCACAAGGGACCAGCCCATGGGATGCACCTTTCGGCCTACGCTGGTTCTGCTCTGCTCGCACCCCGCTGCGCCCAGGCCTAACCTGACTCTGCCTCCTCACCTGTGCTCTAGGTACACGCCTGCCCAACGCCCTGCCTTGGCTCACACCTGGCTATGGCCAGCCCCGAGCTCGGCACTCATGCTAGGCCTCGAGTTTTGGGTCTAGAGGGTCCTAAGATCACACGTGTAGGGATGCGGCAAGTGGGGGCCTGGGCCGTGGAGCCTGCTGCCTGACCACCTCCTTGCCCTGCTGTCCAGGAGCCATGTCACCAAGAGCCTGAGGACCACGCAGCAGAACCAGCCTACGGGCAGCTGTTGATGGAGCAGCAGCAGAAACCGGCACAGGGCAAGATGTCACCAGGGTCACACACAGGCCCACTCGGGGGCGCTGCCTTAGGAAGGGTGTGGTACCCTCCTGTTGGCGAGGCCATTTCCAGGGGAGACTGGGAGCCCCGGGAGGGCACGGGTTGCGATGTGTGTGGTGAGAAGGCCTCAGCCTCCTCGCTCTCCTCCCCTGCTGCTGTCCACACCTGTTCTCCTGCAACAAACAGGCCAAAAAGGCAGGTGCACACCAGGCCCTCCAAGCTGGACTTCTCCAAGCTGCTCTCCCCGAGCGCCCCTGTCCCCATCATCCAGGGCGGGCCTGGGACTCCTGGACCTCCGTGCAATTTGGGACGAGTCCTCTGCCAGGCCAGCCAGCGCAGATTTCTGTGGAGCCTGGTCACAGGGCCCGCCTCCCTTCAGCCCCACAGGCAGGCTGCGATCATGGGCACCGCCCAAAGGCGTCAGGACAAGGTATAGGCCAGGGGTCCCGTGGGGGAGCAGGCCTGCAAGCCCTACCACATGGGTCCCTCCTGCCCCGAGTTCTGTCCCAGCCTTGGCCAAACCACTCGGCCCCTCTGGGTGGCAGAGTGGCCCTGGCCCACCCAATCCTGTGCCACCAGCAGCAACAGACCTGACGTTTCAGAAAATACCCTGCGACTTCAAGGTGGAACAGGCCATGTGACGCCTGTCCCTGTGGCCACACGGGGGGAGAACACAAGATCCTGCACCCCCCCCACACAGGCACTGAGCTCTGGAGCAGGCTCCATCCAGCCAAGGCCCAGAGGGCCGTCCAGGGGCCGTACGGCTGGCCCTCCTCTCTGGCTCTCCCCCCGTACTGCTCACTGGGACCCCCGGAGTGGCAGCGAAAGGTGGAGTCCCTGGCATGGCGCTGCACTGAAGGGACCAGAGGGGAGACACAAGGCTGTGGCCTGCCTGCGGGGAGAGCATGGCCACAGGCACAGGGAACCCCAGAGAACACGACATGCTGCTCCTGGTCTAATGGGTGGGCTCCGAGGCCGGACTAGCCACCTGGGAGGGGCCCAGCCTCCACCAAGAACACCTTCCCACGGTCTCCTCCTGCCTCACCCTCCCCTGCTCCTGTTGCCTTTACCGCCTCCACAGTAGTCCCCATCGCCCCCGCAGGCGTGGCCTGACGCTCTTTCTGTCCGATGTCACACCACCGATCCCACCAAGAAGGCCCCTCAGGTTGCTGCTCAGTAGGAGCAGGCACCAACAGGGAACCCACCCACGCTGAGCAAGGTGACACAGGGTGCAGGAATGAGGCCTGCCCGACAGCCACAGGAGGGGAGTCTCCCTAGGGACGCAGACACACTGGGAGGGACGTGCCCGCCCAGGAAGGCCGGGGAACACGGGAGTGCCCCGTGCTGACGTGCCCCACCGACGGCTGGCCCCCACAGGCAGATATGGGGCTGCCACGGCCCCACCCCCCAGGAGCAATCAGTAACCGCCAGGCCTGGATCACGGGATGCCTCTTCAAGGCCTCAGCCACGCTGGGCGGCTGGTTCCCAAGCACAGAGGAAGGCCAGCTGCGCCCAGTGAGGGGGGCACACGGAACCAGGAGGAGAGACCCTCCCCCTTTCCTCAGAGTCCTGCTCAGCCTTCTGTCCCTCAATCTGGCCCCTGCGGTGCTCACTGGACGCTGGCATCCCAGGACAGCTGAGGTTCTGGCCGGGAAGGAGGCAGGGCAGATGTGGGAGGCCAAGGGAGACGCTGACCCGGGAGAAGGTGGGCAGTGACAGAGGCAGCCTCGTGGGATGGAGATAAAAAATTCAGGGGTGGGGGGCGCCTGGGTGGCTCAGTGGGTGAAAGCCTCTGCCTTCGGCTCAGGTCATGGTCTCAGGGTCCTGGGATCGAGGCCCGCGTCGGGCTCCCCGCTCAGTGTGGAGCCTGCTTCCTCCTCTCTCTCTGCCTGCCCCTCTGCCTACCTGTGATCTGATCTTTCTCTGTGTCCAATAAATAAATAAAATCTTAAAAAAAAAAAAAAGATTCGGGGGGGGGGGAGCTGGGTCACGAGGACCCCATGGATGCAGGAACAGCGGACACACGGTGTGCAGATGCCCCACAGAAAGTGCTCCACGGAAACAGAGCCTGTGCTGGCGGCGGTCTGGGAAGGGAGGGGCCCACCGAGAGGGCATCTGGGGACCGAGCGAGCCCAAGCAGGGTGCCCTTGGACGCAGCCTGCCGCTCCCCACCCCAGACTCGCACAGAAGGCAGCTCCCGGGCCCGGGCCTGACCAGCGCGGCGGTCTGGGGCGGCACGCCGGGTGGATCAGGAGCGCCCCCTGGGTCGTGTGCACAGGACCCACCTGCTCCCCAGGGAGCAGCAGGACACAAACGTCCGCAGACATCACTGACAGGCGTGCCACCCAGACGGTCAGGGCACCCCCGGGTCCCCCAACAGGACTAGACATCTCCCTTAGCCCCAGACTGGGCGAAAGCACCAGGGCTTGGCACCATTCCCAGCCCCCAGGTTTCTGATGCGGGGGGCCTGGAGCGGGGCCTGAAAGCCACTTCGGACGTGTGGAGGTGCCCGCCAGCATCGCGTTCTCGCCACTCTTAGTGCTCCGGTGTCCCTCTCCTCCCTCCTGCCACAGAGCCTTGGAAAGCAAAAGCTGGGAAGATCCCCATCCCCACAGGACCCCCATCGAACCCCCATGGGCTACGGCCAGCCGGATGCTGAGAGGGACGCACAGGTCATTTCTCTTGTTGGTTTGACTGCCAGGCGGTCAGCAGCCCCAAACAATGTGAGCTTTCATAAGCCTTTGTGTCCCCTAGAAAATGAGACCCATCGAGATGGAAAAAGCCAAGGCAGACCGAGAATGGCAGGTGGACACTGTGGACACGACGTCCGTGCGTGTCGGGTGCGGCTGCGTGCTGTCTGCCCCACGACCAGAGCCGCTGTGGCTCAGAGTTCGGAGTTTACTTTCACTTCTCCATCGGTGAAGTAAGTGCTCTTCCTCTGACACGGGCTGAAAGGTCACCTCCACCACGAAGTCCTCTCCGCACCCCAGTAAGGGCCTCTAGTCTCCCACGGCGGCCAGTGCTCGTCTTCTGCAGAGCCTGCTTCAGCAGGCGCTCTCTCCCACCGCGCACACACACAGGCGTGCACGCGCGCACAGTCCACGCACCCACACCGGCACCCACGGTTCCAAATGTCACACCCGAACATTATGGACGGACAGCTTTGGCCAGCGAAAGAATCTCAGAATTCACAGTGAGTCCTCCCCGTGTGGCCCCCAGGTGACCAGCTGTGGGGACGGATCCCATGGAAGAGAAAAGCGAAAACCAGAGGTGCGAGCAGTGGGTCAGGGGCACAGACACACGCAGGCTCTAGAACGCCTCGGTCACTCCATGCCGACCCCCAGCTGGGCTCGGCGTCCCCTCAGACCATCGTCAAGAGGTCTGCTCAGTTTGATTACAACTAAAGACGGAGCTGGGACAGTGAGAGGCATTCACGTGCAACTTTAGAAACGATGGCCCGCTGGAGTCTCAGGCCACCGTGAGATGGTCCCCCGAGGGAAGCCGGATCTGAGCCTGCCCTGGGAGCCGTGCCGCTGA
>LNAC01001240.1:50792-97751 GCA_002007465.1 Ailurus styani | reverse complement strand
GAGACACCGACCCCGTCCCTCCCCCGGCCCTGGCGCCCACCGTCCACTCTCTGTCCCTATGGATCTGAGACTCCAGGGACCCCATCTGGGTGGAATCCTGCAGTATTTGTCCCTTGGTGTCTGGCCCATCTCACTCAGCGTCACGTCCCCCAGGTCCATCCAGCTGTGACAAATGTCAGCGTGTCCCTCCGTGTTCAGGCCGAGGGACAGTCCGGTGTGTGGATGGACCACGTGTATCCGCATGTCCGTCGATGGACACGTGGGCTGCTTCCGTGTGTCAGCAGCTGTGAACACGGGTGTGCAAGCATCCGCTGGCATCGCGGCTTTCCATTCTCCGGGTAAACGAAGAGGAATTGCTGGATCACAGGGTCATTCCATTTCCGATTTCTGGAGGAACCGCCGCACCATTTTCCACAGCTGCTGCCCGGCTTCCATTGCCGCCGACTGTGTGTGTTGGGGGGGGATCCACCCTGCACGTCCCCCCACACGCGGGGCTCCGGCTCTGCGTGCTCCTCTTGTGGATATGGTTGGCGTGGAATGGGCCCAGTGGGAGGGTATGGCTGAGAACGGGCTTTGTGGTGTGGAGATGCAGATGAAGGGGAGGCCCTGAACCTGGATTTGAAATACCCGGAAGAACTCATGGGTCCTCAACACTCACACCTTTTCTACCTCTGTCCACTGAGAAGGCCAAGAAAACCTAACCAGCTCAAAAGTGGAGAGCAAGCCTGATGTCCAGACTGTGGCCTCTACATGTCGCTGCCCCTGCGGTAGCCAGGCAGGTTCCCGAATTCGGATTCCAGGTGTGCACCCTGCAGTCAGGGGAAAGGACAGCAACACTGTCTGAAGCCAGGAGGGTCATTGTCACCATGACTCAGAACGTTCCCTGGCCAAGGGTGGGGCAATTTAAGGATATATGGAAGGACAACCCAATGGCTTAAAACACAGAGGTGTTCAAACCTTTACCTAATGATACTTTTCACAAAAACAATTCATTGTTTACCTTTGGAGGATGGCAAAGAACCAAATCCATATTCGTAATTTGAAGGCCAGTCAACGAAGGGACAGAGTAAGCACGTGTCCTGCTCAAGGGGCCCAGTTAGTTGGAGAGGGGAGGGCTTTCCTTATGCAAGTCTTCCATCTGACCAACGGGGAAGGGAGGCTGCACTGCGGCCTTCGTAATGCTAACAAAGAGCGATTCTGGGCAGTGGTCGAGAGTTGGCAAGTCACCGACAGCCCAAGAGTACAAGCCTCCGACTGGACGAACACCCCGCCCCCGGCGAGGAGTCTTGCCCCCAGATGAGAAGAACCCCATCCAACTCGTGTCTCGGGACAGCTGACAACTAACAGGACACCCGGAGGACCGTGCTGAACTGTGTCACAGGGATGGCAGGGAACAGCACAGGAGAAGCTGCCGGCTCTCCCCAACAGGACCACAGGAAGGAAGGAGAAGGTGCAGGGCCCGTGGACTGAGAGACTCGCGGAGTCAAGTCTGCAACCTAGTGAACAGTGCTGTGCCAAGGTCACCCTCTGACACTGCATTTGTGTGCGGTGTCACCACTCAGGGGTAGACTGAATGGGACACTGGATTCTCTGGCCTGTTTTTGCACTTTCTTGTGGATTTATAATCATTTCAAAATACGAAGCTAAAAAAGAGAGAATTATAAAACCTGTCCGCGAACTGCAACATACGAACCTCCCTGGAATCCAGACACTAGAAAAAGTCATAAGAAACTAGAGAAACATGAACACTGGGTGGATATGTAACATTATCGTAAGGGCTGGTGCTTCGATAGGGTAACGGCTCTCTGTTTAAGGAAAAGCAGCCCTATCCCGTCAGCGCACCCAGAATTCGCTTCAGAGTAGCTCGGGTGATGGGGTGAAGGGAAGAGAACAGGCAGATTAGGATCATACTGGGTGTGAACTCAGAAAGAGAGCTTAGGGCCCACGTGCCCACTGAAACCTCATCCTTAACTACATACTCGTTTAAAATCTAGACGTGAATCCCGCCCGCAGCCGAGACTCAGGTTCGCCCGTGGACACCTGGGCTTACGGCGCCCTTGGCCGCACCCCTTCCTCAGGGTCCTGGGGCTTGCCTGGAGCGGCGAGCACGGCAAAGGCGTGGTCGCTCACGGTGCGTGTGACGTCACACACAGGGCAACAGAGCCCGTGTGAGTGTGAACTGTGCGCAGTGGAGTCAAGCCCACCGCGACATCCCCGGGTACCCAACAGAGGCAGCGCTCGGCCAGGTCAGGAGCACCACACTCGTCCACAGTGACAGAAAGCATGTCTTCCTCCGAGCATCTCCACGGACTGCCAGGGCTCTGCGCGCTGGGCCTCCCAGGAGGACCCGGGGCACACAGGCACGTGGCAGACTCCTCCAGGCAAGGTCTGAGCTTGGACAGTGGCACCAAGGTTTCACAACAAATGGAAGGAGGCACTTGGCGGGGCACACGCGTACCTCTAAAGCGAAGTCCGAGAACAACGAGTGGCGACTCTCCTGACTTCTCCAGAACCGCCAGGCAGACAGCGAGTGCTCTGTCGCTGAGACCGTGTCCTGTCTCCTCACACCCAGGCCCACCTCTGCCTGGCCTGCGTGGGGGCGTCCACTCCTCCAGAGGAGGCGCGAGGGAGACGAGCGCTCTCCGGAGCTGTCCCTCTAACCTCGGTGGGTCGCAGGTCTTCTCTTCGCGTGTGCTCCGGGAGCTTCTGGAAACCCCCGCGTCCTGAGCGGTGCAGGTGTTCCTCTGGGGCCCCGTGCTGTGGCAGGGTGCGAGCCCGGCCGTTCCAGCAGGCCTGGCACCGTGGTCATCGGGTGGCCGGGGCATGTGGCTGAAAGCTCGGTGGGACCGTAGGAGCAGCCGGTGTGCACCCCGCCCCTAAACACACACGTCACACCAAATGAGCGAATGAAAAGAGGGCTCTACCCAATGCTAAGGGCTGCCTTCCTCTGCCAACAAAGGGCCCACTGCTTTCACACACCGAAGAAAGCAAGTCTGGGGAACCAAAAGCCATTTCAAGCCTCACTCGGTTTTGCTAAGTGTGCACACCTTTCAAACCAGAAGGTCATCAAAAGAGAACTTCCAGTTGGGGCAACAACCTGGTCAAGGTGGAGTAACGGGGACCGGATTTTACCTCCTGCTTGAAATAAGACACCGGATAAAACGTGTGACAGCTTTCAAGACCCTAGACACCAGACAACAAAGCACAGTGACCCTGGGGACAAGAGCAGACAAGGTAGTGTGCACCACAGGGAGAAGCCCAGCAGGACCCTGAACTGGCCAGGCTCCGCCAGGAGGCCGGGGAGGCCAGAGCAGCCAGAGGTTGAGGGGCAGGGCACCCAAAAGGAGAGCGCTGCACGGATGTGCTGAAGGCCCCAGGGGGACCCTGGCCCAGCACTGGCCGGGATGTGTGTGCAAGCGAACTACTGAGAGGTGGAGCGAACCACCTGGGAGGGGCAGACGGATAGTCCTTGCGGCTCAGGTGGCACTGGAAGGAGTCCCTTTGCCACCAGCCAGCGTAGAAAGCCTTGACCCACAGTGCAGATGTAATACTCGAGAAGGTTTGCATCAGCAGTGAGAAGAATCAGCTCCGTGTGAAACTGCGCCATGACCCCATGAAACAAAGAACACGGACAAGAACTGAAGAGAGGCAACCGTTTCCAGAGGGAGTCCAAGAAACACAGCTCAAGAAGAGCTGCAAACGTCCAAAAACACACAGCGCCAAAAAGGCCGAGCTCACATGGTCTTGCATCAAGTCAGGAAGGCCAAGTCTTCGTGGAAAAGGAGGAAAATGCAACCCATTGTTAGAGTCAAGCAATCAGTTGAGAAGGACCCCAAATGGCCAGATGACAGAACGAGAGGACAGCAGGAGACGGTCAGGCCAGCTGTGTCCCCGCCTGCTCCAGAAGCTGCAGGAAACACTGAGCACGTTAGGGAGAGGCAGGGAAGACTCATTTTAAGACCCAAGTTGGATTTCCGGACATAGAAACTGTTAACACTTGTGACGCAAAGTCCTCTGGGTGGGATTTGCAGCCAGCGGAGCACGGCAGGAGCGAGGACGAATGAACGCGAAGGCGCGGCAAGAGAGGCTTCCCCAGATGGAACCCGGGGAAAGGCTCTGAAGCGAGGAGCAGCCCCCCGACCCCGGGAAGCCCACGCCACCCAGCCAGCTGCTGCTCGCGGGACACCCTCTTAGAGCACGTGTCTGACAAAGGACTGGGTTCTAGAAGGTTCGATGCCCCCATGACTGATCAAGAAGACCAAATCCAGCAGGAAACAGGCAGACGGTCCGTCGGCCTTACCACAGAGCGGTCGGCACAGAAAGGCGCAGGCGGCCGTGCGGTCCCGGGGAGGCAGCGTCAGACCACGCGGCCCCCGGTGGGCTCCCTTGGCAGGGCCCGACGCCAGGGCTCGCCCTCACTTGCCTCCGCCCCGCAGGGGTGCCAGTGGGCGCATCGCCGCACGACACGGTTCGGCGGTTCCTTACACTATGACACACATGCGTGTCCTCTGACGCAGGCACTCCACTGGAGAGAAGGCGTGTGTTTGTACACACCTGCACACGTATGTTCAGAGCAGCTTCGTCTGTAACAGCCAGTGTGGGGACGCGGCCCCACGGCCCCGGCAGGTGGACGGATGCAGCAGCTGAGGCCTGCTGGTGTCACGGAGTCCCACGCAAGGACACGTAGGCACAACCTCCTGACACACACAACAACATGGGCGATCGCAAACACATGCTGAGGGGATTTCACTCACAGAAGTGGCTAGAGAATGTCACTAATCCGTAACGAGAGAAGCAAGCCGGGGTCGCCTGGAAGAGGGTGATGGGTAGGTTCACTTCCCTGACTTTGGACAGGGCTCCGTGGCCATGCGGCACACACGTGACCACGGACAGGACTGGACCCTCTCCGTGCGCGGCCAGCGTGCGTCAAGTACAGCAGAGCAGACGTTGACAACTCCCATCACACCTCCTTGCTCCACCCGTTCGAATGGGCACCTTAAACTCGGCCTGCCCTCCCAGTGTGGCACCCCCGGGGCCTCAGGAGACACGTGCCCCACCCTCCCCGCCCCCACCCACATTGGTCCACCAGCAGGTCCTCAAGGCCATCTCCAGGACGCATCGGCGGGGCCGCCCTGGCTGAAGCCCCCCTCGCTCTCGCTGCAGGACCGCAGTGGCCGACGGGTCTCCCTCCTCCCTCCAGTACCCCTCCGGCCTGCTCCCTCTGTCCCAGGATGCTGCCCGGCTGCCCACTCACCCACACAAGGGCTGGACGACAACACGAAACCCACAGACCTGCCTGGAAAGGGACCACACCCTCTAAAACACCACGGTGCCCCAGAAGAGGGAGGGCCGACACGGCAGCAGGACACCCGTGGGCCATGGCGCCTGCCCGGGGCCTGGGTCCTCAGGGGAAAGCTGTATTGTCCAGCTAAAGTACGCAGACTCCAGCCGAAAGCAGGGGTGGGCCCAGGGCCGGGCAGTGGCAGTGCCCACGGTTCCGGCTCTGGCTCAGGCACTGTGACATGGACCCAGCACCCCCACCCCCCCACCCCTGCACCCTGCCGGCACAGCGGTGTGCTGCTCCTGCCTCCTGCAGGTGCTCGGCCAGAAGCCTGGCTCCTCTCCCGGTTCCTGCAGGTTGCCTCCGCCCACAGTGCCTCACCAGGACTCGGGCAACGGGGCCCAGCTGCCCTAAGCACACCGCCACACCGAGCCAGCAGCATGCAGATGTCCCCCGGCACTGCAGCCTCACCCCTGCCGTACCCGTGCACGCTCACTGCTCCCTCCATGACGGGGGACACGGGGCAGCCACGACAGGACAGGGACTCTGTCTGCAAATGCGGTGGACACCAGGAGGGAGGGAGGGTGCTGGGTGGGTGCCACCCTTCCCCCGCCTCACCCGCAGGTGTGGGCTGCACAGCAGTGCGTGGCTGGCTCTCCCCCGCTCCCAGGAAATGCCAGCTCGGGGGGCTGGGGTATGTGCCGCTTCCTCGGCGCTATGTCCGTACTTGCAGAGTGTGCCTGGAACACCGAGGGCACAAAAAGAGTATGTGTTGAGAGAGGCGGGCCCAGCAGCCCGTTGTTAAATAAGGAAGCGGGGACAGAAAAAGGTCTTTCTGACGTGGGCATTCTGGAGGAGACCCGCACCCGCCGGAAACCCCAGTCCCCCCACCGCACACAGACACACACACACGTGTGTTCTGCCTGCCACCAGCTGAGGCCCTGCAGCCACCACGAAAGCCTGTCCTCTAGGGGACTGCCGGGAGCCTTGGGGTGACCGCACGGGGAAGAGGGCCTGGCACTCAGCCCCGGGAGAGCCCAAGGGGTATGCGGCGGCCTCCGAGGGCTCCGTGTGCACACCCTGTAGACAGGAAAGCGTGTGTGCTGCTTGCCAGTGTGGGGGAGACGGCTTCCCCCCAAACCCCAACATGACCTGCGGGGCCCTGGGGGCACCTGACCGTGAAACGTGCACCCTCCTGGCGCTCTCTCCATGAGCCAACACCGACGACAGGCAGCGGACGCGTGGCCAGGCCGAGGGCGCCCCAGGCGCTGAGCAGCGTGCAACCGCATGGCGGCACTGGGCTTGCTGGGGTCCCCCCGGCTCCCCCACACCTGCTGTGGAGCCTCAGGCCAGAGTACTGCTCCCCAGTAAACGGAACCAGCTCCTCAGGGAGCCCGTCCTCGGAGAGTGCATGGCTTCCAGGTGGTACGTGTGAGAGAGAGCGGGGCACGCTGCCCACACGCACAGGCCCTGCGCGCCCACGCCCATCACCCACTCAGTAAAGGGGCACTAGTGCCTAGTGGGGCTCAGCAGGGCAGCGAGCGAGCTCACCAGCCCCAAACGCACATAAGCGTCGACCCCAGCGTGCTGTGGGGAAGGGTCCCGATGGGGGGTGGCTGAGGGAGGTGGGGAAGGGTCCCGATGGGGGGTGGCTGAGGGAGGTGGGGAAGGGTCCCGATGGGGGGTGGCTGAGGGAGGAGGAGTCCGGAGGGCAAGGAAGAGAAGAATCTGTGTGGGGAACGGCCCACGCAGACCCCTGGAAAGGAGGTGCGGAGGAGAGATCCTGCCGCCAGGAGAGCCACGTGGAGAGGACCGAAGAGACAGGGGGCAGCGAGGCTGAGGTCCGGACCGTGCCTGAGTCACGCGGGAACCCCCGGAGGACGGGAGTGGAGAGCTGTGAGCAGCGGCCGGTCCAGTGGGGGCTGGGCGGGCGCGCGGCCCGGGGCATGGCGACAGGATGAGAGAGGCAGGGGACAGGAGCTGTCCCGGACAGGAGCGGGTGCAAGCGCAGGGCTCCGGTGCCAGCGCTGCCCCCGGGCTGCCACAGAGCCGCCCAGACACCCTGGGAGCGTGCTGGGTGACAGAGCCCTGCACACTGAGGAGTGGAGCTGGAGCGCCCCGAACCTCCTCAGAGCCTGGGAGGCCAGAGACAGCATGATCGTTATTTTCAAATCCAGAACAGCTGGCATAATGCCGGCTCCCAGGAGGAGCCCGGTCAACGCAAGGGAACGTCTCCACACCAGGACTCTCTGGACAGTGCCCCACGTGCACGGTCCCAACAGGCCCTCCTAACCCAGCGAGGTGACCAGAGTGGATACTTTCCTTTTACGCCCAGAAAACCAACGGTGAGGAAGATCCACACAAGCCCCTTGAACACATCGTACAGGGCAGATGCCCGGTGCACTGACACTAAGATGTTTCCGCAAACCCCCAGTCGAGCGGACCAAGAAAGCTTTCCGGCCATCAGTCCACCGCGTCGACTGCTCTGTCAATGAGCGTCTGCGCTGTCCGGCCCACACGTGGACTCCTCCAGAGGGCACACGTCGCAAAGCAGAGTGTGTGCATATAATTGCACATGTGTGCACAAGTATGTATATCTGTGACTCTGTGGACGTGTGTACGTATTTGTGTGCGTGTGTGTGTGTGCATGAGGGGTGTATGTGTGTACGAAGCTGAGTGTGAACAGGTGGGTGTGCGTGTGTACGTGGGTAGTTGTGTGTATGAGTCTATGAAAGCTGTGTGTGCACACGTATACAAGTGTGTGTGTGCGTGCACGCACGGGACCACCAGGCAGCTGTGCTCCTCTCTTCCTGAGGCTCCTCCTGCCCTCACCTCCCCAGCCCGTGCCCCCTGCACTGCTGGGCCGCGCCAGCCCCGACCACAGTCCAAGAGCAGGAGCTCACGCCCACCCCGGGGCTGCAGCCCCCCTGCCCTTCCCTCCCTCGACTCTTTCTCCTGACTTTTCGGGTTCTCGCTCGTCAGCTCCTGGAGACGCCTCCCCTCCCCACCACGCTCAACCCCGCTGTTCTCCTCGCTCGCTGCTAGCACACAGAGCCTGGCACATGGCTGACTGGTCCCGCCCCCCGTGGCCACACCAGGACTCACGTCAGGAAAGCAGCGCGTCACCAGACTTGTGAATGGCTGTCCCAGCACCCAGACTGCGGCAAAGACCCAAGCACTTCCTCACTTCTCCCATGAACTGTTTCAGTGGCTCTGACTTCATCTTGTCACCTTCCCAGGGAGCTCTTAACACAACTTGCAGACAGAGTCCGAGGATGGACACACCTCGGGCACCAGGACATGCTCCTGACAGCCTTCCAGCTGAGGTGAAGGGTCACTACCACGGTCACCTCACCCTACCCTTTGCTCTCCTGGCATTTCTGTCAAACTGGCACGAGCAGCAATAACATTTTCAAAACACTGGATGAGCTCTGATCTCTGGGCAAAGATAAGGCACCCAGGCTCCTGGCTGGCTCAAGTGTTTCCACTGGTGCCAGATCCATGTCCAAAAGGGTGCAGAGAACAGTTTCGGGGAATGGACGCATAAAGCCCGAAAGCATACACAGGGAAAAGGCTGGTGTCAGAACCCCTCTCTCCTCGCCTCCCAGCTTCACCACGTGCACACCTGCTGCGCTCGAGAAGGACACAGAGATCCGCGGGTGCTCGCACCCAACCTGGCACACTGCCTGCCTGACCCTGGCCCCCAGGAGCTCACATGACATACAGCAAGGTGCATTCGCCAGCCTGGAAAGTCTTCTGGGAAACAGCCGGAGCAAGACCTCAGTGTCCCACGTAGAAAGGCCAGCTGCCGACAGCGCAGTCCACAGAAGACAGTGACGGAAGAGCTGGACGTCACCAAAAAAAGAGGCCGAGTGTGGCTGGCGGAGCAGAAGGGGCGGGCGCTTCTGGACCAACACAGCCCTCCCAGCTCACACGTGCACCTCCCGTGTGACCCAGAAGGCCTGCTGCCTGCAGGAGAGACGAAGACGGGCCCGGGACGGCTCATGGCAGCGCAGCCGCTGAGTGCCAACTGCTGGAAGCAACCTGAATGCCCAACAATGGCAGGCGGCTAAGCAAACCGTGTCTTGTCTGTGGAATGGGCCCCAGTTCAGCCATGACAAGGAACCACGTACAGATACACACAACCTGGATGGATCTCAAAGCATCGGTGCCACAACAGGGGTAGAGCCCGTGCGACAGTCTGTGAGCCCAGGGACACGAATCCCAGCAAGAACAAAACCACCGTGCTGGGGAGAAGGGCAGTGGTGCCCAAGGGTGTGGGGCTAGGGGACATCAAATATTCCGGATCATCACTGGGGCAGGGGGTGAGGGGAGGGGGCTGACCGCTGTACACATCTGTCAGGCGCATCCAAGGGCACACCGTAGACTGGCGGATCTTGATGAATGTAAGTGCGCGCCCACCACACTGATCGGAGGCACGCACGCACACAGAACATCGTGTGCCGACGAGGAAGCAGGAGCTCCCGCGTGGGACACCAACCGTGAGTCCCACAGACACAGGGGAGACTGCAGGAAGCACACCCCACAGGGGGGTGGCGCTGTGGGGTCACGGACACCCGGAGCACGACCCAGAGTCAGGAGGAGCAGAGATGGAAGGGCCGCGAGGGCCTCTGCGTGCCGCCCCTTTCCGGCTCCGGACGTCGTGGGGGGCAACGTGGGCTGTTCATCAGAAGGCCACACGCAGGCACGCTCCCCACACGCTCTGTTGTGACGAGCTATGCCCATGGAGCGTCGGCACACGCGGCGGCAGCTCTGTCTTCTCAGCCCCTTTCTGCACGACTCCTGCACAAGCGCCAGAGGTCCTGCCCACGGAGGGGACGGTCGCACCCGCCCGGCCAGCCCCCAGTGACCCGCCTCCCCAGGGCCGCATCCAGGGGCCCAGCAGCCCCGAACGGCACACGCGGCGGGCAGGACCCGTCCCACGCATCAGGCTCCTCGCTGGGAGGCAGGCAAACCTTCCGTGGCAGGGAGGCTGCTGCCCCCACTCGTGGAAGCGGCTAGGGAGGGGCCTGAAGAATGCTCCTTCTGTTCTTTCGGACAGCCAACGTCGTGCGGTCACCACCCACGTGGGGTCACGGAGGGGGCAAGCTAGAGTGGCCATGCAGTGAAAACCAGGCTGGAAGCGAGCAGAGAGCACTCTGGGAACCCTCGTCAGCAGTGGGAGTTGGAGGACTGAGACGGGAGAGGAAGTGGGCTTTGGGTCGGGAGGTGGTGACTGGCTTCGGGGCAGGTTTTCTGTGGCCAGAGGCCCTGGAGCTGACCGTGCCCTGCGGCCAGAGGTCCCCACTGCACACTGTACAGGACACAGAGGACGGAGGCACAGCGGGCCAGTCCACTTAGGCAGGTGCCCCTGCACACAAGTGACCAGGACCTGGGATGTGGCTCAGCATGCGCCAGGGCGCTAGGTCCTAACTCGGCACGCCCTGAGCTGGGTGGAAGGAGCCTTCTTCCCAGGCCTCCCTGAGAGCTTGCTGGGCCAGGAGCCCTGTGCACACAAGAGCAGAAGGACAGAAAAGAACAAGCCACTGGAGTCCCCTCTGCCACGAGGGGGTGAGGCCGTGTCTGGGAGTGATGCCTGCGTGCAAGTCCACAGCACTAGCGGTCCCCCCAACCCAGCACACTGTGCTCCCCCTCCAGGGGTCTGGACATCCCCTGTGACAGAGACCTGACACAGGAATCTGCCCCAGAGCCTTTGTTCTGAACCGCCCCAGCCCCCAAGGGGGGATGGGCACATCTGGAAAAGAATGAAGCTTATTTCCCTGCTGGCCCAGAGCTCAGCTGTCCTGAACAGAGAGCAGGCCCTGGGCGGTCTTGTCACGGCAGCCTCGTGTCCCCCCCCGACCCAGAAGCAGAGGGAGGAACCCGAGACGGAGGAAGCCCCAAACCCACCACGGCTGCATGCCAAGCAGGGAAATGCCCAGCACACCACACCCATTCCCTTTGCGCTCAGGCCATGGAAAACAGGAGCAGTGACAGCCTGGCCCCCTTCCGAGGCTCACCCTGGTACTGGCGTCGGAGTGGGGCCAAAGCCGCTATGACAAGGCAAAAATGTAGACACGGGGGTTGGCGGAGAGCGAGGGCCAGGCACGGGCCCATGGCCAAGTGGGACTCGCCCTGCATTCCTCACACCCTTGCCCAACACCCCTGGTAAACCAGGCTGAGGCTCAGGGAAGAACTGCGAGGCGGCAGGTGAGGAAGACATGCAGGGGTCAGGCTGGAGGTCAAGTGCCTCCCCGAGCCCAGCACCAGGGCAGCCGTGGATTACCAGGTCACCAAGGAGCAGGTCTGCGGGCAGGCCGAAAGAGCCGCCCAGATGGGCAGAGGCAGCAGGCTGTGGCCCACACAGGGCTGGGCGCCAGAATATTAGCACGCGTCCAGAAAGCAGAGAAATGCACCACCACACCACCAAAATCGCTCTGTTCCAAGTTCAAGTCAAGCCAAACTCCAAACAATGAAAGTGGCTGTTGAAGCCTGCCTAGTCATCCTGCCTGGCCCCTGGCCACCGGTGACCACAGAGGGCAGGGGTGTCCAGGCCGCGTGGCAGCTGCCTCTGGCAAGTCTTCCCTCCTGACCCCCACACTGGCATTTGCCAAGACAAGCACCCGCCGGCTGGGGCTCAGGGCAGGCTGGCTGAGACCCACTGACTCAACAGCGCCCCTCCGTTTAGTGCAGCAAAGCCCATGCACCCTGGCCCTGCCCTGCCCACCCCAGGGCCCAGGTGAGTGCCAAACATGTTGTTTACAAACAAGGGGCAGGCGCACCAGCACTGTCTCCCCCAGGACAGTGCCTAGCCTCAGGAAGGCCAGTCTGCTCAAGGCAGGGGACAGGTGACCGCCTCTCACCGCCCCCCCAGCCTCGACAAGCCCAACAGGCGTGCGGCCCAGGCTGCCTAAGAAGAGGGCGCTGTGGGTCCCCCCACGTCGCCCCGCCTTCCCCGCTGGTATAAAAGCCTGGGCTGCAAGATTTAGCCCAGGCTCAGTCCAGGAAGGAGGCTCGGAAGCCACATGGGAGGAGAGCAGAGCCCAGTGACAGGCCGCCTGTGCACGGCCGCTCCCAGTGCCCTTACCCCCCGCGCGGCCCAGCCCTGTGCAGGGACCGCAGCATAAACACTGGCAAGCTTGCCCTCCACCTGGAAACACCGAAACAGAAGAAACAGACTTTTATTAGAAAAATGCCAGAGAGAAACAGAAGGCCACCTCTACGTCATGGAAGGACGGAGAGAAGCTTCCAGAGATGGAAGTCCCCTGACACAGGCACAGGCCAAGGAGCCCAAGGGGGTGGGGACAGGCTCTCCCCCACAGCACCCCAGGCCCATGGGCACCCCAGCTGGTGAGCTGAGGGGTCCGCCTCCCTGCACACCACAGGCCTGGGGAGGACACAGGGCGCCAGGAGGCTTGAAGCCGGCCCAAGAGCTCCACATGGCAAAGCCAGTGGCACCGGGCTTACGCTGTTGACGGGAGCACGAGAGCCAGAGACGCCTGGAACTCCGTCCACGCGAGAGCACCGCCAGCAGCCACGCTGTGGCCGAGCACCATCCACGTCCTGCTGTGGATGTGGGGCCTGGGACGGGCCGGCCCTGACTGCTGCCGAAAGACGACGGAGGCTGCGCTGGGACAGGGGTCCCCGGTCCCCTCCCCTGCCCCTGCTCCCCCACAGCACAGTCCCCTCTCGCTGGAAGTGCGGTTTTCTTCTCTGAGATGAGGAGGAAGGCATCGGGTGTGGGAGTTCCAGGAAGCGAGAGGAAGCCAGAGTCCGACGTGCCGAGGCCCATACTTCAGATTCCTCAGGGGGAGGCTCAGAGAAGCTGCGGGGAGGAGACGCTGCTCAGCACAGCGCGCCGGCTGGGGACAGACGGTCGGACAGGAGCCCGGCCTCCCGTCCTGGCGCCTCCTCGGCAGGAAGCTGCTTGCGGCCCCCACGGCCACCCTGCCGGCCCCGCCCCAGTCCTCAGAGAGCTTGCCTGTTTGTCCCCCTTCTTCGCTTGAAGCCCCCCAGGGCCCCAACTGCTGTGAAGGCTCATGGACTCTCAAGGGTCTTTGAGGCCCCACGTGAAGTGCGTCCCTGCCCAATGCCCACCATCCCAGCCTGGCCCCGGGCACACAGACGGCCACCTCACAACCCTTGTCTTGCTGTGTCCTCAGCAACAAAAAGCCTCGGAAAAGACTCCTCCCTCCTAGCCCAAAGGTCACCTGAGACCCTCAACCCTCCAAAACTCACACTGCACCCTGCAGTCCTCGCTGCACCTACGTGAGCTCAACGGGAGCTCAACGTGAGTGGGAAATGGGCCTGTCATTCTCTGCAGCTACCTCAGTGGAGAGAACTTGGTTCAGCATCAGGAGCGGTGTTAACACATGCTCCTGAATGAATTAATTCCTAACATGCAAATTAGAACAATTGCAAATCAGCAAGAAAAGCATGACCGCCCAGAAAACGCAAAGAAAGGCAGTAGGGCAAAGAAAAAACCGTAAGAGGAAAAAAAAAAACGATGAATGGTCAGTAAAGACAAGAAGAGAAGATCAGAAGCAACCCCACAGAAGACAAGATGGCAAGGACAGCCAGCGCTGGGGGGACACCCGCACCCCGCGCCCACAGGCTGCCTCACGAAATGTTCCGAAATACACAATGCGAAGACCCTGAGATCAGAAAGTCTCCTTCTAGGAATTCATCACCAATACTCAAACTCAGAACAACTCACACACGAGGAAACAGAAAGAAGCACTGCTTGAAACTAAGATGCTGGAAACTGCCTAAGCCTGCAGCCGTGGGCGCCTGGCTGGTAAGGCAGGTGTGGCCGCGGTGTGTCTGCACGGGGTGCACACCAGCACGGATGGGCCGCGGCACAGGGAAACTGGGAGGTGCCAGAAGGTGTCGCCCGGAACAGCTTCTTGGGGGCAAGATTTGATGTGGATTTCAGTTCTTTATAAATTTATGAATTATTAAGATTTCCCATATAATCAGAAGGGGGGAAAAAGCTACTGTAATTTTGGAGAAAGTCATACATGAAAATGCCAACAAAAAAGATGCTAATAAAGGGTGGGCTTTTTTTCTCATGTCTCCAAATACTCAGTTATCTTGTTTTTAAAATTGAAAAAAGTCACTCTGTACATCCTAACAAAGCTTTTTAAAAATGAGATACAGCTAAACATTTGGCAGTTTCCCAAAAAGTGAAACACACACTGGGCTCCCCAGGACCATGCCCCTCCTAGCTAACCCCAAGGGGCAGGACCTACGGCCACAGGAGGACCCTGAAAGCGCTCAAAGGAGCTCTGGCCACAACGGGGAGACAACCCCCCATGGGCACCAGCTGCAGAATGCCATCCCCGTCGAGGCTGCCACACCTCAGACCGCTTGGCACTCGAGAGGAACCACTAACCCTGACCCATCCCTAACCACTCACTCACTGCTACATGCACAGCAGGGGACCTCGGGGCCCAAGGAGAGACCCGACAGGCAGCAGCCAGGACAGGCTCTGTGGGCGCGACATAAGAGGGTGGCCGTGGTGGGCACAGGAGGTGTAGCCAAAGGGAGAGAAATGCCGGCAGGAACCCATGCCTTTGTCGACACTCATCCAACTGCCCCTGGAATCTGAGAAGTGGCGGATATGCATGCTGTCCCCCCCACCCCTGCCACTGCGGTGTGCGTGTATGTACACACAGCCGGGCCTCCCGGGGCCGACCCGACCGCTGAGCCGAGGGCCAGAAGACAGGGCGGCCACCACTGTCCAAAGGGCTTCTGTTACCGCCACCTTGCAGTGACCTCTGGGGTTGTGGGTGAACCTCCCTTTGCTATTCCTGTCTCTCCCCAAAAACACATCTTTGGAAACGAAGCAGCATGCACAGTAAGGAAGAGAGGACAGGACGGAAGGAGGGAGAGGCGCATCGAGCCCACTCACCCAGATCTAGGTGTAGTGCAGCTTTCTGAAAACCTGAAGCCAGGAATTATTAATGAGGAGTTAGGACAGGAGAACGGGGACCAACCAAGACGCGGGACTGGATCAATCCCCCTTTGAACGAGCCCGAAGTGCTCCTCACTATGTTCCCCGTGGTTTCCTGCCGGCCACCGCAGCAGCGAAGTCTCGGCCCTGTCCTTCAGCTGTGGGCAGGCGTCCCGTCCCAGGGGTGCCCGACTCGGATCACACCTGTTGCCCAGCTATCCACAGGGCTGCCCCTCCGCCCCCCCCCCCAGCCCCAGGTCTTCTCAGAAACTTCCTCAAAGGGGGGTGCATGGAAGGAATCCTTTGTTTCAGAACCTGCACATGAGAAAACTTCTACCCTAACCTTGCAGACGACTGATGGTTTGTCCGATGTGAAGCCCGTGTTGGAAATCCTTTCTGACGGTATCTTGAAGACTATTTTCTCATTTCTGGGTTGGACTTTGTGTTTGGATTCCTGGTGTTTTATTCTCTCTCGTTCTCTCTCCGAAGTTTCCTGAATCCTTTCTTTATCCCAGGTGTCACTCCTTGTGTGGGGCACTGGGCGAGCCTATTCAATGTCAGCTCACAGCCTGCAGTTCTGGAAACAGGCGGAGCTGCTTTGACAACACCCTCCTTCTGCTCGCTGCTCTTTCTGGAACTCCTCTGTGGCTGTACGCTCCCTGCACGGGCGCCGAGAGCCTTACCCTTGCCTCCCGGGGTCCACCCCTGACTTTCTGTTCCACTTGCTGGGAAATGCACCCAATCTTACCTCTTATCCCTCGGCCTTTTAGTCTGCTCTTGCGTTTCTAATTCCAAGCATTCTTTTTAACTCTGGATGCTCCTTTTCTGCCACATCTACTCTTTTCGGGGCACGCAGTCTCTAGCCTCTGAGGAGATGAGGGGTGCCTGCTCCGTGCGCCTGCTCAGGGGTGTGGCTTTTCCTTCCTCCCGCTCTCGTTCGGGCATTCCTCCACGTGTCCGCGGATCCCCAGCTGTCCACTCCCCTTCCAAAGGAGGCACCGAAGAGCACATCGACAGTCCCACGTGCTTCACTGGGGGCCAGCGGACTCCGTGATGGGGGGATGGGGGCGCCCCCACGTCAGGGTCTGCAGGTCTTCTCTCTGGGGCTGCTCAGACTCCCCCTTCTTCTCCCTGGACGGTGGGGTCCTGGAGACAGACCACGAGTGGGGAGGGGGATCTTGACGCCACGGCTGTAGGAAGTCCTCAAGGCTTTCCTTGCCTGATGGTGCCCCCCGATGCACAGTCCAGTGACTCATGCCCTCAGGGGGGGGGGCGTCCAGCTACTTCTGAAATACCCCCTCCAGACCTCCAACTACCCCTTGGGAGGTTTCTAGACTCCACCAATCAGGAACCATTCTGAGCTTCCTTAGGACAGCTGGTCCCCTGGTGGCCAGGTCTCAGCTCTACTGAGTGGGCACCCAAGCTACCAGCAGCCGTCCCAGCTTCCAAAACCAAATGGTTGCAGAACCATCTGCTGTCATCCCCTCCCCATCTTCATTTCTGAGGGTCTCTGCCTTTCCAGTTTCCTTGGCTCTCACTTCAGCAGGGCTGGGGAGGGAACAGGGTCCAGGCAGAAGTCCAGTGAGTTCTATTTGTGCATCAGGGCCACGCGCGCCCCGGGACACAGACAGGTGGCTCCTAATTCTCCTTCCCTCGAGAACCCACTATGTCTTCCTCTTCCTAAAGCCTCGCAGGAGCGCCTACCAACCGAGGCCATGCCAACTTCTCCACGTGTATGGGAGGGGAGCAGTGCGTCTGAGCCGCGCCCAGCCCAGAGACAGCCTGGCTGCTACTGGCCCCAGGCCCTTCCCGGGTCCCGTGGGGGCCGGCGTCTCTAGCACCCAAAGGAGCCCGGTGGCATTGTCAGCCCCATTCATCTGTTAGCAGGACTTCCCACCCGGCTCAGGTGGATGCACAGAGGCAGCCGCTGCCCTACCAGGATCCAACTGTACTCAGAGGTGGGGCTGGCCAGCCTCAGAGGAACCACGCTCTGACAGCCTCTCCCATGCAGTCCAGCCCCGGCCTGACTTCCCAGCCAGCACCTCAGGATAACCCCCCATCCTGTCCCGTATCCCCATATAGTCAGAAAGCCATGGCTTGACCCTACCTTGAGGGTCAGTGAGCTGTTCCCTGTCCAAGGCCATGGGCTACATACCCCATTTCTGAGTCAAGGCTTCCAGACACTGCTTCTCCATGGAGGTGTGCTCAGAGGCCAAGGGCAAAGCACAGATCTGTCAAACCTGTTGGGACTCTCAACCCAGAGCCCGGCTGAGGTTGCTAACTCAGTCTCACATCTGCACAGCAAGGGTGTGGCAGGCAGGGGAAGGCACACACGTGCCTGCTCAGAAAAGAGGGTTCACTGCCACTACTCACATCTGGTACCTACATGGAGTTCCGACCCCACCCGGAGAATGCTTGTGTGGCTCAGAGAGGTCCCCACCCCCTCACCCCCACTGCAGCCACAGGCAGAGTCCCTGATCTTGGCAGTGACCTGGTCCTTGGCCCCAAGTCTTCATTGCAGGTGGGCACGAGTAGGCAGTAAGCTTTGAATACGGTTACTATCTTCATGAGAAACCCTGAAAGCAAATACTTAACTCAAGGTCGACCATGTGTCACAATGCAGACCCCTCCTCTCGGTGCCCCCTTCCAAAGGGACTCAAGTACTGGCACTATTAGGAGCCAGACCCAGCTAGTCACGACCGCGCACCTGCGCTGCAGAGCTCAGAGCCCTGCGGGCAGCCCAACACAGGCACGAAATGGACATGTTCCCCTGAAAACCACCACCCCGTCAGGCGCTATAAGGCAGGGGGTGGTCACAGGCTTCCTAGAATCTCCCAAACAAAACTGGGGGGGGGGGGGCACTAAAATAAACGAGGTCTAAAGTGGACCAGTGGGGACAATAAAAGATCTGTTTCATCTAGCAGAGTCCAAGACGGAACCACTGATGCTCCCCAGAGCCGGCAGACGTGAGTCTGTGACAGTCCCGGGGGACGGCGGGTAGGCCAGCTCACAGGGTGTCCTGCTGGTGGCAGCATGCCCTGAGGCCTCCCGTCCTCGGGACAGGTGTGCGCACTCCGCGGAGGCAGGTTGGCTATTCCGCAAAGCGTCTGGTCGGTCCCAGGCTCGCGGGGCAGGACACGGGACCAGCATGCACCCAGCAGGAGCCCTCCGCCTCCCGGCAGCCCACAGCAGGCAGGCGAGGACCAGTAACACACACACACACGCACACACACACACACACACCCCGGCTCTCTCCAGCCCTGTGACCCCACTCATTTTCATGGGGACCATCTGGCTGCAGACCCACCTGTGTGGTCACCTGCGCCCTCTGGTGGACACTGGCTCCTTCCGCTCACAGCAGCTCCTCAAACCGTCGTCCTGCTCCAGGTCCCAGTAAGTCCCCACTAAGTCCCCAGTAAGGTGGGCTACACAGTCCGGACCGGAAGGCAGGTGGGGGATGGGGGGCAGCCTGCCGGGCCTTGGCGAGTGGGCACGTGGATCGCCAGCAGCGACTCCACCTCTCCGGGCCTCGTCTTGCAGTGCGTCCGAGGGAGCGGACGCAGCACTCGCGCGGGTGTCTGACCGGAGCTCCCGACGTCCCCGGGCCCCAGAAGGCGGGCTGCCCGAGGAGAGGGTGCCTGGGCCTCTGAACACACCACATGTGGGACGGTCTCTAAAACTATGAGAACTGAGGTGACAAGGGAGAGGGACGCCTCTGGCAAGCGTGGCTGGGAGAGGAAACTGGAGTCTTCCCGCCACGCAGTGGCCAGAGCAAGGCACACAGAGGGCACCGAGCACTCGCTGCTTCCACGGCCTCGCCACCTCTGTGCACTCCCTCCAGCCGCCCGAGGGCAGGCCTCTGCCTGGTGACGGCGACTAAAGGAATGAATAAGAAAAACCTCTTTCTCGGCAGTGACCACACCAATCAACACAGCACCGGAGGACGGGAACGAGCCACTCAGGGGAAAACTTCCAAAAGCTTGTGTCAAGAGGAACACGTACAACGAGGCTCAGCCCCACAAGAGACACAGACGGCAGTGGACTTTCGCCGCAGCAGACTGGCCCACCCCAGCCAGAGCGGGCCTCTGGCAAGCGGGCGGGGGCACGAGAACGCATGTGACAACATGGGTCACCAAGGGAGGGGACAGGAGCGACTCCCCTAGGAAAAAACCAGCAGCAAAGGGGCCGAGATGGCCCCTGTGACACGGCTCACAGCTACCACCTAACCACCACCCACAACAGCGACACCCACCTGAGCTCCGCACGCCACATTCGCACGGGCTGGGGCGGGGGGGAGGCCCGTGGCACCAGAAACAAGGTCCAGAAGGCAGTCGCCCCGTCTTTGCTTCAAACAAACGAAACCAGGAGAGAACACTCCATGGGTCCAGACGTAGGGGTTCGTGCACCCTCGAGAGGGAAGTGGGCAGGGGGAGGAGGAGGAGGGGATGTGCTCGTCCCCCGCGCTGCTGGAAGGGGACCCACGCATGACTTGACTCGGAGTCTCTTCCTACAGCGAAGAACAGCACTGCACGAAACAGGGCTTAGAGCAGAGCATCCGGACGGCCTCCGTGAGGCAGGCATGGTGGGAACACCTGTAAACCTTACTGTCTCGTGTGGTTCTCAACCACACACACACAAAATGCCAAGAAACGCAAGGAAGACAAAAGAGACAGGGAGAAGTGCCCGGCAGGGAAGCCAACCCAACAAGCCCCACTGTCCTCTGCCCTTCATCGCCGAGCTCCTGAAAAATCCCATCTTCACTCCCTGCCTCCACCTCCTGACCTTCCTTGAGGTTCAAACACTTGCTCGCCCATCCCTGCCCCCCAACACACACCAAAACAGCTCTTGCTAAGGTCACGCTCAGCCCCATACCCTCCAGGCCGGCCCAGTGAGTGCAGGCTCCCATGCACCGACTGCTCCCCACAGTTCCTCGCAACCCAGCGCCCAGCTCCTCGGAGCCCAGCCCTGCACCTGCCCTTCTCCCTCCATCCTCCCTTCCTCTCCCCCTGCCCAGGCTTCCCCAGGCCCACCTTGCACCTGGCTCCACCACACGGACATACCAGGGCATCTCCAACTCACCATGCCCCGAAGTGCAACGAGGACACACATGCCTGTGTCTCAGGCCAACCCTGCCTGCTCAGGTCCGTGCAGCGCCTCGCCCCCGCCCCCAAGCTGAAGCCCACGGTCACTTCCCTCAATTACTCCTCCAACCCGATCACAGGACCCTGGAACAGGCTGCAGCATGGCTGTGCCAGGCTGAACTCCAGCACCCAGACTTCCCAGTCACTCAGGCAGCTTCTGCCGCCTATTAAACGGGGTCACTGTGAGAACCCCTGAAGGCATGTGCTGAGGAAGGCAGAACAAGGGCGCCTGCCACACCGTCACCTCCGTCCCCACCTCAGCCCCCCACGCGGATCCTGCCAGCTGCTGGGACCCTGACAGCTATCCTAACTGGCCTCCTTCATGAGGTCCTGGCAACACAACCCTCTCCCTGCGACACCCGGAGGGGTCGTGGGGAAACACAACGGGGCCACACGAAGCCGCTCTGAAGGCTTGCTGATGTGCTTAAAACATGCCTCACCCCTGAGAGGCCACCTTGAAACCTGTCCCTCCGGCCTCACGGGAGACCCCATGCCCTTCTCGCCCACTGCGCCTCCTGCCTCGCCTCCCGCGTCCTGAACTCCTCTCCCCCCACTGCCTAAACTTCCCTGGTTTAAGCACACTTGCTCGGGATCACCCCAGCCCAAAGGACCCTCTGGCAGCCCGTGCCTCGGTGGGACCTGGCTGTGGGGAGGCCCTGTCCACGGCGTGGTCCACACAGCCACCTGTGCCTCGAGATGGATGCCGCCACAGCTCCCACCCACAGCGGGGTCTCGTCTGGTAGCAGCCACAGCCGGGGCGCAGCCCTGGCCCCAGGGGCCTTGCTTGATGAGGCCCCTCTCACTGTCCACTCCCTGCCCGGGGGAGTGCCAAGGACAGCGCAGCTGGCAAGACTTGCCACAGAGGCCACAGACCAGCGGCCTGGGCAGTGAAGGGAGGACTTTGCCGTCTGGCCACTCACAGGCTGAGGCGCAGCAGCAGGGAGGCACGGACGGGGCTGCAGGGAAACAGCAGGCCGGCCGATGTCCACTCCACCTGCCTGGCCTGCTCTGCTGTCAGGAACAAGGCCAAGTCAGTTACATTATGCTATCAGCCCACGTCCCTGCCTCCAGGAAACGGATGTTTCCAGGGATGGAGATAAACACGGAGAACTCTGGTGCTTTCCACTTAACACGTGCCATGGAGAAGAGAACAGTGAAGGAAGGGGCAGCAATGACTGGGGCACTGGAGGGAGAGTTTACCGGGGCAGGAGGTCAGGGACAACGTCCTGGTGAGGGAGCATCAGCATGGAGACCTGAGTGATGGAAAGGGACAAGCCAAGCAAAGGTATGGAGAAAACAGCAAGTGCCAAGACCCTGGGGCACAAAGGAAGTGGCCACACAGTAGGCAGGAAGCCAGCAGGCCGCAGCTGGGGCCGGGGAGCAGAGGGGAACAGGGCGTGAGGGCCTGAGAGTCCAGAACCACAGGAGTCTGGTGCAGCGGAATCCCGGGGGGCCCTTGAGGCCGTGCCATGGTCGATGTGCTGCCGCAGAAGGCCCTCCGGTGCAGAGGCGGAGAAGCAGCAGGGCTCCAGCCAGGGTGCCATGTGCACAGCCAGAACACAGCCGACTTGGGGGGCGCCTCGGCAGTACAGCTGACCTCAGAGGGCTTGCAGACAAAGAAAGCAGAGACGCACGGCGGCGGCTGAGCAGGCCAATGAGCGGTACTCGCTGAAAGAAGGCTCACCGGGGCGCTTGTGCCGGGGAAACAAGGAGCTCGCTTTTAGACACGTGGAGTCTGAGCTGAAGACTGGCCACCCAGGTGGAGACACAGGGGGCCCAGGCACAGGACAGGAACTCGGGACATGCGGGAGGCCGTGAGCCTGGTCCCAGCCAGGGCACAGGCACAGCCAGAGAAGAGACCAAGGCTCACAGTCATGGGAAGAGAAGGGACCGACAGACGTCTGCCAAAGTACTCTCAAGAGCCCAAAACGACACTTCCAGAAACAACCCCCAGCGACTCGCCACTGAATGCCTAGCAGAAGCAGGGGGGAGCTCTGGCTCCTCTGTTCTCGGACGGCTCTGAGAATAACAGCGACCCCTCCCTGGGAAGGTCCTCCGCAAAGTGGAGATGGGAAATCGTGCCCACCCAACCCTTGCTGCTGCTCCCGTCTCCCTTCACACTGCCGCTGAGCAGAGGCCCGAGGCTGTGCCCTGCTCCCCAGATGCCTTCCCAGCAAGGCCTCTGCATCCGCAGCACCCCCAGAAGGAAGAGCTGCCCCCACCGAGAACAAGATGTGGCTCTGGCATTGGAGCCACCCGCACGGCTGACGGCACCTGCTGCTGCCTGCGCGGACTTCTCTGCCCTGCGGGCCAGACACCCGGGCACTAAATGTGCCCCCACCCCCGCCTCCAGGCAGGCACCGCATACACTGAGGGAAAGGCCTGGCCCAAGGAGGGTGACAGGCAAGACTGTCCTGCTTGGGAAGGGCCTTTGCTCATTCGAAGAAAGCTGATGTCCATGACAGAGCATCACACCTGCACAAACAATGTGAGGGCCTCATCTTCTCAAAGGAGTCCTGACTCTGGTTCCTGACCACGGCCTCGTCACTCAGTCCCCACAAGCAGAGGAAATGAAAGGCAGAAGCTGCTGGGCCTGAGGCTCCAGGGTGAGCTGGGGACAGGGTGGAGGGAGCTGTCTGGGAAGGGGCAAAGAGAGAGCAGGGGACACGGGAACCCGTATTCTGCCCTCTGCAGCCCAGCGGCAACCAGGGACTGCGGTGAGAAGCCCAGGTCCTGGTACTTTAAGAGCCAGGGACCCCAACCAAGCAGCGAGGCTGTGCTTGCTGCATACCCTTCCCTACAGCACTGGCTTTAGGACACCCGCCCCACAGTGGAGGTGGGAGTCTTGGCCCACCCAACCGGCCCCAGGGCACAGATCACTAACTTGGCAGCCCTCCCAAGAGGAGGCGCCCACCATGCATGGCAGCGGCACAGCCCACACACCAGGCACGTGCACAGGGTACACACCCTCCGTGGCGCGACACGTGGGTCCATGCGCGAACTCCAGCGAGTGCTCAGCACACTCCGCTCACAGGACCGTCCCCATCTGTCTCCTCCTTTAAAGTACAATGTCCTCTTTTGTGCGCAAACAATTCTGAGTTAGTAAGCCTGCATTTTCTCACATTTTTAATGGATCTCCTTGCATGTGTGATTTTTCTTCCACTTTCTTTTTATTTCAAAATGGAAATGACTCTGGAACTATGTTTCTCAAACTAGACGCTGAACCCACTAATGTGGGTTGTAAAATTGCCTTGGTGGGTCAGATCTTTTAAAAAAAAAACACAGAAATGATCACTGGCACCTGCAGCGGACTGGTTTCATTTGTACACAGAGGCCACACACACACACACACACACACACACGAACACACACAGACATGCACAGACAGTGTATTCTAAGTCACTTTATAAAATGAATTTCATGATCACCAAGTTTCAAAAGACTGTTCTGGAGCACATGGTCGCTGTGTCTGGCCTCATCCAGGACAACCTGTGAGGGACCCGGGCCGGGGCAAGCCCGCCTGCGGAGACCGACCTGTGAGGGACCCGGGCCGGGGCATGCCCGCCTGCGGAGACCCACCCACAGGAAGGTCTGCGGTCTCTAGGGACGAGACATCCTTCGGCTAAAGAGGCTACTGTGGGTGGCGAAAGCAGCAAGCACGCGTGGGTCTGCCACAGGCCCAAGGAGAAGGGACTGCTGGACTGACACACACAAAACCACACTCACAGATGGAACCGATGGAAAATGCTTTCGAAACGCAATGCAGTTAAGTGTGTTCACTGAGTCGGTGTTTTTACAAGCTGGCCGTAAACTTTAAATGAGGTCTGCTATTTTTAGAGCTGCTTTTCAAATTCTGCTCCAGTTATTCAAAACTTCACTTAATAGAAGTTCTTCCAAAACATGTCTTATAGAATGGAATGCCCAACACCCCAAACTCCTAGCCAGCTCTGCGGTGCAGGTACCCGTGGGTTTCCTCACTGTGTCTGCGGCAACCCTTGAGCATCACCCTACGACGGTGCTCCCCATCCCTGGAACTCGGCGGGTCCAACAGGCTGTGGCAATCAAGAAAGCAGCTGCATGAGTGGGGAACCTTGAGGCTCCAATACCACATGCTCAGGGAAGGGATGCTACCCAAGGCCCAGGCCCCTTCCTCCCGTGTCCCCAGTCCCTCCTAAGCGGTCATCAGGAAGCACAACAGTCTGCTTCCATGCGGTGGCCCCAGCCCAGTACGAGTCTGGGATCTGCCACTCTGTGCTTTGGCACCCGGGTGGGGGCACCTGGGGCAGCTGCTCCTTCTGCCCTGAGCCCAGCACCCAGCTCCTGGCCTCCTGGGATCAGGGATCTCCTGATAACCGAATCTGGCCCCTGACCCAGGTGATCCTGCTGGGGTCTTTCCCCAGCACAGCTGATCAGAAATCCTGATTTTGTAAACCCAGGGCCCCTTCAGCAGGATAGGGAGCTGTGTTGTCAACAGCCACCCCAAGCAGAGCAAGAGAGAGGGAAGCTAGACCACTGCTCACATGCAGAGAGAGGAGGGAGCGGAGACAGGAGGGGCAAGCCAAAGCCAAGAGCAGGGCAGCGAGGGGACAGTCCCCCGGAGCTCCCCGGGGCTCCTCCTCTGTCCCGCCGTGCCTGCACGGGACCCCGCCGTGCCTGCGCTGCCGTCCTCAGACCGCGTATGCAGAAGCATACGAGGACTCTCACAGGGCAAGCACACAACGGCCTGTTCTTCACATTTCACTGGAGAATTTAATAAGTAACTGGCGAAGGATGTCATGACCAATGGTTCCCCTGCCACACCCTGCAGAGAGCCACGCAGAGTCCCCTCAGCACCGGGATTCTCCTTCCCAGAGGCCAGCCCTAGCCAGGGGGCGGAGGGGAGGCCACGCAGTCCCCCGGACTGGAGTGGACGGCAGAGCGGTCCGCTCGACCTTGCCGAGGGGGCAGGGCGGGCACTACTGACCTGCTGTGAGCAGGCTGCTGCTCAGGGCCGGCACCGGGACTCCAGTCACAAAACGGAGCAGCACGGGGCCACGGGGGGAACAATGGGGAGGCCGACCGGCTTCCTGAGGAGCAGGGAGTCAGCCCACTGTCGACAGGAGGTGCCCCTGGAAAGCAAGGCAAGCCACGCCGGGAAAGGAGCCCAACCGGGGAGGCAGTGCGCAGGCCCCAGGCCCCGGGGGCACGGACAAACCCCGATGCGGCAAGGTCTGGCGTGCAGAGCCGTCCCACAAACACGAACCACGGCTGCGTTCCCAGTCGGAGCCTGCACGGAGGACAGAAGACTCGGCTCAGACCAAGCAGCGAGGAGGCTCATCCAGACATCAGAGGGGGACCTCAGGTGCACGAAATTAAAAAGAAGACATTTTAGGTGCTCCCCACGCACACGAAAACAAAAGTTAAAAAGCCCACCAAACCAGAAAACTTGTTTTACTTGATTAGAAAGCAGTCAACAGAAAAGGCTGGTGGGTGAACTGGACTTGGTCCCCGAAGGATGGAAGGAAGGACCGGGACCGGAAGGGCCCTCGGCACCACGAGACGCCCGCCCGTCAAGATAAAACCCTCACCCACCCCTTCAGAACGGTTCTCACACCCGGGCAACGGCCAGAAGCCACGAGAGATGTGTGCGGATGCGAGAACCAGGGAGACTCAGCAGCCGTGGCAGCGGGGCTCAGCGGCAGGCAGCCCTCACGGTCCCCCCAGGAAGGCGCACGCGTGGACTCAAGGACCAGCACCGCTTCAATCTGTAACTCTTCTGGAAACACGCCTAACTGGAAACACTCCCGGCCACTTTAAGCAGGTGCCAGGGAATCAATTCCTGAATTCTGAGGGCTGGTCACCCGAGGGAAAAATCAAGCATTTACCCTGAATTTCCTGGGTTGATTTGGGATATCCTGGGGTCACCAAGTCACTAACAGGAGGTGTGTGGTCAGAGCGCCGCAGTCCAGGCTGCCTGGACACAGGCGTGGGACTTTGGGCAACGTGTCTCCACCACCTGCTCTCTCCCTCTCCCCCGACGAGGAGAAATAAGACACCAAGTAAACACCAGCCTGTGCCCAGCTCCGACCTCAGGGGCATGGAGGGGCCACGCGAAGGCCGGGCTCTGCAAAGGGAGGTTTCCTGGCGGGCACACACACAGACTCAGGAGGCCAGGTGTGCTGTGAGTCGCACTCCCTCCCTGCCCGTGGCCAGAATGTATCACCTCTGGGGGACACAGGACAGACCCCACGTGAGGATGGCCTGGAAGGACATCCCCTCTGCTGGGCCCAGCACCCTCCTGGAGCACGGGAGGAGGAGGTGCTCAGCGGCCACGCAGGGCCTCATCCATTCATCTGTCCACTCACTCTGATGAGCTTCAGGGTCTGTTTCCGTCTCTCCAGCATCACGGCCTCAGGGCAGCGACCCGGGCCACGTGGGGTGGGTGAGCAAGCTGGAGGTGCCCAGGCCACAGTACCCACTGCGAGCCGTAGCTCCCTTCACTGAGTGGCCACTCCGATGTCCCAGACCCCAGCCTTTCAGACACCTCTGCAGGGGATGGGGTGACCCCCACCCCCACACGGGGCACATGTAAAGAAAGCAGCCTCAGGACTCCTCTCACGAATGCCTGACCCAGGAGCCCGGTGCCCTTGCGGGGGACACTCCAAGATGTGGTCAGACAGGCCTGTGCTCCCGGGGTCCCTGGCGAGAGGCTGGATGGAGGCAGCAGAGGAGGCTGAGACAGCCCTGTGCCTGGGGCTCTCTGCACCCACCGGACACGCACCGCCGGGTCTCTGCCCTGGCCAGCCCTAGAAACCCTGGGACGTGGCACCCAGAACTCACTGCCCTGCCTCCAAGGGGATGGCCAGCAAGTGGAGCCGACAGAAAGGAACAGGGGCTGGAGGGAACCCAGCACACCGCGGGACCCGAGCAAGAGACTGGGGCTGGGACTGGCTCGGCCACCAGGGTGGCGACGGATGGCAGGCTGTGGCACTGACAGACACGCTGCCCCGGGAGAAGCGGAGGCCACTGGCGGGGCNAGCGGGGGGGGGGGGGGGGACGGACACCACAGAGCTTCACATGGGCCTCAGGACAAAAGAACAGGCTTGTTTTAGGAAGGGACGTCAGAGCCCGGGTTCACCTAAGGTCACGGTGAAAAGGAAGCTCACTGGAGTGAAGACAATTTCTAGAAAGTCCCAACAGACTCCTTCCACAGTCTCTGTGCTCCCCAGACTCGGGCACCTCCAACCTCACTGCCGAGGTGAGCAGCACAAAAGCCAGAGGGGTGACTACAGACGAGCAGCGAAGGAGATCGGACGTTCTTTCTCGACAGCTGGAAACAAAATACTACTGAGCAGCACAGACATGAAAAGCAAAGATCCTACTGATTTTCATTAATAAAGATGGCTTTAAAAATCTCTTGGAGGAAATCCAGGCTGTGACGATCATGCAACGAATGTATTCATTTGGGAACACCTACTGCTGTGTGTGTCACTCTGCCTCTGACCCCAGAATCACCCACCAAACTTCTCCCACAGGTCCCATCCACTCTCTTTTCCTTGCCTCCCAGGAAGGGTCTGGTCTCTGTGGCCTCCGGAGCTGGAGGGTGGACACGCACCTCCACGTCAGTGGGGCTTTTGGAGGGCAGACTGGCTCGGCGACCCCTAGAGACCTGGCCCTCCCCGCCCGGCCTCTGCTCCATGGGCCTCAGGGGCTTGGAGAGTGTGAGCGAGAAAGCAGAAACAGAAGCAGCAGCAGAGGGAGAGGGAGAGAAGCAGGCTCACTGCTGAGCAGAGCCTGATGCGGGGCTTGATCCCTGGACCCTGGGATCATGACCTGAGCCAAGGCAGACGCTTCATGGACTGAGCCACCCAGGAGCCCCACCCTTGGACTGTTTCTAACCCCGATACCACATCACCCTCACCTCTGCCTTCTCCCGGCCCTGCGGCTCTTATCCAGTGACTTTAGGTCCTGTTTCTCAGCTACGCTGAGTGGGGCAGAGGCCGCGGCCTCCTTCACTGGGTCTTAGTGCAGCGCGGCCAAGCACCTCCATGAGAAAATACATTGTCTTATTTTGGGTTAAAGAGGCAAGCCATTCTCAAACTGTTAAGAAAATATACATGCGTGTACACGCGCGCACGTGTGTGTGTGTGTGTGTGTGTGTGTGTGTGTCGAGGGCCGGGGGCGGGGCGCGGGGTAGAGGGAAGGAAGAAGAGAGCAAACCTGAGTGAGACGCTCGGGAACCTGGATGGAGTATACAGGAAGTACTGAAACAATTTTTGCCACTCCTCTAACCTTGAAATTACTGCAAATAAAAACTAAACAGCAGCAGCTGGAGGTGGGAGAGCGGATCGCTTCCAGAGGAGCAAGAGTTTACCCGACAGCCGGGTTCTGAAAGCAACACCAGAAACCAGAAGCCAGTGTACGGACATGGAAACGGGCTGAAAGAAAGCCAAGCAAAACTGCTCCATGCAGTGAAAACACGGGTCAAGAATGAAGGCAGACTGGAGGCAGTTTCAGGCCGGCAGGACGGGGAGCTCCTCACCCGCAGTCCAACACCGAAGAAAGAAAACGGAAAGGAGGTCCTTCAGGAGGGAGAAAACCAGCCATGGAAAGGAGCGACAAAAACAGCAAATCCACAGAAATCTGGTATCAAGAAATACACAAATCTCAACAAATACCACGTGTACGAACCAGAGAGAACACCTGTGGGGTGACGGTGTATTGAGTGAACAAGCATGTCCGTGAGCTCATGCGAGTCCGTGGCCGCACAAGGGTCTGAGATCGAGGGGCCGCAGGGAGGGGGACAAAGTGGCTCATCAGCACCAGGCGTTAAGTTTAGGGTCTGCACCCTAAGTAACCCTCTAGGAGAAGCGAACGCTGCCTGCACAGCTTCCAAAGCAGGGGGTCAGGAGGAGGTAGGATTTAAAAGGATACAAGGTGCCGGGGTGGTGCAGTCGGTTAAGTGTCCAACTCCTGGTTTCGGCTCAGCTCACAACCTCAGGGTCGTGAGATCGAGGCCCACGTCGGACCGCATGCTGGGCGTGGAGCCTGCTTGGGATTCTCTCTCCCTCTGCCCCTCCCCCCAAAAATTAAAAATTAAAGAATGATAATAAACATATTCAAACGAAAGGCAGACAAGCAGCGCTGCAGGTGGGCCCAGTGCGGGAGAAGGTCTGCCCACACATCTGGCCACCACCACACACAGTAAGGGGAAATGGGCTAAAAGGAAAGCCGATCCATGTGCCACCCGCTTATGAGACCATTACCAGACCTACGAGGTTTGCCATGTGCAGTGCAAAAGCCTTGGGGTGCCCCCCCTCAGTCTCCAGCCTGTTTCCTGCTCTTCTGCAAGGTCTGGCTGCACCCCTTTTGTCCATGCTGCGTGCCACACATTTCCCCGGGGCGCTGGCCTTTTTACTCTTCTGGGGCTATCTTTTGATGAACAGAGCTTCTTAATGTAAACCAAATTCTCTTTTCCTTTATGATCAGCACTTCCAGGCCCTACTTAGGAAAACCGTTCTTAACCCAAAGGCCAAGAATAGCATCTTCTGCGTTATCTTCAAGAACAGTGCTGTCCAAGAGAAAGACACCACAAGCCACAAATGCCAGCCATGTCTATAATTTCAGATTTTCTAACAGCCACATTACAGAGTAAAAGGAAACAGGCAAAATTAATTTTAATAATTCTGTTTGGCCCAAATTATCATCATTTCAACATGTAAGAGATGATATAAAAACATTTTATATTACTTTCTTCAAAGTCTAGGTGCTGTGCACTTCCACACACCTAAGTGCCCGACGAGCACGCGAGGCTCTGGAACGTCTGTAGCTACACTCGTCTGGCTCAGTTACTCTCTGTATGGTGCGAGCTGCGGACACAGCTGTTGTTTTAGACATACGGGGGTGCAGTTGACCTAGCACATGCTCTATTACAAAGACTCTCTGGACCTTCTTTTTTTCTCTGTCGAACAGTCTCGCCAGAGATTTTCACTTTTTCGCTATGTTCAAAGCATCAGACTCTGGCCTTGATGACTCTGCTGGAGATGCAGTTTCCGTCACGTCAGCGGCCGCTCCCCTGCCCGCTCTCCTGTCCCACCCTCCACTTCCGTGGGCTGAGCCTGCCCCACAGGTGACACCTTTCTGATCTGTGCATCCAAGGCTTTGTCCTGCTCTCCAGTCTATGTGCAGCTCACAAGTCTCAAGAGGTAGTATGTTTGCTATCTTTCAGCTAAAAACATTTTCCACTGTCCATTACGAATCATTCTTTGTCCCCCTGGTTCCGTGAAAGTGTGTATCCTCGTATCTAAATGTAGGGAGTTAGCCTCTCTGTTGTTGATTTCTGGTCGGATTCCACTTTGGCCAAGAGCACGTTCTGGATGGCTGCCGTTGGCTGAGCCCCACGAGGTGCTGGTCAGCCTGGGACTGTTCTCTGAGCACTTCGAGAGGATGTGCAGCGGTGCCCTTGGGCTCCCTGTTCTCTCTGTGGCTCAAACGTGGGAATCGTGGCTTCCGAAGATTTCAGCCGGCTAGCACATATGGCTAGGGCGCGGCTAAGCTGAGTCGCGAGGACAAGGACTCGCCCTTCCCCTGAGTTAGTGCAGGGCAGGGGAGTGGACTCAGCCTCGCAACACCTTCCTAAGGTCCCAGGCCAGCAGGGCAGCTCCACATCCTCCCCGGGGCCCGTCCGGGGACCTGGGAGGGTAGGAACAAGAGGAGACGCGAAGCCAGGATGAGCAATTTTTCCCCCTAAAATTTTGTGTCATTTTACCAACTGCTCCCTTCTTCCCCCAGCCCCTGGCACTACTCGATCACTCTGTTCCTGAGTTCGACTTTTTCTTTCTTTAGATACCACATATAAGTGACACCACGCGGTATTTGTCTTTCTCCATCTGGCTTATTTCACTTCGCACAACGCCCCCCAGGGTCACGCACGTTGTGGCAAAGGACAGGATTTCCTTCTTCGCTGAGGCTGAGCGGCATTCCACCGTGTACAGGGACCACGTTTCTCTGCTGACCACGCAGGCTGCCTCCGCACCCAACTGCTGGGAACAACGACGGGAACGATGATGGGAACACACGCGTCTTTCGTTTGGATAAACACTCGGAAGAGAGACTGCGGGATCGCACAGTAACTCTGCTTGTAACGTCTCAAGGAAAGGCCACCCCGTTTTCCCCAGTGGCTGTACCAACTGACACCTCCACCCGCAGGGCACTGCCCCCCAGCCTCGCCAACACCTGCTACTGCCTGGCTTTTTATGATCACCGTTCCGACAGGTGTGAGGTGACAGCGCAGTGTGGTTTTGATGTGCATTCTCCCGATGAGTGATGACAAGCATCTTTGTAGGTACCAAATATTCCATCCAAATATTGGCCATCTGTAGGCCTTCTTTGGAAGACGTGCAGACGGGAGACTCGCCAGGCCACCAACACTGTGTGAGCACAGGCCAGGGATCTCACCTGGAAAGGGCACATTGGGGGCTGACCAGGCTGCAGGTAACCCCAGGGTGGGAATGGGGGTGGGGCTGAAGGGAGATGGAAAATTTGGACGAAGGGTCTTTCAAGCAGGAATATGACATGATCAGCTCTCTGGTGGTTTGTGGAAGTAAGAACATACGGCCCCCAAGTGCACATCTGGGTGCCTGCATCGGGGAGAGCCCAGAGCCGCAGGGCCTGCCTGGAGGGAGTGCAGCAAAGCCGTAGCCCCAGTGAGGTCCTGCAGTCTAGACTGGCCCCTGGACCAGGTCCGCAGCCAGAACCATGAAGTGTGTGAGCAGCCGGACACGGCCTGCACTGGCACAGGCTCTCGGCCCGGGCACACAGGCCAGAGTGCAGTCTTCACCCTAGACCCCTGCCCTGTCACTGTCTCCCAGCTGCTGTGTTACCAGGAGCACTCTGTGACCCCAAGTACAGCATAATTAGCATAAAGCACTAACAGAACAACGGGGGCCATCCACAGGTACTGCATCTTGATCCTACATCTGCATCACGGGTCTAAAAACAAACCATCAGAATAGACTCGAAGGTCAGAGCCCTGGGGGCGCTGGCCCCACGCTACAGCCCACTCCCACCGTCTGCTCCCATCCTTGCTCCTCCAGGGGACAAGCCAGCCCAAGCCTGGCACCTTGGTCACCTACAGCACCGCAGCTACCGACTGCTGGAGGCCGAGAAAAGGACCTGGCCGGGTCTGCACAGGGCCAGGCGCTGCGGAGACCCCGTCCCCCCACGTCCCGCAGAGCAGCACCTGCTCCTACAACGTGGTCACCAGGGCGGGTGCAAAAACAGAAACAGGCCCCACTTGGAGCCAGACACCAGAGCGGCACCGCAGCCGGGGAAATACCACGGTCCTCACACGGGTGTGGCGGTGACTCGGGCGGACGCCAACGCCCCACAGGCACACCGCCGGCGGCAGGAAGGGGCTGCAGCCAGCGCACGGGACGGCAGGGGCGGCGCCTCGGACCGCGCTGAGGCTGCCATCGGCGTCAGCCCTGGGTCGGCCCTGACCCACGTGTCCCTGCTGTGCCGACGGGAGCAGGGAGCGTGCTGCGCACAGCGGGCGGCAGACGCGGGGCGGCGGAGGACACGGACAGCAGGACCCCGCAGGGTCACTCCGACAACAGTGCCCGCAGGCTCAGCCAAATGCCAGGTACAAGGACGGCGAGAGCACGGCTGAGGTGCTCCAGCCCAAGCAGGCACGGCAGCTCCCGTAAGGTCTCCATCTGGGAGCCCCCCTGAACCGCCCAGGGCCCTGGCGCAGAGCGGGGGAGGACCTGCGGGCAGGGGGCGGTCTGGGCCCGGGGGGCTGGCTGGCACAGACCCACCTTCTGAGGCCTCCTGCGCCCCCTCATCCATCTCCGGCCCCGCGGTCCAGGGCGGAAGTCTGAGTCAGGTCTGGCCAGGGCCCTGAGAGGGATGTGAGCTCCATCCACAAAGACCAGCCCTGGCACCAGCTCCACCAGCAGGGCAGCGGGCTGTGCCCTCACACGGAGCGTCAGGAGAGAGGACGCCCTCCGGGCAAACCAAGGGCCCCGCCACCACCCTGGGGACTGCTCAGACCTCAGGGGCCAGCAAACCACAAGCACCACTCCTTCAAACTGTGAGTCCAGTGGGGAGGCCAGAGGTGAGGGAAACCAACACGGAGTACGAGCCCTGTCCCCACCCCACCCCCGCCCCCAGGAAGAAGCAGAGCCCGCACGCCGCAGCCCTGCTCCTCCTGAGCCCCCTGATGACGGACTGAAACACCTCGGGGCGCGGAGGAGCTGCCTCGCTGAAGAGCAGCTGCTCTCAGTCGGCCTTGGAGGAAGTACACTAACGCCACCAAGGTCACAACAAGACAACACATTTATTTTCACATGAATTATAAATGCCAGGAACTCTAAACAGAACTCAGCTGAGCCCAGCACTTCTTCGGCCAAAAAGGTAGGAGGCCGTCCCAGCAGGAACAATAGAATGTACTTGAAAACAAGTCTTTTAATTACAAAGCGTTTCAAAACCCTAGCAGGCAGAGAAGAGGCTCGGGTCTCCACCCTGACAGCCACCCACTAGCGGGCATCCCAAGACCCAAGCACAAGGCAGAGAGACAAGTCCCCTCTGCCCATCACCAACACAGAGCTCAGCCCGGGGGGCCTGCTCCCAGGAGGCAGGGTGGCAGCAGGGACAGCCTGTGTGGTGACACAGTGAACCATAAGCCGCGTGCCCATGGGCCCTTGGTGCCTTTGCACTCTCTGGGTCTCTCCAAAACCAGGAAATGTGATCACAAGGCGCATGCCCACCACACACCAGGCACCCGCTGCAAACTCCATCCCAACCAAAGCCAACCTGCAGGGCAGGGGCTGTGACCCAGGGGCTGAGGCGCAGCGGGCAGTCGTGACATGAGACCACGGGGCCTGCAGACAGCACACGGAACGAGCACCCAGGCCTCCTCGCCGGCACCCCCTCCCGAGGGCGGTGCCTACAGGACACGTGCCGGCTGCCCACACTCAGCTGGCCAGCTGCCCACTGGCAGGCACGGGGTCTCCCAGGGCGGCCTTCGCCTGACCACACCATGGACGACAGAGGCCACCGGAGGTCTGGGGAGAAAGGATGAAGCCCACCCTGCAGGGGCAGCACTCGTGACGGACTTTATTCCAGGTGCGGGAAACCCAGTGCAGCACAAAACGCCCCTCTGCTGGAAGGGGCGGAACGCTGTCCGGGCAAACAAAGGTAGCAGCTCCGATCTCCTGCCGAAGCCACGGTCCTCAGCTGCACAGCCCACGTCGGGGACGCTCAGGAAAGCTCGGGCGGCCTCAGGCCCCGCACACTTTCTGCCCGGGGCCACCCCCCAGCTCACCGAGCACGGGAGGGAAAGTCACACCGTCCACAGCGAGAAGTAAGCACGCTTCGGGAGCACCGCCGAGAGGACGCCAGGCCTCCTGGGAGGACTCCTCTCTGCAGCCCATCATCAGCTGGAGAGCAGGGCGGGCGGGGTGAGGACAGCATCGGCGGCCTAGATGCCTCTCAGCCCTTCTTTGTTCACTCGCCCCAACAGCCAAGAGGACACGGGGCAGAGGGACTGGGAAGAGGGCTGGGGCCGGGTGGGGGGACGGTGACTCGCCCACTGTGGGAGCGGCTCACACGGGGACCCTCCCGGGCACTGCTCAGAGCCAGACCTCCTGCTGTCCGCTGACCTTCCGAGAGGACCCCAAACTCACCCAGCACCTCAGAGGATGAGTACTCCTTGAGGGGCACTCAGAGAAACCCTGCTCTAGGTTCCCCACGTCGCCCCCCGCCACGCTGCCCTCTCGGCGCTCTCCGCGGCCTCAGCGACCGTGTGCAGCCTCAACAGGCACCGGGCGAGCCAGGAGCTCCTGACCAGCTCCGACGCCAACGTGAACTGAATTTCCTCCCGAGAGAACAAACCAAATGGCACACACGCTTCCAATAACCCACGCGTGTGTGCGTGTGTGTGCGTGCAGGGGGGTCATGATAAAAACTGTGCAAGGAAACACGAAATGCTGAGCAGCTCACCCCCAGCTCAGCCAGGAGCAAAGGGCAGGGCGCAGGGCCAAGCTCTGCTCTGTCCGGAGCTGCCAAGCCGAGGGCCTGGGGCTCACTCTCTCAGCCCGAACGCGTCCCCCGCCAGCGGCATCGCTGGTCCCCCGCCAGCGCCCGGTCTCCCGGCACAGCCCGGACGGCTCCGGGTTCTCCGGCCGGGCCCTGTCCGGCCGCGCGCGAGCGGACGCCCGCGGGAGACGCGGCAAGAAGCAGGGTCACGGGGCAGTCCCGCTCGGGCAGTTCGAGCATCTCCCCCCTCCGTCTTTGCTCTGGTCCCTGGAGAACAAGCTCGAAGATCTTAGCACTTGGGATTCACCCCCCGGTGGATACCGCCGGAACTCAGGCTGGTCACGGGAAAGCTAGGCCCCTGGGCGCACAGAGAGCAGCCGACGATTCGCCAAGAGCACAGGCGCCCGCGGCCGAGAACGTCCGCCCCAGCCCTGGGCGGAACGGGCCCTGACCGAACGCCCTCCTCACTCACCCGAGGGGCAAAGATCTTTTTCAGAGAAGAGTCACACAGGCAGCCGGTCACGAAGCGGGGTGAGGGCCTGCCCGCGCTACCGGGAGCGTGAGTGGCCGGAGCCCCTCCAGGAAGACCCCCCAGGCCGCGTCTGGGAGCCTGCCGGTCCCCCCCGAACTCTACCCGAGGGAACCAACGCGGGGCAGCGACGGGCAGGCAAGCGTGCTCCGACCCGCCGTCCGCCGGGAGGAGACACCCTGACGCCCCGCCACGGGGGACGAGGGGAGTCACGCGCCTCCGTGGGCGGCCACCGGTGCCGACTGCTGGGGACAGTCTGCTCCCAGTGTGACACCGGTTCTCAGCACCGCGTCCCGGTCACTCGCTCCTTGATTTCTGCATTTCCTGTGTTTTCCTGTTTCCACAACAGACTTGTGAAACCAAGTTCCATGGGAGCAGGGACCCTGCCTGGCCCTCACACACCGCAGGGGCCACAAAGGAACAGCCGCGGCGCTCCAAGGCAGCGCCGGGGCAGAGCGTGAGCGAGGGACGAGCGCCCGAGGACAGGGGTGTGGGCACGTCCACGCTCAGGAAGCTCTTCACGGAGCTGAAGATTTGGGGGTTCCTGAGACCCCTGGACGTCCACGTGGGCCTCCACCTCCTCACGCGCTTTGGTGGCCCAGCGTCCTCGTGGCCCCTGCACCGGCCCCTCAACGCTCTCTTCTCCCTGGGCCTCGACGAGCACTCTCCGTACAGGTGACAGTACTGACGCAAACGGGTGCAGCCACCAGAAACAACAAACGCACACACGTGTCCACTCTGGCGGCTCCGGGCACGTGGAAGCCTTTTACCCAGCCCGCGATTCCCCGCGCGTCCCCACCCAGCCAGCCGGACAAACGTCCCCACGCTGCCGTGACAGGACCCCCGGCCTGGCCCCGCAGGGCTCTCTGCCTGCCAAGCCACACTCACAGGACTGGCGACCACCAGCACCCACAGACAGCAGTCAAGGCCAGGGGCGGCCCTACAGCAGGGCCGCAGCTGCTCGGGCGCCCCCATGACGCCTGGCCCAGGTCGGCTCCCCTGCACAAGGCTGACACCGGGGGCTGGGCTGCTCCCACTGTGGGGTCGCCCCGGCCTTCCTCCCTGGCCTCCGCCCACCGGGAGCCGGAAGCCCCCACCCGACCCCTGCAGTGTCTCCAACCAAAACCTGCACAGCAGGCGAGACGACTCCAGGTGGAGACCCTCCGCTGGCAGCGCGCTCCGTGGAACGCCGCGGAGCAACAGGAGCGCCCCTCCCTTCAGGCAGGGACCGGGTCCCGGGCGTGCCAGTGCACCAGACTCTGGGGGGCCAGGAGCAGGTGCGAGTCANCCGGGGGGGGGGGGGGGGCACGGAGACCCGGCTGGGGCTGCTGGCTCGCGACGGCAGCGCTGACCCAGGGCCAGCGCGTGGGGTTAGTCTAAGATGGTCTACGACCCCATGGGACCCCCACCACACGCCATCCTTCTGAGCAGCCAGAAGGGACGTTGGAGGCCCCAGGAGCTCTCGGTGCAGAGCTTCCCACCCCCTCCTCGCAATCAACTAACGACCCATCCTCCCCCCGCCCTCACCGGCCACCCCAGTGCCAGGCACCTCCACGTGGGCGACCTCAACCGTCTACAACCACGGCTGCCACACAGCAAGGGAAGGGAACAGCTCACTCCCACGTCCTCAGAAGCAAACCAGGCCCAGGAGGATAAGGACCTTAGGAGGGCCACACGCTAGGGTCAGCCGCGGCCACCCACACCTTCACTCCCAGCCCCCGCAGCGGTTAGGAAGGCAGCACCAAGGTAGAGCTGCGGTGACAGGGGTGCCCAGCTGTCCCCGTCAGCCTGCAGTGCAGCGCTGGACCCAGGACACCCCCTCCCACCGTCCCTGCTGGGAAAGCTCTGCTGGTGTCCCCCCACCCCCTGTTCTTTGATGTGGAGACTGTACCTTGTGACCTATCAAAAGGGTTGGCTTTGGTGAGCCAGGCTTACGCACAGACAGGGAGGCTGAGGGGGTGAACTGCCTGGAAGAGGAGGCCTCCCCGGGGGTTGGTGGCTGGGCTTCTGACCACTGCACACTGTGGGAGAGGAAGGCTGTGTGCTCTGACGCCTGCTGCCGGATGGGGTTTGTGAAGCCTGTACGGAAAGCCCGGGTGGTCAGTCAGCCTGCAGCGTGAGGCTGGTTTCCAGGGTACGATCCAGCAACGACACACTGCACACACGGCCCTGTGCTCCTCACACGTGCGTGCCCCACACTCCAGCCCCAGAAGGGCAGTGTGCTCCCCGTGGAGTTCAGACTTCCCTGCCTTTCCCTGCGGGCACTCACGTGCTGCGGAATGGGCTGGAAGCACCCCCTTCAAGCGGGAACACAATGGGCCAATGCTCTGCCAGGCAGGTGCTACCCACATTCCAGAGTCCAGCTCTGCCTCCAGAGGGACACTGGGCCGTGTGCCCTCAAGGACACGTGGCCACGGGCAGCCATCTGCACCACAGGAAGCGACTCCCAGTCAGCTGTCCCGGCACCTCAGGCCGACAGCAAGGAGGAGACCAGACCGCCCCAGCAGGTAGGCAACAGCCTTGAAATGGAAAAAGCCACAGCCGGGAAGCACAGCTGTTTGGAAGCGGCTCCCTAACGAGCAGCTGGGGCTGGGGGCTAGTGCGCACCCCCCACCCTCCCGGCGGGGCTCCTCTGCGCTCCTCTCCGGGACCCTGCAGCTCCCAAGGAACCCACAGGATGGGCTGGAGGGGCCGCGGTGTGTGCAGAAGCCAGAGCCCACCTGGGAGGCGGGACCGAGCCAACGGGCCCTGAGCATGGGGTCTGGGGGCCTACAAGGTTGGAAGCTGCTGTTGGCTCGGTCCTGTGCTGATGGGTCATGTGTGTTCCACAGGGAGCACAGTCTCTGCCTGGTGCAATGTCGCTGGCACGGCCCTGGTTCTCACCAAATCCCCTGCCCCACAGCAACTAAAGCACCAAGCTGAGGCCATGTCCCCACGGCCTCCTCAAGGCCTGCTCAGGGAGGGGCAGACAGGGCCAAGGTGGCAGCCCGCTCTGGAACAAGCGCTGCCAAAGCCCCGAACTGCCCGGGACGCGTGGCCCTCACAGGGCTGGGCCTGCTTCTTCACTCTGCGGGCAGCGAAGCGACCATGGGAAGTGGTCGCCCAGGCTCAGAGGGAAGCTGAACCTCAGCTCATCCGGACCCCTCGCTGCTGCCTCCACAAGCTGCTCAGAGAAGTAACGCCAGGGTGAAAGGCAAGGCCGTGCATCCGGAAGCAGGCTCCGGGCAGGAAGCAGAGGGCTGAGCTGACAGAGGACGGACCCGGGGCGCTGCTCGCTCAGGATCGGACACCTCCATGGGAGCACGCGGCTCCTGCTGAAGCAGACGCCTCCTTTTCCAGGCCACCCCTGCGCAGGCGGGGGCACTCGGCACGGCCTCTGCTCCCCAACTTCACTGCCTTGCACCCTGGCGCCACCCCCACAGGCGTGACCGCCCCCAGCAGGCCCAGAGAACGGAGGGAAGGACAGGGAGGGAGAGGGGGAAGGACAGAGGGAGGGAGTCTCGGCGCGGGGATGGCCCAGGAGGGGTGGGGGCGGGGGGCAGGAGCTGGCACAGGTCAGGCACCTGAGCCGCGAGGGGAAGTGTGGCAAGAAAGCGGGTCTGTGGGTGGCTGCCCCAGCAGGGGGCAGCAGGAGAAGGAAATGTGGAGCCCTGTGGGAAGAAGGCCCCGGCCAGACGGTTGGGAGGGCAGGCCGGGACGGAGGCGAAAGATGAACGAGGTGGGTGCGGGCAGGAGCGAGGACCTGCTTCTCAAACGCTCTGGGAGAAACTAACAGGCGCGGACCAGGAGCCCGTCTCGGTGAGGCCAGGCCAGGCGCCCTCGCAGCCTCCCGCCTGCGGCACCAGGAACACACTCGCAATTAAGAGGGTGGCAGACGCCAGGGAATAAGCAGCCATGGCCCCGTGCCTCGATGACAAAGGCAGCCGTGCCTTCAGTGCCCAGGGCTGCAGCACCCCGCAGGAGCCGTCCCAGGCACGGGGGAGGGAACCCAAGGGAGGGCCCAGCAAGCCCACAGCACAAAGGTGGCCGTGGGAGAGCAAACGGGGTCCCCTGCGCCTTTCCGACAGCACCGCGGTCATCTCAGCAGGAGTGCTGGCACCCGCCAGGGGACGGCAAGCCCAGCATGATGACACTCCCCCAGCTCGGGGAACAGGCAGGCCACCGATGGAGGGTGCTGTCCACTTGGGGATGGCGTCAGGCAGCCTCCAGACAGCGCCAAGCCCCAGGACCCCTGCTCTCTGCCCGCAGGCGCCCTGAAAGCCAGACCCGCCACAAAACCCTGGGCTACGCTCCGGGTGCCAACCTGGCAGTCCCGAGAGCAGCTGTGCCCACAGGACGGTGTGGCCGTCAGATGGGGCTCCCGTTAGGGACCAGGACACCAGGGCTATCTGCACACAACAGCAGCTCTCTGAGAGCAAGCGCAGGTGACAGTGACCCAGGGCCGTGCTGAGTGCCAGTCCCGCCCTAAGGCTGCAGCGCCGTGAGGGTCTCAGCGACGGTGACAGGGACGCACCCTGCACACCCCGGGCCCTGCCTGGAAGTGGCCACAGGCGCCGAGCCGCTGTGGGTGCTGTGCACACAAGCCGGGGGGGGGGGCAGGCGAGGGACGACTCCCACCCCGCCCCCACCCCGAGGCTCCAAGAAGGAACCACAGGCCAGGCTGGTGCTAAGCCCCTTGCAGCTGGGGGAGGCGGGGCTCTCCACAAGCCCTGAGGCGCACCCACACTACGTGTGGACGCCACAAAATCCCCAACCACGGCTAGGAAGCCGACTCCTGCGGCCGTGTTGCAGATGAGCAAACTGAGGCTCAGGGAGCCCTAACGGAGTTGCAGGGTCAGGATTCAGCCCCGAGGCGTGTGGTCCCTGAGCCACGTTGTCAACACGTCTGTGCGGAGACGTCTACCTGGCCTCCCGACAGACCTCACCTGCTGCCCGAGCAAAAGGCTCGGCGCTGTTACAGACCCCCGGACCCCCGGTGCCCCTGCCACAGCGCCTGAAGTGTGGCCCAGGGGCCAAGGTTAAAGCTCTTCTAACCACGTGAAGACGGTACTCGCCGCTCCCATTCTCACACAGGTGCACCGCAGAGCTTTCCAGAGGCAATGAGACTTGGTAAGACTCTAAGAGAATGAACCCAGAAGCAGACATAAGGATCTAGCTCACGAGATCTACAAAAAAGGCCATTCTTGTCATGTTTTTTACGCTGCAAAATATAGGTTTATAAAAAAAATTTTTTAGGAGAACCTGGGTGGCTCAGTTGGTTAGGCGACTGCCTTCGGCTCAGGTCACGATCCCAGGGTCCTGGGACTGACCCCGCATCCAGCTTCTTGCTCAGCAGGGAGCCTGCTTCTCCCTCTCTCTCTCCCTGTTACTCTGCCTGCTTGTGCTGTCAAATAAATAAATAAATAAAAATTTTTAAAAATTATGCTAACATACGCCGGGTTTATGATTCTTCTTAAGTGAATTAAAGAATATTTTTACAGATTTCTTGACTTTAACTTCTAACATAGTAAATGTTGATAGCTGTAACAAGCTCAATAATTTTTAAGAATGTAAGTGGGGCAGAGCTTGAGACCAAGAAGTTTGAGAGCCTGCACCAGAGTCCACATGCAGAGGGGCTTTATGAGGACACTGAGGCCCCAGCCATCAACCCACAAAGTTGGGAGAGGTGGTGGTCCTTGTTCAGAGCCACTCAGTTCCGGAGTTCATTTCGCAGCAACAGACGCCACTCAAAGCCCACGCTGAGAAGCGCTCAGGCAGGCGCCAGAGCAGAGACACGTTGATGTGGCACAGCAGGGCCAAGTACGGCGGACCCCAGGACTGGATGTGAGGCACACACCGACAACCTGGTTAGGCTGCCCACACTATTCTTGGGAGCTGAACCCGCGAGCCATGCAGGAGGGCTCTCCCTGCTGCCCTTGGAGGGCACAGCCAAGGACGTGACTGCTCCACTGCATATTGGCCGTGCAAGCCAAGCCCCAACACAGGGCAACTCCAGAGCTGCCGTGTTCTCAGACAGTCCGCGAGCCCAGGGCCAGCCTGCTGGAAAGGCTGGAGGAGAAGACGGAAAGACAGCCCACGTGCCTGCCTCTTGGGGGAGAAGCTGTACGCCTCTGTGGGAGCTCTGTGCCCTCACCCTACACATAAGTGCTCAATGAACACCAAAAATTGCCACCATTGCCCGACACACCAGCAACATCCCAAACAGGCGCGATCTGTCGTAGGCCGCGACTCCACGCCACACTCTCCGTGGGACGTACCCAGGGACAGCCATAGGAAGGAAGAGGAGGGATGCCGCACCCCAGCAACTGTGCATGATCAGCTCTTTCGACCGTCTTCAAAGAGAAAGGAACGAGAAGGTGACAATGTGAATGCGGCCGCAGCCCAGAGCCCCACGGTTCCACGCAAGCACAGCCCCACCGCAGCCGCGTGGCCTGGACACCCCACCCACCACCTCCTCCTCCTCCTCTAAGCTTCCACAGTTCCCTCCTCGCTTCGACTGTCCCGACTTCCACGTTCCCAGGCAGGGTTCTACAGGGTAGCACTCAACACGGACGGGTGTGCCCCGGCCAGGAGAAATCCTGTACAGAAAGGAAAACAAACACAGGCAGACAAAGAGCGGGAGGCACTCCCGCCAAGTCAGACAGGAACAGCACGCACCCCCTCCACTTCCGGACAGGCCGACACCGGCAGGAGGAAAGGCACACACGAGTCACCCGGGGACCAAGAGCAGCCCCCTGACTAGCCCCAGGGCCCCGGTGCCTGAAAAAGGTGCAGAGGGTGCCTCAGCGAGCACCTCACTTGCCACACAAGCACGTTCACGACAAAATCAAGAGTGCGGGGTTTGGCTGTGTCTGTTTCCGGGACCACCGTAAGGGTGACGCAGAAAATGCTGGGACGGCGGGAATGCCAGAACTGGAGGCCCACCGAGGCCTCCCACACCCACCTTCCCAAACCACACGGCCACAACAAAGGCCACGGCTCCCCCAACGGGAGATCTCAGAGGTGACGCCGGCCCCCTCGGTACCCAGGGAGCCCCTCTTGAGCCGCGGTAGCTGCCAACACGGTCTGGCTTTTCCAGGACTCTGGGCGGTGGCACGCAGTGGTAAGAACAGCCACACAAAGGCCAGAGGCAGGACGCCGAAGAGGATGGACCCAGGCCCTGCCGGGCTGCAGATGTCTCAAAAGCACCTGCAAGGAAGACAGGCTGCCAGCACCACTTGCCGTCCGACCACCCTCCCTGCAAAGCGTTTCTGCAGCACCTCTGGTGAGTTCCCAACCTATCTCCCACCAGAGGCACAGCTTCGAAGACACGCTGCACGAGGCTCCCAGGGGACACTCCAAGCACAGGGACAAATGAGAAGTGAGGTGGTGCTGAGAGCTCCTGGGTGCACAGGGCTGGTCCCACGAAGGGGTTCACGTGACCGCTGCTCTCTTCAAAGGGCATCTGAATGCAAATCAGGCCCATGCCCCAAGGACTGCCTGGGTGGGGCCGTGGGCACAGTGGCTCCACATCCCTGGACGTGCTGTACCATCACAGCTTCCAAGGGGGTCGACGGCTGGAGGACACTTTTGCCCCTCAGGCCGCTGCGCCTTTGCACAGGCCTGGGCCAGAACCTTTCCTCCCTCCTACCTGGAAAATTCCTACACATCTGCCCACAGGAGCCACCTGAGCACCCCTGCTCTGAGCCACCCTGCCAGCCTGGCCTCCCCACCTCCAGCTCGACCTCATTCACTCCACGCTCCGTCCCCCGTGCCGTGGCCCTCCGGTGCCAGCCTGAGAAAGCAGAAACCGTGTCTCCTTGATCGTGGACGTGCGGGGCCGGGCTCACGACAGACGGTGAATGCGGCCAGGACCCGGAGGTCTCCTCAGCTGAGGACGTGGTCCAGCTCACTGTGGGAAAAGGCTGGGTCACAGCAGCATCACTCATGATGGGCAAAAGTGGGAACAATTCAGCTGTCAACAGAGAAGCCACGCGTGCTGAGCTCTGTGCCCTGGGATGTTATTTGGCCGTGCAGAGGGCTGACGGCTGATACCTGCACAATGCGGGCCAACTCTGACAACATCACGCTAAGTGACCGGCTACAGAAGCCCCCCCTGCTGTGATTCTGCACGAAATGCCCAGAATCGGCAAATCGAGAGAGAGAGTCAATCGGTGACTACCCGGGGTGGGACAGGGAGTGACTGTTGACGGACACGAGGCTCCTTTGGGCTGAGGGCAACGTTTGCAAGCTAAACTGTGTTGACGGCTACACAACCCTGTGATTTTACAAAAAGTCACCTACTTGTTATACTTAAAACAAGTAACCTTTATGGTATGTAAACTATCCCTCCATGAGATTGTTAAAAAAGAAGTTTAAAGACTCAAGCAAATTCAGTCGGGGTGTCCTTACGGTGGGGTCTGTCAGGGTCTTTCAGTCCCCGGCGAAGTCCTCCCCCGAGGCAAAGTGCAGAGAAAAAGTCATCAGCATCCCACGACATCGCCACGCAAGTACAGGCGCACCAGCTTCTATCTCCTGCCACGGAGCGCAAGATTCGCGAAGGCAAAGCCAGACAGGCCAGAAAGCCCTGCGGCCCTTTAGAAATACCTGCCCGCTGACCGAGAGCACCGACTCGCACTGCGCCAGCGCTCAGCGGCCCAGCCCGGAGGTGCGTCTCCAGCCGGAGCCAAGGAGCTCTGGGGCACACACCGCACGCACCTGCCCACTGCTCCAGGAGCAGCAAGGCAGCGCAGCCCCGGGAAGGGGCCAGTGTGTGCCTGCCCCTGCCCTGGCTGCGGGCCAGGCTGGAGGGCGCAGGGCAGGCATGTCCCTGCAAACTCCACCCTGTCGGCCCCACCCAGGACGGCGGGAGGGCGGCTCTGCTCCCCGACTCCGCAGTGGGAGGAGGTGCCCTTCCTCTTCTACACTCCCAGATGCTTGGAAGCTTCTGGACTGTGCTTTCTGTGGCGTAAAAATTAAACCGCTCTTCTGTCGTCCGCTCACAAATGCCTGTCAGTGTCGGGTAAGAACAAGACAGAAGTCCTCCCCACACTACCACGCCCTGTGCTGTGGGCCCCCACTGGCTCTGGCCGTGCGGCATCTGGCGCAGCCCATGCAGCGCCTCTTCCGGGGCTCACTTCCTCCCCACGGGCAAGGGCGCCACCCCGTCCTCAGCTGTCCAGAAGGGAGACAGCCAAGGACCAAAGACACGGCCACACCACGAGAGCTGACCTTCCTCAAGTCAGAAGTTACTCTTTGTAAAAAAGAAAAGAAAAGAAAAATTACTGTACACCTACTTCACCAGCCAGTTCCAAGCCGAGCAGAGGAAATGGACAGTAAAACACACAGGTGCAAGCTACACATCACAACATTTTTCTCCAAGTAAGTCCCACAAACTCCAACGGCAAGTCGTAACACGCCGGCATTATTCTTGGCCTCCCCGGGGAAGGTTTCCCGCAAGACCTCCCTTTCCTCAGATGAGGCCGCCCGTGTTACTCAGCAAAGCACGCTGTGCGACAGGGAAGTGCGTCCGTCCGCGGCTCTGCTCGCCACGGCAGCCGGCAGGGAAGGCGGGAGCCGTGTCCTGGGTCACCTGAGATGAACCAATGCAGAGAAACTCTTCCACAAAAAAAACAAACAACGAGACTGTTTAAAACGTGACGACGGGATAATGAACAGTGTGAACTTATAAAAAGAATCAAGAAACAGTCAGACATAACACACTTCCTCAATTCTTCCAGGCTGAAAACCACTGAAAGGGTTAACGGCCAACGAAAGCCCCAGCACCGATCACACAAAAGGTGCCGGGCAGGGGTGAGCTCCTTCACCTGCCGAGGGCTGGCTCGCGCGGGCTGGCTGGGCGCAGACCACAGGGGGGGAGCGCCGGGCTCGCCGCCGCCCTCTCTACGGCAGATGCTCAGCAAACATGTGGGAGGGACAGAGGGCGCGGCCCCGCCAGCTCCCCTGTCCTGGGGTAACACCGTGAACACAGGCTCTGGAGGAACGTCGCTGCTTGACCAGGAAATCCTATCACTTTTGTTTAAAAGGGTGGCGGACTCACAATGAAGGAACTGTGGAAGAATTCCTGACTCCCAGGGTCCGCTGTGCGATGCACTACGACCAGAAAACACACAGGATCACCGAACTCATCGGAACCCGAACTGGGGACGTCTGGGGCCCTCTGGACCGGTTCCGCGGCCAGACAGCAGTGGGGCCCCTGCCCCGTCAGCGCCCCCGGGAGCGGCAGCTCCAGGCTGCGTGCCTGTCCCAGCTGCCCTCCTGCAGCGCCCGGACCGGCCTCCTCGGCCGGCACCCAGAGGGCAGCGCTCCACGGGCCTCGCCCAGAGGACCGCTCGCTTCCCGGTCCTGACGAGGGCCGAGCCCCCGGCCCTGGAAAGCCCAGCCGTGGGGTTAGGTTCTGGACGTTTACGACGATGACAGCAAAGTCCACAAAGCACCGAACCAGTCAGTTTAAAAGACGGACGGTCAGTTTTCAGCACAGGGTACCTGCTTCTCAGGGACAGGAACACGTGATAATCACACAGACAAAGCACCCGTCGGCTGCCTCCGACCACCCGACTGCCCCCCGAAGCACATGTCCAGCCCCCATCAGCAGCCTCCTTCCCTGACTCGGACGCCCTGGGAGCCCGGGGGCCTCCAAGCCAGGCCCTCCCAATAAAGGCAGGACGCGTCTGGGCTTCAAAATAAAGCAAACGCAGCTGCTCGGCCTCAAGGCTCCGTGCCCGTGGGCGACAAAGGCCCCCCATGAAACCCATCTCCCCCCGACAGAGGCCACCCCTCGCCGATGCCCGGCAGTGTGCGAAGGGCGTCCCTCCACGACCTCGGACCCCTCGCGAGCCCCCGCGGTGTCCCTCGCACGGAAGACGGAGGGCCGCCCTGGAGAGCTGCGCCGGTCACCTGCAGTCGCCCGGCAGCCCGCGGGAAGGCCCGAGGCCGTCTGCCTCTCCCGGGAGCCAGCGGAGCACGGCCGCACGGTGGCCCCACGGTGGCCGCACGGTGGTCCGCACGGTGGCCCCACGGTGGTCCGCACGGTGGT
>LNAC01001240.1:13977-23990 GCA_002007465.1 Ailurus styani | reverse complement strand
TCGGGCCGCGGGGGCCCAGCGACCCGGCGTGGCGACATCGCCAGCCCGCATTCCGCAGCGACGCGCACCCGCCACCCGCCACCCGCCGCTTAAAGGGCCAGGCTCCCTTCCGTCCCCGCCCCGCCGGACGTCACCGCCAAGCAGCTGCGGGGGGGGGCAGTGGTCACAGCAGCCGCAGGGACCCCAGCGCCCGCCTGCCACCCGCGCCCGCAGGCCTCCCCTGTCACGGGGGGGGGGTGTCTCTCTGCCCTCCCGGCGCCTCGGCCCCACCCGCGGGGCTGCGGCCCGTCCTTGTGCGGCGCGGAGCCCCCTCCCCTGCGCTGCCGAGGCCCGCAGGTCACTTCCCCTTTCTGGCGGGGCCGCATCCCCGGCCCCACTCGCCCCACCTGCCCATCCTCCCCGGGCTGCGGCTGTGCTTGCCTCAGGGGCGGGAGCCGGGCCAGGCTCGGGACTGTCCCCACTCTCGGTCCTGACTCGGTGCCACTGGGAGCCCTTCTCATGCCCTGGTGGTCATGACTGCGTCTGGCCTGGCCCTCGGGGAAATGGGGGCAAACACTCTAACCTCGCAGGGAGGGGCAGGCAGGGAACAAAGAGCAGGTGGCAGCCCCAAGTTCGGTGGACCAGGAGGGGCCCGCCAGGTCTCAGGTGAGCCCTCCCGGCACATCCCAGCCTAGACCTACCCCACTGCCTGCTGGGTGCGGAGCCCCAGCCTCCGGAGGAGACAGACTAGATGCTCTGGGCTTTCCCGGGCAGCCTGGGGTCAGGGAGGGCGCTTCTCTGGGACCTGTTTCTCAGACTCCCAGAAGACCTGATGGCTCCCACTCCTGACCAGAGAGCACGGTGCACACACACACACACGCACACACACACACAGTGGGGCTCCCGGTGGGCTCCTGTTCTGCCCAGGACACCCCGTGAAAAAGCCCAGAGCCTCTGTCCTCTCTCCCTCTTCTCCCTATCCGCTCAGCCCTCAAATGGAGTCCGGGGGGGCAGTGGCTGAATCAGAGAGCCTGCAATTCTGGGGCCTCTGGCCCTCAGAGTTCCCACACGTGCACACGAACCCCACACCCCGCCCCACAAGCAAGCACAGATCACCAGCCTCCCAGAGCCCCACATAGACGCAGACGCCCTTTGACCGTGTAGACCCAGACGTGTGTGTAGACGGCAGAACTCACGCCTGCACACGACACGGACCCACCAGGAAGCCTCCCACGGGCTGTGGCGAAGGCCCGTGCTCCCACTGGACACCAGCACCAAAGAGCCAGCCAGCCCGGTGCCCACAGACCACCCCCCAGGGTGCTCCCACATAAGGGGATGCTCAGCGCAGGCATGGGGACTGTACAGAAGTGTCCAGGGGCGGTGGGGGGGCTGACTCCATCTTCAGAGGCCAGGGGCAGGAGCTCCCCCAGAGGCCCCGGGCCTGGGCAGGGAGGGTGCACCACCCTGGGACAGGCCAGCTCAACCCAGCCCTGGGCCCTGGGCCGCCCCTGGGAGGTGGGTTCTCTGGAAGTGCCTCAGGCCCTGCCAACAGGAGGAAGGAATCATCAAGAACCAGGGTGTGCGTGTGTGCGTGCGCACGCGTGTGTGCATGTGCGTGCGTGCGTGCGCGCGTGTGTGTGTGTATGGGGGGCTTCCCAGCCTTCAGGGTGCCTGGCTGCTTCTGGGGACCAGGAAGCCCTTATGGGGCTGGCCCCCAGGCTGGGGTCGGGCACCCTGGCCTGGCAGCCTTCACAGGCGCTCTGGGTCTGGGACCAGCCCTGCTCGGATTGGGGTCTGCAGGGGACGGGGGCTGTGTCCCTCTCGGACAGCTGGAGGGGCAGAGACACCTCCTGGCCTCGATCGTTTCCCTCCTCCCCTGCCACAGGATGGTACGTAGGGCTTTCCTCTTGCCTAGTCTTCACCTCCTAGTGGCGGGGTAGGCCTGTGTTGGGGGTGCTGGAGTGTGCGGGTCTGGGGGGGGCATGGAGCCTCGGAGAACTCCAGTCACTGACACAGCGCTCCCCCCCACTGCCCCCCAGTAGTTGCTGGTCTCTGGGCTCAGAGAAGAGAGCGGAGGTGGACGCAGAGACTGACTCCCTGGATGCCCCCAACCGTCCCCCCAGAGCCAAGCTCCCAGTGAGGAGATAGGGGCAGCGAGGAGAGGGTGCCCGGAGCCCCCTGCCCGGGGCTATCTGGAGCTCACCCGTGAGGATGGCCACGCTGTCGAAGCAGCCGTCCAGCTTGCTGAGCAGGATGGAGAGGAAGCTGTCGGCGGCCAGCACGCTGGCGTCCCGGGTGCTCTGGTCATAGACGACCACGTCCTGCGGCTCTGTGGCCTCCACCTGGAGGCCGTAAGGGCAGAGGTCAGGGCACTGCTGGGCGCCTGCCAGATGCCCCCATCCCCCGCTGCCACCCGCTGCTACCGGGCAGGCTGTGGCAGGGAGGGGCCAGTGCCCCTCTGCTGCCTGGAGGGACGGGCAGGCGCTCAGCCGCCCACCCACCTCGAGGCTCACACCCGGCCAGGCGTGAACGCCCGTAGCCGCACAGGCAGGCCCTCAGAGCCGGCGGGAACGGGGCACGGTCATCCTCGAGTCCTGCCCGCACGCACAGGCCCCTGCGCTGAGGGAACGGACACGGCAGGCACCCACCGCGGGCCAGGCCCCCACGGACGAGATCAGGGGACTATAACGGGGTCCTCGGGCGCACTCACGGGGGGCCACAGTGACAGGAATGTACGAACATCGTCAGGATTGCTGGGGCCAAGGGAAAACCAGCCCCCGGGCCACTGGGAGGCACATCTTGGGGTTTCTGAGGGCGGGGGAGCCTTTGGGTGTGGGCAATTCCCCAGCCAGCGATGGGAAATGCGGCGGCTGCTGCAGCCCCCCTTCATCCAGGAGGCAGCTAGAAGTTGGGGCTCCCCGGCCCTCCTCCCATCCCGAAGGCCCAGCCTTGGGACCGGCTGCTGAGCAGCTTTTGCTCCAAGTGGCTAATGCCCTGCCCCCCAAGCACACTCAGCCCCTAAGCCAGCTGAGCCGCCAGCCCCGGGCCGATGATGTCACCAGCAGCCAATGGGATCGCGCTCTGGCTGGGAGTCCTCGCTGGGGGTGATTAATCACCGGATTCCCCTCATTGAGGCTGCAGGGAGCTCTTCTGGCCTTGGTGGGGGGGGGGGGACTCCCCGCAAGCGGCTGTGCCACCTGGGTCCTCTCACATCCAATTCTGCTGGCGCAGGGCCTGTGACCCAGACCCCTCCCCAGCTCCAGGCTCCTGGCCATGTCTCCCCACTGGAGGGGCCCCCGCCTTCCCAGGTCAGGGGGCCAGTGGTCCCTCCCAGTGCCGGACCTGATGCTCCTGGCTAACGGAGACAGGATTGTCCCCTGCAGGAGACCTGGGACATTCTAGGGGGGAGGGGCACGGGGAGAGAATTCTGGGTCACTCAGAACTCTAGGGGAAAGAACTGGGGGGCTGGGCACACGATGGTTCAGCATAAGCCTCTTGCCCGCATCCCCCACCCGCACCCCATGTCTTCCTCTGGGTTCTCACAGCGCTCCGTGTATGCCTGACCAGCTGCTAGCCTGGTCCACTGCGCCTCTGTGCCCCCACCCCACCCTCGTGGCCCTCTCTGAGCCCTGGGCTGGGCCCCAGGGACACTGTCCAGTCTCGTGTGGGGAGGCCTCTCCCCGGGGGCTAAGTGAGGACCTAGACGGGGTCAGCAGGCTCCGGCGCGAGGGAATCGGCTCTGGGGAGACGGCTCCGCAGGGGGCCTCCCTGGGGACGGGCATTCGCGCCCCCTCAGAGGAAGCTCAGGGAGGGGGTGAGAGCTGCCTACCTGGCCCAAGTCAGAATGTTCTGACCCTGGGAGCTCAGTCTGGGTTTGAGGACAGCCGGGGGGTCCCTGTGTACCCTGCTGAGGAGCTCTGCCCCCACCCCTGGAAGGCACAGGGGCCTGGTGGGGACGGGGGCAGGGTGCGGGCGGCAGGCGCCGGGTACCTGGTCACGCGCGGCTGGCTGGATGAGCTCGGCGATGGTCACTTTGCCCTGCTGCAGCCGCCGCTTGACCAGCTTGGAGCAGCAGATGTTGACGGAGCTCAGCACGTGCCAGCTGTTGTACTCCACGAGCGAGCGGCTGTCGATGACCAGCGGCCCCCCAGGGCCGCCCCGCAGGAGGCTGGCCAGCTTCTTGGCATCCATCACCTTCCGAGGGAGCCGGTCCCCAGCCATGGTGGGGCAGGGGGCAGCGGGGAGGGGGTGAGCCCTGAAGGGACCAGGGGCTGCTCCGCAGGCCGGGGATGTGGCCTAGAGTTTGGAGGGCCCGGGCATGGTGCCAGACCTGCGGGGAGAGGCAGAGGGTGAGCAGGGCTGGGGCCCCCACGGTGGGCACCCGGCCAGCGCCCCAGGCAGGGCCGACCTCAGGAGGGCCCATGCTGGGGCCCAAGGGCACCGGAACGGCCGAGCCTGGCGGGCACCCGGGGGGGCCCTTTCTTGCCCGGGGTAAATCGGCAGCCCCTCAGGCTCTATGAAAGGCAAGTCCCTAGACAGGTAAGGTGAGCGAGGTGGGCTCTGTGGCCCATGGGACCGGGAGAGTGTGCCCCGCTGGTCCCGTCCGGCACTGCACTGGGCGGGCCACGGCGACGGGCTCTCAGCGGGACAGAGCCAGGCAAATGGGGGCCACAGAGGGAAGTACTGGGCTGGACAGGCAGGACAGGCCTGAGGACCCACCCTGGAGCCCTTGGGTTCGTGGACACTGACTCCATCCGGAACCCTTCATTCTGTCGTCCCATTGCTGGGATGCCCACATGCCCCCTCTCTGGCCCGCATGCTTCTCCAGAACTCTGGGCGAGGCAGGGTCCAGAACCCGCAGTCCCTGCCCCAGCACACCGGCCCCCTCCAGCCCCATGCAGCGCAATCACTCCCTGAGCTGATCATCGGGACCGGAAGGGGTGGGGCTGGGGTCTTCAGGGGAGGCCCCCGGGGCAGGGTGCTGGACGGGTCTCGGGCTGGAGGCGGGGCTCGCAGCCGGAGCCGTGGGGCCTGCCGGGTGCCAGGCGCACAAAGGGTCTGGGGCCAGCGTCCGCCTCCCTGCAGGGGTGTGTCACACGCTCACAGAATGGAGGGGGCGGCGGGCAGGGTATGCCGGGCCCACTGAAGGCCTGAGGTCGAGGGGGACCAGGGGCTGGTAGATCCCAGGAGGGGGTGGGATGGGTGAGAGGCAAAGTAGGTGACCCAGATGCAGGACTCTTGGGGTGCGGGGACTCTCAGCACGGCCTGTAAGGGCTCTCGGGCTGAGGGGTATGTGGACAAAGTGCGAGGTAGTGGGGACGGGGACCCCAGATCCCGGGGCTGAGACCCCTCCTGCGGGTTTGGTGCTAGGACTCGGCCACACACCTGCCCCCCACACCTGCCAGGACCAGCCTTTCCTAGGTGCCCCCAGCCTCCCAGCCCCCCAGGAGCCACACAGCCTGAGGGTCCGGACTTGACTTTACAGATGGGGAGGTGGAGACGTGGGGAAGGGGCGGGACTAGCTTCAGGTCACCCCACGGACACCGGTCAGGACCCACGGCCTCTACCACTTGTGTTCACTCGGGGTCGTCCCCCACCACACCCCCTCCCAGGTCCAGCACGGGAGAGGCTGGGGCAGATGTCAGAGGGTGACCCCCTCAGCAAGTCCCCAACGTGCGGCTGCAGTGGGTGTTGGGGTGAGGCCCCCCGAGCACACTCGTCACACTTCAGGCGAGCTCCCTGGGTGGGGATGGCGGGCTTCCCAGAGAATCAGGTGCCAGGCAGGTGCGGAGCTTGTCTGCGGGCCATGGTCCCCGGAGCTGGCCCAAAGGGAAGTGCCCAGGATGGCCCTGGCCAGAGGGCGAGGCTCCGGGGTCCCATTCACAGAACGCCGGCTCCCCAGGCACGGTAGGAGAGAGGCCCGGGGTGCCGCTAGGGCTCCTGTCCCTCCTGAGGGCCACACCAAACAAGGTCAACAGCAAAGGGCCCGTCTGCCAGAAGGGGCACCCCACGTGCTGAGGGGGTCTTCACTGGCTGGAGGCGTCCTGTCTGTGGAGGGGGTTCCCCAGCTGCCCGGGGGACCGCACCGGCCCTGTCTGCTGAGGGGGGTCCCAGCCTGTGTGCTGAGGGCCCCCAATTCGATTCCTGTATGAGGTGTTTTGAGAAGCTTCTGAGTTCCAACCTGCATCTCGTCAAGACTGGCAGATCGGCCGCAGCTACCAGTCCCCCTCCCACGAGCCTCCGGCCACTGGATGCCCGACCAGGAGCCCAGTGCCGAGGCTCGGTCCCTGAGCCAGAGGCAGTGGGGCAGAGGGGCACGCAAGGTCCCTACCAGTAAGGTGAGGGCAGACTGGTTCCCACCTGAACCGACAGATGCCAAACAGAACTCCGGGGCAGGGACCAGGGAAGGGGCTGGGGGAGGTCCTTTACCCTCCCTGAGGTCGCTGGGCACAAACACTGGCCCGGGAGGACCTGGGCTGTGGAGGGGCGCCCAGTCCCTCTGCAGGACAGGAGAGAGGCCTGAGGATGAGGGTGGGGAAGAGCCGAGCTGGGCTGCAGGGGCGCAGGACAGGGGCGGGGGGGGGGGGGGGGGGGGNTGGTCTCAGCCCCACCTCCCTCAAGGAACTCTCCAGCACGGCCCCATTAACCGCTATAGTATTGTTATTTGCAGCCAAGGGGGACTCATTAGCGAGTTAGCACCTCGGTCGTTGCCATGGCGACCACAGAGGCGCCAGGCAACCGCTGCTTCTGCGGCACCACCTCGGAGCCGGCTGGCGATGCGGACGGCAGGGCCCTCTCCTGGCTTCCTGCAGGTGCCCAGTAGCTGGGGCCTGGCGCGACCAGGGCACCCAAAGCCCGGGTGTGACATTCCTCCAGCCCCGCCCCCCGCACTCGGCTCCACCTGGTCCCAACCCTCTTGCTTGCCATGAGCACCCACGCGCACAGGCTCCCACACCCCCCTCCTTCGGGACGCCTTCTCCAAGTGACCAAGGTCTGGTCCAAGCGCACCTCCTCTTGCACTGAGCTGGCCTCCAAGGAGTGCGCCCTGCCCCCCAGGGCCTCCTGGATCTGAAGCTCCTGGGGGCAGACCCTCACCTGCCGAGCCGGGAACCTGGGCCCAGAGCTCCGGCGGGGCGGGGGAAGCTTAGGACAGTCTGGAGCTGATGCGTGCTGCTAGAACAGGCCAGGTGGGCACGGAGGAAACAGACGCCGGAGGGGCTCGGGCCTCTCTGATTTCAAGGACCCACCCCAGGCTCGGCCCAGGCCCCGTTCTTGGGGACTGAGGGGACACGGTACATATCCCCTGCTATTCCAGAGCCTGGGCGCCGGCGGGACGGAGGTGGGACGGAGGCACAAGGCCAGGTGCCCCCATCACAGGGCTCATGGCTGAGGAGACCGGGCAGTTCTCGGTCAGGAGGCCGGAGGGCCCTCCCCACCTGGCTGGGCACCGCGTAGGAGGCGGCAGGCAGCCCCCTTCCCCTGGAAGGCCACGTTCCCAGCGCAGCCTGGCTTCTGTGCTGCGTGCGCTGCACGGGTCAGGACGTGCCCCTTCGCACACTGTCCACACACCGTCAGCTCACCTCCTTCCCACGATCCACGCCGGTCCCTCGTGCAACTGCTCACATGCAGACGTGTGTGCACACACACGTGGTCACGGTGCAGTCACCCTCACCCTCTCCATGCCGAACTCCCCCAAACCCCGGGACACCCGAACCCCGGGGCCAGCTCCAAGAGCTCGTCAACCCTTGGCTCCCTGGGCCTCCACAGGGCACATTCTTGTCCCTGAGCAAGGGACATGCACAGCCAGAAAACTCCCAGCTGACGGTGTCTTCGCCAAGACCTCCTGCTCGGCACCTAGTGATGGGGAACTCACTACCTCCAGAGACGACTATCAGGCTGTCAGCCGGGGGGGACTGAGGTTCTCCCTCAGAGAGGTGTCTCCAGGCCAAGTGGTGCCTGGCACACACACGCAGGCCCTCGGGAGGAAGTGGCCATGGGGGCGCCCCCAATGCTGAGATGGCCAACTCGCGGTGAGCCGGCGGCCCACTGGAGGCAGAAACTGCTGCATAGAGAGGCCAGGAGAGGAACTGGTAGGTGTCACACCAAGTCAGCTCATTTTCCCCTCATCTGCTCTCATCAGGGACCCCCAAATGCTCTCGCCCTTGCCCCCCTCATGTCCCTGGGCTGAAAGGAACAGGGACCAAGCTGGCCTTTACTCTGTCCCAGAGGGGCCAATGGCAAGGCCAAGCAGAGCCAATTTAGTCTGGGGAGGCCACGGGCCTGGGAGACAGTGGGGTGGGCGCCCTGCCTTCTCTGTTCACACAGGTCTGGGCAGAGCCTGTGGGAGAAGGTCTCAGCATGTGGGCCCTTAGAAGGGCACGCTCAGGACCCTATGCATCTGGGTCTCTCCTCTGTTCCTGACTTGTCCTAGCCTACCGATCTGCAGGACTTCTGGTCACCGCCCCCCCATGCTACACACCCGGGCCATCCCGGGACACGTGGTGGTCACTGCCTGGAGTGGTCCAGGCAGAGGCGGGCAGCCCATGCAGGCTGGGTGCTCAAAATCTGACCCACGACCCTCCTCCCCTTTCCCTCCAAGCTGCACCCTCTGGAGATGCAGCCAGGCTGCCCTCTGGCTTCCACACCCCCTTGGGCCCTCTGTCCAGGGGAGACAGCTGGGCCCCAAGGTCAGCCTCAGCTGGGGAGGAGAGGATGCTGGGTAGGGTTCTGGAGCAGAGGATGACTTCCAGCATCTTTCTGCATCCCTGTGCAGGGAAGCCAGCGTTCTGGGGGCAGCCTCTGGTTCCAGCCTCTGGGGTGTAGGAGCCTTCTGGAGTGAGGGCTGAGGGCATCCGGGGCCTAGAACCCGCCCGGCAGCTGTCCTGGAGGCCTTGGCCCACCGCAGTGGGAGGTATTCAGCCAGACTTCAGGATGAACCCCTGCTCCTGGCCACAGGAGCTGCCCTACCAGGCAGGTGCTCATTAAACATCTGAGGAGAGAATTCCTGGGACATCTGTCCTCTCTGAGCAGGGTGGGGGCACGGGATGCTGTTCGTTCCCTGAGCTGCCCTTGGAGCAAGGTCTGAGGGAGGGAGTGGGGAGTGCACGGACCCTCCGACAGCCACTCCGACCCCCAGGGGCAGGGGGCACGGCAGGTCGCTGCTCCCCCAGCCTGCGGCACCCCCACATCCCCCCACATGCACCCCAAGCTGCACCCCAACACGGTGGGCACCACATTAGACGCTGCCGCCTCCCTCCTCCACCGCGCGCGGACTCCCCCTACACCCTGCAATCCCTGCAGCACCGGGGCCCCAGCTCCCCCTGCAGAAGCAGGTACATTTTTGCAGCAGGAAGTCAGGAGGCAAATTCTCCCAGGAGGGGTGACCTGATGGGGGCTGGGCCGGCTGCTGCCCGCTCCCCTCTAGGCCAGACCGTAAAGTACCCCTCCTCACCAAGGTGGGCGGATGGGCCGAGGGAGCCGGCCGCGCTCAGCCTGGCAGTGCCAGCCCCTCCTCCAGCACCCGCTCCTGCCTCTGCAGCAGGCTGCCCGATGGCCTTTATTCTGCAGAGGCCCGCTGAGCACCCTGAGGTGGGGGGCACCCGCGGCGGCCCGGCCAGACAGGGGACATGGATCTGCAGCCCCTCCCCACCGAACGCGGAATGGGCCCTTTCCCGAGCCGCCCGCGGGCTCAGACCCTCGGCTCCTTTGCTCAAGGCCTGCATCCCCAGCCCGCGGGGGCAGGGACGACCTTCTCCAATTTGGGGCCAACATGGCGGGGTGGGGGGCATCCCTGGGGGTCCGGGGCTTTCGCAGGGGTCCATACAGATCCACGCCGGCCCGCCAGAGGCCAAGGTCCTGGGCCCTCACTGCATGCCCCTCCCCCCACAAAATAAGGCATTTCGAGGAGAAAGGCGACGCAGCGGGGGCCCGCGTGGACCGGGCCGGGGTCCACTGGGCTCTAGGGGGGGCGGGGAAGGGCTTCCCGGGCCGGTCCGCGGCGCCTCCCCCTCCCCCCGAGCCGGGCCGCTCGCCTC
>LNAC01001240.1:0-10482 GCA_002007465.1 Ailurus styani | reverse complement strand
AGTCGGCAGGTGCGGGCGCAGCCGGGACGGCCCGTGCGCGCCCTCTGCCGCCCGCCCGCACCCGACTGGCCGCGGGGAGGCTGCCCAGCGCGCACTTTCCGTAAGGCATCCAATCCGCGCAAAAAGAAAAGCGGGATCCGCTTTCTCACGCGGGTTTGCAGCTCAGCGTTTCAACCGCTGACTCCTAGCAAACGCGTATCCATGGCATTACTTTCCCCACAGCCTGGCTTTTTTTTTTTTTAAGTCGTCATTGTTAATAAAAGGCCCGTCTCCGTTGTCCAAGGACCGCTGTATGCACCCGTGTGATCGCTGCCACGTAAGGGCTACAACATTCCCGTCGCCCGGGGAGTCCCCTCACCCCTTCCAGCCAGCTGTCCCCTCCCTTCTGACCCAGCACTCAGTCCGTGCTGCCTGCCCCTGAACTTCGAACTTCACAGAAAGCAGCCTGCTTCTGCAGCTGCAGGAAGTGCTTTTGAGGGACGGGCTTTCCCACAAGCAGGTAGCAGATGGCCCCCTGGTGTTGCGTGTTCTGCATGTACACTGATATTTGAAGGAATTTTCTAGAGTTATATGGCAGATTATTTCCACATTTTGAATTTTACCACCAGCGCACTGAGCAGAATCTTTCTATATGTTTTTCATAACACATTAAAGATGATTTTCTTACCTGGGTTTTAAAGATTTTATTTATTTATTTCACAGAGGGAGAGAGATCACAAGGAGGCAGAGAGGCAGGCAGAGAGAGAGGGGGAAGCAGGCTCCCTGCTGAGCAGAGAGCCCGATGCGGGCCTCGATCCCAGGACCCTGAGATCATGACCTGAGCCGAAAGCAGAGGCTTTAACCCACTGAGCCACCCAGGCGCCCTTACCTGGGTTTTAATCATGGTATGGAAAACCCCCAAGAAACACAGAGACTGCTATAACACACATCTAGCTCCTAGACACGACCAGGTCAGCAGTTTTCTGGTTTTGATTCAGGTTAGAGAAACAGCGGTCTGGATCCTGGGGGCTCCCTAGGTCTCTCCTGCCCCATGCAGAGGCCGCTGGTGTTCAGAGTGGCGGCTGTGTTCGGGGCTCCGTCTTTATCATTAACGGTCTTGCACACAGCACACGATCGCATCTTGTGTGCTTTTAAATATTTATGGGTAAGTATCAGGGCACAACATTAGTCCTTCAATTTGCTTTCTTTTCACGTTCCAGCCTGTTTACCCTTTGTTGATGCAGGCAAGCCTACCTCATCCATTTTAGCTGCTGGCCGGGTTTGCACTGAGTGAACAGACCCGTTACTTAGCTATTCCTCTGTTGATGGACATTTGCCTCGCTTGCAAGTTTTTCTATACGCAGCTGTGTTGCAACGAACATTCTGGTAAAGGTCTCCTAGCACCGTGTAAGTCATGGTCATCCCCACCAGCTGTGTCAGCACCACCTGGGACTCCCAGCCCCCACCCAAACCTGCTAAGTCAGAATCTGTGCTTTAACCACTTCAGGAGATTTGTATGCACATTCAATTTTTGGTTTTTCCTTTTTTGCATCATTTTAGTTAATTTTTCAAGTTGTCATGTGGCAACGTTGACTCATTGACTTTTTTTAAAAAAAGATTTTTATTTATTTATTTGACACAGATTGAGAGCACAAGCAGGCAGAGAGGCAGAGGGAGAGGAGGAAACAGGCTCCCTGCTGAGCTGAGAGCCCGATGTGGGGCTCGATCCCAGGACCCTGAGATCATGACCTGAGCTGAAGGCAGAGGCTTAAACCCACTGAACCACCCAGGTGGCCCGACTTTATTTTTTATTGTGGTAAGATGTGCATAATAGAAAAGACTCCATTTTCACCATTTTAAACTCTACGGTTCTGTGGCGTGCTGTACTTACTCACTGTGCAACCATCACCAGCACCATTTCCAGAACTTATTCATCTTTCCAAACTGAAACTCGGTCCCCATTAAATGCTAAACCCCGTTGTCCCTGCCTCCGCCCCTGGCACCCACCACTCTACTTTCTGTGTCTGTGAATCCGACTGCTCCAGGATTCAGGCGTGGAATCCTGCAGGATTTGTCCTTCATCTGGCTTCTTTCACTGAGCCTCATGTCCTCCGGGTTCATCCGTGTCGTAGCAGGTGTCAGAATCTCCTTCTATTTAAGGTGGAATAAAATACCATGGTGTGGCCGAATCCCATCTTCCATTCCCATTTTGCGCATCCATTCTTCTGTGGATGGACTCTTTCTTGGGTTGTTTCCAACCTTTGTCTACTGTGAATAATGCCGCCATGAAAATTTGTGTACGAGTATTTTTTTTAAGATTTTATTTATTTGAGATAGAGCGGGAGCAAGTGAGAGACAGAGAGAGCATGAGCGGGGGCGGGGGACAGATGGACAGAGGGAGAGGGAGAAGCAGGCTCTCCACTGAGCAGGGAGCCAGGACTCCATCCCAGGGCCCAGAGATCGTGACCTGAGCCCAAGGCGGACACTTCACTGACTGAGCCCCCCAAGCGCCCCAGTGTATGGGGATCTGTATGAGGCCCTCCTTTCCACTCTTTTGGGGGATATACCCAGACGTGGAATGTCCAGCTCCTATGACATATGTGTTTAACATCTGAGAAACCACCAAACTGTCTCCCACAGCAGCTGTTCTGTGTTAAACTTCCACCAACAAGGTACAATGGTTCCAGTTTCTCACCATCTCAACTAACCACTCTTTTGGGTTTCGACCCCTGTGTAGATTCAAGCACCACCACCATAATCAGGATACAGGACCGCTCTGTCACCCTGGGAATATCCCTCAAGCTGTTCCGTTATGGGGACACCCTCCTCCCTCTCCTGCCCCTTGGCAGCCACTGGTCTGTCCCCATCAGTATAGTTTCGTCTTTTTGAGAAACATCAGAGGAATGGAATCACACAGCCCCTAAACTTCCGAGACTCCTAGCCTTTGAGATTCATCCAGATCGTTGGGTGTATCCATAGCTCAGTCCTTTTTACTGCTGGGAAATATTTGACGGAGAATTTAAAAACACAGCCTACCCGGTACTTGCTGAAGGACATTGGGGTGGTTTTCAGTTTTGGGAGATTATGAATAAAGCTGTTAGAAACATCACCATGCAGGTTTTTGTGTTAATGTAAGTTTTCATGTCCCCAGAGTAAAGACCCAGGAGTGTGACCACTGGGTCACATGGTAGGTGTAGGTCTTACTTACAAGAAACTGCCATTTGTGTGTCAACCTTTGAGAGAGACTGTCCCAGTGCTCTTGGGCCATATTCCTCTGAGGTGTGTGCCCAGAAGTGTGGTCATCAGGTTACAGGCTATGCCTGTCTTTAGCTTTCTGGATGTTGCTAAATTGCTTTCCAAGTGAGGATATAATAATCACCCACCAGTGGGTTGTGAAAGCTCCATTTCTATAATCCTTGTCAACATTTGGTGTTTTGATTGCAGCTGCAATTGAACTGATAGGTTACTCTGGAGAACACTGTTGGCTCTTCTCAATCATGCACATGTTTGTTTAGCTTTTAAATGTTCTTCCATGTTGCTTTTTAATTTTCTCCAGAGGTCTTATCCATGCCTGTGAGATGTATTCCTACTTACTTTATAATTTCTGTTGCTGTTGGGAAGGGATCTTTGTAAAAATCGTAGTTTCTGATTTGCTGTCACTTGCCTGTAGGCATGCTTTGACTTAGCCTTTCTGAATTCCCTCATTAGTTCCACCAGATTACCTAGCAACTCACATGGACTTTCCAAGTAGACTGTCACACATCTGTGGATCCCCACATGTGTTTCTTTCCAAACCTGACATCACCCATTTCTTTTCCTTGTCATATTGCATTGGCTAGCATCCTCCATCATAATGTCAAATGTACATGGTGATGGTAAAAGTCTCAGCCTGAGTTGCCTACAAAGCAGCCAGAGGTGAAGCTGAATGCAAGTGTGTTTTGAAGGGTTGATACAAAGGAGGCCAAAGTAGGGTTGGGGGGAGATGTTGCAGCTGGTCGCTTGTCTATGCAGGCCACCTCCAGGAGGCCTCATTGGAGACACTGCATCTCAGGGCAGTCTTCATGGAGGAAGAAGGGAGAACACTTTATCCTCCTGTTTTCTGTTCTCATAGATCAAAGTTCACTTCACGGGGAACTTACTTCCCTGAACTTTTTCGGTGTGTGTTAAATCAGCTGTTTTAGGAAGCCACTGGAGGGGCCAAAGCTTCTGTGGGTCCAGTAAGGTTGGACCAGCATGCAGAGCCTCCTTGGGCTCTTGTCGCTGCAGGCATAATGAAGCTCAAACCTTAGGCTGGCCCTCTCTGGAAGCGAGGACAGGAACTGGGACTGGTGAGGGGCCAGAGGATATGGGGGGGGGTAACAATTTGGATCCTGTAATCATTCTGTTAACCAAATTTAAGGAGAATATTCTATAGTTTTCCAGTCTGAATTAGCTGTTCTCAGTGCCTGGCCACAAAGCTGTCCTCCTGGGATCTCCCTGCACCACAAATGGGTGACTCAGCTGAGCATCATGTTTGAAATTGCCACAAAGATTTGCAGCCCCTGGGCCACTGTACCAGGCCAGGAGGCCTTGGTCCTCTCTGCAACACAGAGACCTCAGCCCCATGCTAATCCCCTTCCTCTGAAGACCATCAGATCAGGATACAGGGCTATGAGTCACGTAGGAGGAGTGCCAAAAGAGGGATTTTTTCTCAGGCAAACACTGGCTCTCAGTTCCTCGGGCAGAGGGCACCTGACCTCCGTGAGGATCTTACTTTGAGGCAGCCCTTTTGGTTTGAAAGGTGCCTGATGCACCCTGGGGCCTCCCATAGCTCCATATGTGGCGCAAATTTCTGGGTGCTTGCCTCATTTATTTTTTCTTTGGGGACGTGCTCTTTTAATTGTCACCTCTACCATGCTAGGTCACTTTAGGGAACATTTGTACTCCTATCCATGGTTTGTGTGACACTAAGGAGACTGCGTGGTTTGGGGCAGGGGACATCTATCTTTATTCAGGGCATTTTAGGCCCTAAATCTTCACAGCCTCCCAGGAGCATGGGACCTCTGGGTGCTGACAAGGTGGAATGCTCCTTAATTGCTCATTAGTTGTTGTCAGGTGAGGAGCTTGCCCTCAGGCTGACCATCTGTCCCTGATATGGCCCGTCCAGTGCAGCCTCAGCCCTCAGGCTTGGGACAGCTCCCCATGTGGAGTCTGTAGGATTTTATCAGTATTGGCGATATCTTTCTGGGTTGGCCATACTGTGGTAAATAAACAGAAATCCAAATAGCACGTCTGTCCAATGGATGGTGGGAGATGCCTACTTGTGGCCAGCACCTGGGAGAGCATGACCTTTGTCAGGCCCTGGGCATCCGGACCACCACCGTTGCCCAGTGTTGACCCAGAGGGCTGGCTGGCTCCTCTCCTCTCCTGTTCTCTGTAGGTCTGTGTCTCAGAACCTCGTGGGGTGTTGTCCTCAGGGATGGTTGTGGCTGTCAGGAAAGGGTGCAGTTATGCTGTCTGCATGGAGACCTGGAGCTCTCCTGGACCCGTATCCCATAGGAGAGCCAGCAGCAATCATGGCCCCACTTGGGTGTCTCTCAGCCTCTGACCATGGACTCCACTCATGTTTATTAACAGCTGTTTTAGTTTCTATTTCTTCCACCTCTTCTTTGTTCCTTTTTTACTTCTTTCTTGCTTTCTTTTGGACTCAAATATTTTTTATTCAATTTCTCTATTAGCTGTTGAATTCTATATTCGTGTATTATTCTTTAGTGGTCATTCTAGAGATTACATTTCACATCCTTGACTTATTATTATATACTATCAAAAGTCTTATGACTTCTGAACAAGGCAAGAACCTTATGTCTTTTTAATTCCATTTATCCCCTTATACTTCCAAAAATGTTAAATCTATTACAGGACATTAATATAGTGTTTTAAGCAGTTATTTTTTATATACTTACCCACATATTTACAGTTTCCAATAGTCTCTACTCATTCCTGAAGTCCCATGCTTCAGTATGGGGTTCTATTCCTTCAGGCTGAAGAACTTTCTTCTTTTTTTTTATTTTAAAAGATTTTTATTTATTTGTTTGACAGAGATAGTGAGATCACAAGTAGGCAGAGAGGCAGGCAGAGGGAGAGGGGGAAGTAGGCTCCCCACTGAGCAGAAAGCCCAGGACCCTGAGATCATGACCTGAGCCAAAGGCAGAGGCTAACCCACTGAGCCACCCAGGTGCCCTATAAATTTTCTTTCTTATTTCTTGTGGTATACATCTTTTGGCGATAATGTGTTTCATCTGAAAACAACTCTATTTCAGTTGCATTTTGAAGGTTATTTTCGTTAGATATAAAATTCTAGGTTGGCGGGTGTTTTTTTCTTTCTGCCTGTAAGATGCCATTCCATATCTTCTGGCTTCTGCCTCTTCTGTTTAAAAATCAGCTGTCACACTTACGGTTGTTTCTCCAAAGATACCACGTTCTTTTTCTCTTGTTGCTTTTAAAATTTTCTCTTGATCTTTGGTGTTTGGAAATTTTCCTATGGTATGCCTCTGTGTGGTTTTCTATTTATTCATTCTGCTGTGAGTTTGTTGAACTTCTTGAATCTGTAGATTCATGGTTTTCAGCAATTCTGGAAAAATATTATATCATGTTCTCTTCATATGGCCTTTACGCCATTATTTCTTGCTCTCTTTCTGGGAGTCCAACATAGGTTTTAAACTATGTTTCAAGTTCTGTACTCTTTTTATTTTCTTTGTTTATTCTTTCTGTGCTCCAATTAGGATATTTCCCATTTATATATTTTTGTGTTCTTTAAAAGTGTTTTCTGTTGATAAACCCATCCAATGAGTCATTAATTTTAGGTATTTCAGATACTACATTTTTCAGTATAAGAATGTTCTTCCATTTAACATTTGTCTTAAAGATTTTGTTCATTTATATGACAGAGATAGACACAGCAAGAGAGGAAACACAAGCAGGGGGAGTGGGAGAGGGAGAAGCCAGATTCCCACTGAGCAGGGAGCCTGATGCAGGGCTCAATCTCAGGACCCTGGGATCATGACCTGAGCCAAAGGTGAACACTTAACCATCTGAGCCACCCAGGTCCCCTTCCATTTAACATTTTAAAATGTATTCTAATTCTTTGCTGAAAAAGATCTTTTCATCCATTTTGCTTATCTTTTCCTTTATTTCATCTAACATATTTATCATAGCCATTTTTTCTTTATTATTATTATTATTATTATTTGCCCCAGGGTATCACAGCTATTTTAAATTCATATTTGCTTATTCCAATGTATGGTTTATCTGTGGACCTGCTTCTATTGTTCATTTTCCCCTTGATTATGGATCATATTTTCCTGCCACTTCCTCTATCTAGGACTTTTTGAGTGTATGCCAGAAAGTTGTATAAAAGGGCTCTGGAGGGTCTAGTTGATATGGTCTAATGCGGCACTTGGCCTTTCCTCTCTTATCCTGGTAAGGCAAGAAGCTGAACACTCCAGTACACTCTGGGCTGGGTTTGGGCTCACTGCACTTTTGTGAGCCTTATAGGTGTGGCTCTTCTGGTGTTTGGTTAAGAGGCTGGCTCCTCTGTGTCTCCTCAGGGCTGCAAGGCTATAGGGAACTCTGTTCTTTTTCTCAAATATTTTCAGCTTAGCTCTTTAGTTTTCTGCTCAGTCAGCTTCAAAATTTGGAAAATGTCTTCTGGGACATGTGTCTCGTGTCTGAGGCAGAAACCTTTTTCTCTAGAAGGACATCATGTGCGAAGTATGATGAGGTTCCAGGAGATTTCACTTCACCTGTACAAGCCTCAGGTCAAGTTTTGTGCCTCTCCTAGTCCTGGAAGTTAGCAAATGTCCCAATTCTACACCAGCCCTGGTGGCGATGGCAAGAGTTCTGTGGGTTTTCCTTCTCCCTGTAGAGTCCCTCCTTCTGGATCACACCTGAGGATCAGCCCATGCCCGGAAGCACACCTGGTGGTTGATCCTTGATTCATCTCAGAGATCTTTCCCTCTCGAGACCTGTTTTTCTCTGGTCCTCACTCATTCCACAGTGAGTGTAATCATAATGCATATTATGTATGTATTTTACTTTTTACAAATTGTGATAAAATACACACAACATACACATTACTATCATCTTTTACTCTTTGGGTTTTGAAACTAATTTGACCTTTTCTAGTTGCTGCCATGGGATTGTCAACCTTCCATAAATATTAGATCCCCTTTGGAAGTAGAAATTTTGCTCTCCTGGCTTTTACACATCATCATAAACCTTCCGAGTTGAGCGGTTAGGAGGGTGGGCTTGGAACCAAACTGTATGGTTTTCAATCCTGGCTCTGTAGCTCTCTACATTCCGACTGTGAACAAGGTGTTACTATCTCATGCTTCCCTGTGGGGGAAGGGTCAATTCTCTGCCCCAGACCGGCACAGATATGAGACATACACATTAACCAAGAGAGGAGGAAAGGGTTTATTACTCACATAATGAGACTCTGGGTGAGCAGGGCAGGCACCCAAGCTGGTTTGGAATGACTTGAGTGAAGAGAGGAATGTGCTTTTGTTTTCCTCATGGTTAGGGGTGGGTCTAGGCTCAGGGTTCTTGCACGAGCTGGAGTTTGAATGGTTTGAACATCCCTACTGGTGGCAATGGGCTTTCTCACTGGCTGTCCGGCAGTGGGGTAAAAAGAAGGTGGGGAGCCCCTGAAAACGTCAGTGAGCCAACGTCAAAGATGGTGTTGGGCTCCTTATTCCATGTACCCTCCTGTGCTTCATTTTACGTCCGTAGGCCAGGGCTGCTGTGAGCATTTGGTGCTTAGCACAGTGCCAGATCCATGCAGGAGACCATTAGAGGCAATTTCACTTTGGTCAGATGGCTTTAGGAAAGACGACAGGGCCATGCCCACCTCGGCTCAGCACGGAGCCCGGAGGAGGTACATGCCACCACTCACCTGGTTGGCCATCATGATGAGTCCGTCTCAGATGGCTGCTTTACCACGCATTAACTATGAGGAAGGCGCTATGTCAGCAACCCATTTTACAGGTATGAACATAGGTTCTGGGAGGAAAAATGATTGACTCAAGGCTCCTCAGCTAGTTGGCTGTAGGAGTCACCCTGAGTGTTTGCAGACGGGGAGCAGATCTGCATTTGCCAAAGGTACTGTGGGATCCTAGGACAGCGGCCTGTGAGCAGGTCCAGTAACTGAGCGTGGACACATGTGTTATTCCAATTCACATCCCCCCTCCCCACCAGAGAGATGGAAACAGATACATACATCAACACAGCGATGGGGTTCTGGGGTAATGGCTTTATTAGATGCTTCGAGGACAGAAATATGAGAAATCAATGCCTGCAGACCAAGCAGAGCTGAGGAAGCCCTGTGCTTCCCCTGCTCAGATTTTCTCACTGCAGAAGGTGCCAGGCAGGCAGGGTTTGGGGTGGGCCATTTCTGCAAGGGGCTGGGGGAGGGCTCCAGGTACTGGGAATGGGGGGAGGGTCTTGGAAGTCATTCTTGGATACAACTGCTGTATGATAATTGACTTTCTCTCCTTGACTCATTTCACTCAGCATAATCCCCTCCAGCCCCATCCATGTTGATGCAAAAGTTGGGTATTCTTCCTTTCTGATGGCTGCGTAATATTCCATTGCATATATGGACCACATCTTCTCTNCCCCCTCCCCGGGAATCTCCAAGTTCAAGTTTTTCACCCTTCTTGTGATGATGTGAGATGATGAATACCTGCGTGTTGAGATGACATGAGGTGAATGATGTGGGTGTGGGGACACAGCATAACCGCTGCTATCACCCTCTGACGCCACCTCAGGGGACCATCAACTTCCAGATGGAGGTTGACTACAGGTAGCTGAACCATGTGAGCCACCAGGAAACTGATGCCTGGGGCGTGGGGTGGTGGTGGGGTGGTGCATTGGCCGTGGCGCCCACCTTTGAATGTGGTCCGGGTCCGAGAGCTCAGCCTCTGCACCGTAGGACATATTCTGAGAATGTGTGCATTTTGAAAAGGCATTACCATTTAAACTCTTATAAACATCATGATACTTCACTGGTTTTCACACCAGTGTGTTGGGCAGTTTGTTCACCTGCAGGGGAAGGGAGAAAGGAATCAGAGGGAGCCCAAGGCTTATGGTTGGACAATGTATTTATTTAGGGGCTTTTCAGGGTCTGGGGCAGACCTTGGTAGACAGAAAACAGAGCTGGGGAGGAAGGCTCAGGGAGGAGGAGAGATGGCTTGGGTCCCAGGCAGCTCCAGAGCTGGGGGTCGACTGCCTCCCACTAGTCCCACACCAGCCTCAGCTCAGGTGTTACAGGTGAAGAAGACAGGTGGTGGGAATGGAAGGTAGGTCTCTGATGGTAACAGCGTGAACCTAGTCCTAACCACATTGAGTGGGGGCAGTGGTGGGTGTTTAGAGGCTCAGATCCCAGGGAGCTGAGATACAAGTGCGGTAGACAAGGAGGAAGGGTCTTCTGGAAGGTGGGTGGGGAGTGGCCCCAGGATGGATAAA
>LNAC01001239.1:214586-277572 GCA_002007465.1 Ailurus styani | reverse complement strand
AATTCCTGGGACCTGATGATAATCGGTCTCCTACTCCTCCGCCATCTTGCCGCTCCTTCATTTCTATGGCTTCTTACTAGAGAAGTTCCCCTGAACGTGTACGGTACCCAAACCACGAGCAGGAGGCCCAGTGTTCTCTCCTGAGCATGAAGCTGGTGTTAGGTGTTGTTTGAACAAATGCCAATTGCCATCGATGACGGTTCTTCTCCTCCTTTGGAGGAGTAAGAGAGAAAGGACGCAGTATGAATGTTTACTCAACAAAACAAAAATTTAAAAACATAAACTGTATAATCAAATGTATTTTCACAGACGTACATTTCATTTTCATTGCTAAGTAGCATTCGCCTGTATGGATATAGTCTGTCCGTACATTCACCTATTGATGGACATCTCTGTAGTTTCCAGGGTTCAGCCATTGTGAATAAAGCTATGATGAATATTCATGTGCCGTCTGTTGTGTGGACATAGTGGGTAAAAACCTCGGAGAGGAATGGCTCTTCACGTGATTGGAAAGGTTTTCCTGTGGTTTAGCATTTCTCAGTGGTTAGTCCATCTTTCATTCCCAAAAGTGTAAGAAACGTCTAATTACTTTACATCTTGACCACATATGTTTTCAGTCTTCGTAATTTCAGCCACAGGGATGGGTGTGTAACGGTAACTTACTGTAGTATGAATATTTCTTCCTGATGACTGAGCGTGCTGTCAAAACTGAACTCTGTGCCTCAGAGCCAAAATATAAGAATAAGACAGAGTCTGGAGTAATGAGGAACAGGAGCTTTCTGAGGCAAAGGAGGCTATGCCAGGCTAAGGCCCTCAAAAAGTGTAAGCCCCCTCCCCCGGAGGAAGGAGTGGGGAGGGCGTTTATAGGGAAACACAGGATCTAGCCAGCTTCCACAGAAATTGTGTGCCTGCTTCCAGCCTCCTCCTTCATGTCTTTAGGGTGGCACCAAGTTTCTGAAACAAAAGGCTGAGAAGGGAGGAGCTGAGATTTGCAGAAGAGAAGAAGGAGGTTACTTAGTGTAAAACTGAGCCTTGTGGAGACATTAGGGAAGACATTTGGATTTTTGTTTAACTGTATTCGTGAAGTGGTTTCAAGTGGAACATCTTTTCAAGTGCTTTTTGGCCATTTAGATTTCTTCCTCTGTGAAGTATTTCTTCAAGTCTTTGACCAATTCTCCTATTGCACTGTCTTTTTGGACACAGTATGTGTCAGAACAGTTCACTAAAAACTGCAGAGCATTACATTGAGAAGTTAAAGGTCTAAATACATGGAAAGAACAAATCTGTCTGTTGTGGATTGGAAGACACATTATGCTTTAGATCTCAGTTCTTCCCAAATTGATCAACAGCTCTCACACAATGCCAATCAATATTCCAGCAGATATTTTGGGAAACATTTATAAGCTGATGCAAACATTTGTATGGAAATGCAAGTGATCTTGAAATATCAAAAAAATGTTAAACAGAAAAAAGAATCAGACTTAGGTTGCCTATTCCAGAATCACTATATAAATCTTTTATGCAATTTAAAAGTGATTTGTCCTATTATATTCAGTTATAAGAGTCTCTGCACATTCTCACTGCAGCTTGGAAGTTGCTTTACTCCGTTTTACTTCAGTTAATTGATATAAAATCTGGCCACCATTCACATTATTGTTATATGGAGAGAGAATATTGAAGTCTAGGAAGCATTTAACTCCTCAGAGAGCAAGGCAGAGGATGGCAAGGAGGCCCTGTAAGACTTTGTGAACTTGCCTCCATTTCTCCAGCTGGCCAGGACAGAGTGGGGAGCTACTGATACCAGCAGTATTCCCTGGAGAAAGTGGCACTATTGACTGCTTTGGGCCCTCGTGGAACCCAGGTGCTGGCAGTGTCCTGAGAGGTTGGAATCTGGTTGAGGTCCAGGGTTCCTGGGCCAGGACAGATCAACCAACTGGTGGAAAACAAAGTGAGAGACCAGGACAACCACTGCTGTCATCCCCAGGCAGCACTGGCCGCTTCCTCCCAGGAACTCAGCACTCCCACACTTCTCATGACTTCAGGTTACTACACTGAGAGCCCTGTGCTCCTGGGGATAAGGTTTTATTTACCTCTGTATTCATGGCTCCTAGGACCAAGTCAAGCACTGAGGAAGCTCTCAGAGACTTTCCTACACTGATCCAATAAAAGTGTTTGAAACTCTCTAAACTCACTACATTCTTGTCCCATATGTACTGCAGAAATGTTCTCTGCTTTCTCCCGGGAAGCAACAAATCCTTAAAGAGGAGTCTGCCCTACACTCTCGATGTCCCCTGACATTCCCCTGTGGTGAGCTCTGATGAAGAGGGGACTGTCCTCTTCGATTCTCCTCAATGGCTCACCCTGTCATTACGAAGAGATATCTTCAGCCTAGCCACCCCCACCACCCTCTACACTGCCACCACACCTCAGTTTAGGAGAGCTACAACATTTTTTAAAGATTTTATTTATTGATTTGAGAGAAACAGTGAGCAAGAGCAAGATTGATAGAGAGTGACAGAGTTAATGTGAAAGAGGGAGCACAATCATGGGAAGGAACAGGGAGAAAAAGACTCTCCTGCTGACCAGGGAGGCCCCCTACGAGCAGCCTGAGCAGAATCTCAATGGACTGAGCCGCCCAGGTGCGCTGAGCTACAAGATTTTGTTCACATTCTCCCACGCACTGCTTGACCTCTTCAGGGAAATCTTATTGATGTCAGAAATCCTAATTCTGAACTCAGACGATGGAAAATCAAACACTGAACACACAGTCAAGATATATTGTGTGTAAGCCTTGTAAAATCATAAATTCTTTAAGAATATTATTGATATCACTGCCTCAGAGACAAGAGTCCCTTACTGTGGTAGTTTCTGACATTACAATAATACTCTTTGCAGTAAGAATGGACATCTCCAACCCTTATCCAGACATCATTGATCCCCCTAAGCCCACACTTACTTGGAAAGCATACCCCGTGAGGGCATATCCAAGGTCAAAGCTAGGGGTCTGGGGCAGAGCCTCAAGGTCACATCCTCCTCCTCTTGGAATTGGTGCTTTCCACCAGCACATACAAATCCCGATCCATCTTTTGGGGCTCCTCAGCAGGTGTACAGGTTCACTGTGAACTAAGTTACTCTCCTAGTCCTCTCTGCTCAGCTCAGGCTGCTTCTTACAGAGTTCAATGCTGCTGTATAGATTCCTCAGTTTCCCCTTATTTTTCTGACCTCAACTTGTCCTTACTCTTCGCTCCTTTGCCAATCACCTGCTCCACCACTGCCTTGTCCTTCTTTGGGGTATTCCCATCTTCCTAACCTGCTGATATTCTGTCTTCCATCTCCTCCTCCATTCTCCGTTTTCAGTGTGGTCTCAGCTCAGGCTCCTGCAGGAGACACACAGAGATGGGACAAAGTCAGGTCTCCGCTGCAGCCCCCAGCGCTGCTCAACAGGAACCTCAGTCCCTCGTGCACTCACAGAAATTGAGCAGGAAGGGCCTTTGGAGAATTTGAACAACAACCTTATCTTACACATGAGGAAACTGAGGTGCAGGGAGATTAGGAGTATTTCCCAAACTCCTTCCTCACTTGAGTGCAGCGGAGACCCCACACAGGCCTTGGCTGTGAGCTTCCGTGTCGAGGCTCCTAACACACCCTCCAGAAACCCACTTCTGAATTGCAGGCGACACTGGTCAATCAGTACTGCCACTGTCACAAAAGAAATGTCCAGAAGGACTTTTCCTGGGAATATGCCTTTGTCACAACTCTACACTCCTACTGTTTATACTCACTTGGTTTGCAATCCTGGATGACTACAGTACACTCTCAAGACAGGAGAGCAGGCAGGCCCTGAGGTGGCAACCGCACGGGGTTAGAGGTGTCTTTTTATTTTTCTGTTTTATATTTTATGGGTCAGAGCTAAGATGGTCTCCAACTGGGATTCTTTCCTATCTTCTAACGGACTCCTCCTACTGGTCGGCATGGGCAGGTTGGGCCCTAACAAACTTCTTCCCAGAACTGTCATGGCCGTCTTCCCCCACTGGGCGGTCTAAACCGCAGTCTAAATACAATGAAGCCATAGGTTTTTGTAGGACACAGGCTGGAAAGGTGAGCACATGCTCTGGACCTGCTGTTCTTGGTCTGACAGCCCCAGGAGGTAGGAAACCACGAAAGCACCGTGTACCACCATCCTGGCCTCTGGCTCAAATCCAGCTGCCTCCTCTCTCAATTTCACACCTGGGACAACCCGTGCAGGAACAAGGCCTTTTGACCCATTTTGAAATGAGAAACTGAGACACAGGAAATTCAAGACACTTAGTCAACATCACACTTTCCCAGTCAGGTTTGCAGCTACAGCTGTGAGACCAGAGTTCTCTCTTTTCTTGTTCTGTTTTAGGGATTTCTAGTCAGAATGAAGAATGCCAGCCTCTGAAGCCCTGAACTGACAGTCGCAGCCTGACTGGTATTTTCTCTTGTTTGAGTTAAATTATCTTCCATGCAGAATATCAGCCTCAGACAAGACTGCTTTGAGACCTTGATGAAATGAGACAAAATGGGCACCTGGTTGGCTCACTGGGTTAAAGCCTCTTCTTTCGGCTCAGGTGATGAACTCAGGGTCCTGGGATTGAGGCCCGTATTGGGCTCCCTGCTCAGGGAGAAGCCTGCTTCCCCTTTCTCTCTCTGCCTGCCTCTCTGCCTCCTTGTGATCTCTCTCCCTCTGTGAAATAAATAAATAAAATCTTTAAAAAAAAAGAAAAAGAAATGAGACAAAACAAGGCTACCTCACCATATTATTCATGCCAAAGAAAAACAAGGTCACAATGGAACCTACATCCCAAACATCATCCTCTCTTCATAAGAAAATGACTATTACTTCTTTCCTACAATCACAGAATTGCCAGTGCTAATAGTGTTCAGTACAGAACAAACCCTGCCTCTTTCCATGCTCCCCCACCTCACCTACCCAAAGTCCAAATCCTATCAAATGTCTTCTTACTGAGACCCTGGGGTGTGTTCTTTCTGTCGGAAGGAGTAAAAAAGCGACATCCCACCTCCCCCGGTTTAAGGAGAAATGTGTTCTTCGCTATTTAACATAAAGGGATTAACACCAGCTTTCCAGGAATGAACAGCTGTAAAAACCCAGCATCAGAAATAAGGGTTATATTGTCTATGAGATGCCCCAGCTCCGGAACTGCAGAACTTGTGTCAATTCTCAAAAGAAAAAAAAGAGACTCCGCCTATCAAACACTTTAGTGACTAATATGGACCTCGGTGTTCAGGCAGGATTTTCCCACCTCTGGTTTCAAATAGATATTGCTCTTGATCTCAGGGTTGAGAGCTCAAGTCACACATTGGGTGCAGCGATTACTTAAAAATAAAATCTTTTAGCAAACTGTTTAAAAATATGGATCACCTATTTGGCTGAATGGGTTAAGCCTCAAATTCTTGGTTTCTGCTCAGGTCATGATCTGAGGGTCCCCACATGGCTCCCTGCAGTGACCTATTGAGAGTCTCTCCCCTTCACTCCCCCTTTGCCTATTCCCACTGCTTGCAGACTTGCACTGGGGCTCACTCTCTCTCTCAAATAATTAAACAAACAAACAAAATCTTTTAAAAATTAAAAAAAAAGTAAATATAAAGTAGACACTGGGAAAGTTAGAAAGGAAGCTAGCTAAGAGAGAATATGCAGCACAGGGTAGCTTAGTAAGGCCTGGGATAAATGATAACCCGGCATTCCTACCTGGACTGGAAGCCCCAACCCTTCAGTTACCAGATCAGTGAGCTCTCTGATGACCCAGCCAGAGGCAGGCACTGGTCCTCTCTACAGTCTCTCTAGCACCAAGCTGCCACGCTGGACTCTTCCTCCTTGTCTAACTGCATCAGCTCACAAAACACGGAGCCCAAAATCAATGTCATGGTATCGATAGCGATGTGATACCATAGAACCAGAATCTTGCGTTGGTGACAAAATGACAGGACCCTCACCCGCCACGTTCAGGCAGCAGTGCTACATTTCTTTAAGGGATCCGTCAGTATCACGATGTCACCACCCTACGATATTTAACGATGCTGTTTGGACTGCATTCCTCTGGAATCTGTGCCAAAGGCCCAGCTCCAAGTGTTGGTGCCTGCCACCGCCAAACACAACCAGGACTTGGCCGGTTCTGTGGGGTCTCCTTCCAGGCCCTTCCCTCCCTCCCTCTTCCCAGGACCCTGTGGGATGCCAGGCCCCACACCTTCCCCCTGCTAAGTGGGACACTCACATCACATCTCTTGTTCTGCTGCAAATCCTCTTCCTCACACCTGGATTTACCAGACACAGCTTCTGGGTCTTTTTTCTCCTTTTGTTCTCTTAAAATTTGGACTCTGATTTCCAGAATATACCCTTCTGATTCTATGAGTTTTTTTGTTGTTGTTGTTGTACTTTTTCCTGCTAGTACAGGTTTCATTTTCTAGAGCTAGCTTTCTACAGGGCTCCCCCAACAGGCCTCAGAAGCCACAGGAGACCCAAACAGCGGGGGGTGGGGGGTGATGTCATTTCCTGAGGGTTCCACTGGCTGGCCATTGGTCAGGAGGGTGGGGAGGGCAGGACAAGCTGTGGGCTTTGGGGGTGGGGAGAAGAGATAAGGTGACAGGGAAGGGCATTGCAGAAGCAGAGCTCACACAGTGCTGGGAACAGAGCCTGGGCCCAACAGGTAGACAGAGCCAAAGGAACCATCGAAATTCCCGAGGCATAGCATGCATGCAGGGAAGTCTTGTCATGGTACTGGGAACTCATCGTTGGTCCTCCATGGAGCACTTCTCTGGACCACTCAACAAATCATTAAAGCTACACCAGAAATGTTTCCAAGTAACTTCAATGGATCGCTAAACAAAGCTGTCCTGGGGTCTCTCAGATCAGTGTCCTCAACTCCAGGATGTCGGCGGGGCTTCTCTTCAGGCTCGCCTTTCCCGGTGTCTTGCTTGGACACTCTGTAGACAGTACCTTGGAGCAGCTGCAGGGCTCCGCTCAGCTGTGTGCTTCCATGTGTCTTGGGACAGCTGTCCCTTTGCCTGATGGCCAGGATCTTGGAAATCTGCATTCCATGCATCTTGGGTGGTGCTGTTGCAGTTTTGTTTTCTTGCTTCCGGCAGAAGAGTTAACCACTTCCTGTGAGTCCCTATTGGTGTGCCCCCCCACCAGTAAAAATCAAAGTTGGAAAACATCAATATAGATTCTGAATAGAGGCTTTACACAGGAAAGTGGCCCAGCTCCAATGAAAACATGAAGCCAGAAACCCCTTCAAGCTTGGATTGACAAAGCAACGCAGCTGTAACGACAGTTTTTGCTTGAGCCTGAGAGCATACAAAAGGCCCACCAACCCTTGCCCAAGAACTAATGTGCTTTTTGGGAAAATGTCTGTGGTTCCAACCAAATGGGTCCTTTGCGAGCGGATAGAAGTGCCTCTTTAGAAGTCTGTCAAGGGGCATCTGGCCAGCTCAGTCAGGAGACCACCCGAGTCTGTGTCTGGGGTCCTGAGCTCGGGATCCCCCCGCGTTGGGTATAGAGATTTCTTAAATAAACAAAAGCACATCTAGCTCCAAAGTCTATATCCAAAAGTTATATTCTCTGAAGGGCCCTCTGCAAGAAGGCTGACCAAGCGCAAGAAGTGGCCTAATTAAGGATAGGGAGTCTGGGGATTGGGTGAGGCTTTGTAGGCTGCTGGTGGGACACAGGCAACCAGGGCAAGGAGGAGGGCGACAGACCCTAGCTTGTGTTCCCCAGGGACACTTACCCCACAAACATATGCAGAATCTCTCAGAAATTATGAGAAAACACTGGGTACTCACTGCTCCAGAAGAGATCTGAAGAAAAACCTGAGACCCCCTCTTTCCTGGAAAGCTGTTCATAAAACACTGACATGTGTTTTTGGCCAAAAAAAAAAATCAAGAGGCAATGTAATTAAGGGGGCTAAAAACCATGCATTCACTAGCATGACCAAAGCAACCAACATTTTTTTCAAGAAAAAAAAATATATGAAAAATGTCAAAGAAATGAGCACTCTGATAGCAAACAGCCATCATCAAGAGATAACACGGATGCAGTTCCCCACTACCACACGTTATGCAGTAAAGTTTCTCACATTTGGGGAAATCCATGAGTTAGCAGGTCCGCAATCCAATGGACAAGACTCACCTTAGGAAAAGCAGCTCCTTGTTCCTGGCACATGCCCTGGCAGGTAAATATGACTATCGGCACCCACTCCTGTCCCAAGCATCCTCACCCTCCACACAACCCCTCCTAATACAATGGACTGGACAGCGCTGCTACTTCCTCAGCCCCAGGAATTCTACTTCCCAGAACCACCCGGCAAGGGAGCCTGATTTACATAGGACACGCCCTGTAATTAATGTCAGGGGTCTCCCAGGCACAGGAGCACCCAGGAAGACGGACAGACAGAAACACACACAGACACACACACAGACAGAGACAGTAGGACACACACACACATACTACACACACACACACACACACACACACACACACACACACACACACACACACACACGAGACAGAGAAGCCTGTGCTAGCCTGAGAGGAACAGGAGGGAGGACTTTCCAGCAGACAGAGAAGCACAAATCCATCTCTCTCTCTCCCTCCTGTCAGATCCCGGTTTGAGGAGACAGAGTGCGAAGGCTGGGCCTGTGGAGCTCAGCCTCCTAGCCAGTCCCCCAAGTACCCCCAAGGCTTGGACACCCCGGGGGGAGGGGGCGGGGAAGCAAAAGTCAGCCATCTCTGAGCACTCGGGTTGACAACTGCCAGCGACCCCCAGGCGCTGAGAACCCCCCGGGGGCGACTTCTTCACCAGGGGGGCTCCTAGGACAGGGACGCGGCGCCCCCTCGCGGCCGCCCGGGGAGGCGCCCGAGCTTCCCGCTGTGGAGGGCAGGGCCCAAGCACATTTAGCATCCCTTCTGCACACTTAAGGCTCAGAGTTCAGAGCAGGGGTTGGCGGGGTCCTAGGCGCCCCACTCAGCCACCGCCTTCCCTCCCTCCACCGCGGGACGCTTCCCCTCGAGTGACATTTATGCATCAAAGTCGCCTTTCAAGGGATAATAGCCAGGTCTGGAAAACAAAACAAAACAAAACAAATAGTCCAAAGAGACTAGTACTTGGGCAATTTTATGGTTCTGGTTGAAGCGCCCTAGGCTTCTGATTTGCCTTTGTCGTGATTGCCCCTTGAGGGAATGGTTTCCTTTTACCAATTTTTGAAAGTAGAAAAGATTGGGGGGTGGAGGGGCATCCAACTTTAGTTGTCACCTGAGTTCATAGTGTGCTGGTGGGCAGAATAATGCCCCCTCCCTAGGAGGTGCCCATGCTAATGCCAGTGATCAGGGAGCAGAAGGCTAGCTAAAGGACAAAGCACAGGCTGACACCCTGAGCCCCTCAACCCCCACTCCTGGGTGGGATCCTTGTGACAGTTCCAGGAAGCTGCCAACTGTCTTAATGTGAATGCCCTACTAGAAGGAACAACAACCTTAACTTGACAATGGCAAAGGCCTCCAATATTTGGTGGTTTAAAATGGTGCCTGGTTTTACTCCCCTTACCCTGCGGACTAATAACATTGATTACCTTTTTATGTGCTTATGAACCGTGTATGTGTCTTCTTTGGTAACACATGTATTCGGGTCTTGTACTGGCTTTTTATTAAAAGTGTGGTGCTTCTGTCCATTAAGCGAGTTCAGAGTCCTCTTATGTCTTGTGAATGTGAGTCCTCATTGGTTATTTATTTAATCCAGAAATCTTTTCTCCTTATCTGTGGCTCCTCTGTTCCTTTTCTCAGTGACAAAACTTGATGCAAAAAAGGTCTTCATCTTCAGTTTTTCTCTTACATATTGTGCTCTTGCTGTTGTGACTGAGAACTCCTCACTTAATGCAATGTCCTGACCATTTTCTCCTATGTACTCCTCTTGAATGGTTGTTATGGCTCTCACACTTAGGTCTGGGACCATTTTGGGTTCATGGCTGTGTTAGGTGTGATTTTTCAGTAACAACCATGGGAGAGCTTTGTCCTGACAGGTGGAGGGGAACGTGGAGGTAACTTGTGTTTCCCAGTTAGTCTCCCCCAGGCCAGGAACGGGGATTTCGCCCTCCTATATCTATTAGTGAAGGGCTGAGTGGCTTCTTGGAGGGGAGATCCATGGGGCTGGTGGTCATATCCTGCATGTACTCCTCATTCTCTGGGACTGGGTACAGAGGAGTTTCAGGAGCCCAGTGCAGTCCTAGTCAGAGGTGTCGTTAGGAGCACAAACCTGGGTGGGATACCTGTGACAGTTCCAGGAAACTGCCAACTGTCTTAATGAGAATGCCCTACTAGAGGGAAAAAGAACCTTAACTTGACCCTGGAAAGGGCTCCAGAATCTTGTAGGTCCGCTTTTGCATAGGAAAGTTCATTTGAAAACCTCCCTTTTTCCCTCCCCCTAATGCCCAAGTGTATACCGAGCCTTGGCTCCCAACCTTGGGGCAGCAGTACTTTCTGCCCAAGGTTCCTGTCCCCGTGGTTTAATACAACCTCCAGTTTGTACCAGAGAAGTCGCAAGAGTTCTTTCTTCATTGTGGGCTCCTGCCCTCACCCCACCAAACCTCACCGATATTCCAAAACCCCATCACCAGGAACCTGTGCACATGTTCCATCACGCAGCAAAAGGGAACCTGCAGAGGTGCTTATGTGAAGGACCTTGAGATGAGGAGATGATCCTGGATTCTCCAGTCAGCCCCCTGGAATGACAAGGGGAGCCTGAAAACTGGAAGAGGCAGAGAAGGAGGTCAGAAGGATGCCGTGTGGGGAGGAATCTGCCTGCAGGGGCCGGGGCTGGGGCTGAGCTGGGGGAGGGGTCTCTAAAGCTGGAACAGGCAAAGAGACACACAGTCTTGTTCATCTAAAAAATAGAAACCGCCAGTTATTTAAGCAGCAAAAATGGGATATCTTTGGAATAAAAAGGAAAGGCCATCAGGGACAAAGGAGCTGTGGCCTATGGTTTCATAGGCGAGGCCAGAGAACAAACGGGAGGTACACTCCTCCTTTTGGAGGAAAGGGGTCAGTTGGGAAGTCTGTTGTAAAAGTCGTTGGGGTGAACTCTGAGTTGGAAGGGTGCTGCCATCTCCCTGGGGGGACAAGGCTAGCGTTTCTTACTCTGGCCCAATTAGTAGAGGCCTGTGCCTGTGCAATGTCGAGTCCCTGTAAGGTCAGATCAGTCTCTTCCGCTTGGGGCTGCAATGCCCGAGGAGGTAAGGAGGGCAGAGGAGCTCCCTTGATAAAACCTCTGCACTGCAGTTTAGTAAGCTTCCCCTTGACTAATTTCCACCCTCTCCTAGAGCCTCCAGAAGGGAAGGTGGCCCTGTGGACATCTGGGTTTTAGGCCAGTGTGATCCTTCTTGGAACTTTGCACCCTCAGAATTGTAAGATAAAAAGTGTATGTGCGTGGAACACTTTCTGGGGTCTCCTTGGGTCCAGCAGGGGAGTGCCTGGAGGGGAGCTAGGAACCCTTGCCCCTCCTGTAGCGCCTGAGCTGCAGTCCAGGGATTTGACACAACTGGTGGCTCTCCCTCTCTCCTTAGGGAACTGAAGTCAGCCCTGGCCTCAGTGTCACCCATGAGAGACCCCAGAAAGGCTCTGAGAAAACCCAGATTCCCCATGAGGCCACTTTGCTCATCCTTCCTGGGGAGGACACTGGAGAGAAGAGAAAGGAGCAGGGCAGCCTCACAGGCTTTAAAGAGCCACCCCCACTGGCACAGGAGGGCTCTTCACCACAGACCTCAGGACACCATCCTCTCATCCCCGGCACAAGGGGCGGGAGGCTCCTGCACTCTCCCCGGGCATCAAGGAAAAACTGCCTCAGGAAAGCTGATGAGAGGGCAGCAGTGGAGCAGCAGAAGAGGCTCCCCTTCCCCAGGTTCCCACTCAGCCCCCATGTGCAAGTCCATGGGCTCTTGAATGGGGCCTCTGAGCAGGGGCTGCCACCACACAGCGCCCCCCAGCGGCAGAGGCAGATCCAGGGGGGATGCAGATAGAGGAGCAGGCTCCCCACTGAGCGGGGAGCCAGATGAGGGGCTGGATCCCAGGCCCAGAATCATGACCTGAGCCAAGGGCCGAAACCTGCCCCACTGAGTCACACAGGCACCCCTGTATATACAAACTTGTAAGGGTTTTCTTACTGCAAGGTTTCACCCAGGCTCTGGTACTACATTCTGTAAAAGTCTGTATTCAGAATCTAGATGACCTTCCCCAACTTGATTTTAAAGTACGGGAGCCACACCAATAGAGACTCGGGAACTGGATTTCCTCCCCTGCCTTAAACAACAGAGCAACTAAAAAGACACACAAGATGCATGAAATGGAGATTTCCAAGATCCTGGGCATCAGGTAAAGTAGACAACCTTCCCAGACATCCTTACACCCATAACTGTTTCATGGAGCCTTTGGAGGAGCCCAGGCATCACTGGAAATGGTTTGGCAGAATGAAGAGGGGCTCTGGAGGCAAAGCCAGGTCACACAGAGGTGGATTAAATGGGAGCCTGATGATTCACACACCTGTACCCCTTGGGCAAATAATAAAAATAAAATTAAAAAAAAAACAAACAAAAGAAGCCATAGAAATGATGCTTGGAAGTATAGTCTTAATTGTACACTTTAAAGTGATGCAGTCTCCTGTACCTAAATTATACCTCTGTAACATTCCTGTAATAATCTCCTGTGTTTCTTCATACTAGCAGTGAGCATGTAGAAAATGACATTTAAAAAAATCAAATGAAATTCAAAAGATGAATAGAGATTCACATCCACCAGTATTAAGTGGATAAAAACACATATAACAAAGACCCCAGGAAATTATTGCTGGGATAAATTAAAGGAAATCTGAGTAAATAGAGAAATATCTATCACATTCACAGATTAGTATGCTAAATATTGTTGGAATATCAAATCAGCATTATTCTGACACATCTGGGAGAAGGCATTTTGGGGGCAAATTTACAAGCTAATTCTAAAATGTATATGGAAGGCAAGGTACATAGAATAGCCAAAACAATCTTGGATAGGTAAATTGGAGAAATTTACTAAATTTAAAAGCTCACCGTAAAGCTACAGTAATTGAAGCACTACATTATGATCTAAGTAAACACAATGTAAATACATAAATTTGAGATTCCAGAGTAAAAAATGTCCCCATACACATAGACAACTTTCTAGTTTTTACTTTCATTTTATTTTTTTCAATTATTTTATTTTTAAGTAATCTCTTGGTATTCTTAAGTAATCATCATAGGGCTCTAACCTCCAACTCTGAGATCAAGAGTCATTTGCTCCACCTATTCGGCGAGGCAGGAGCCCCTCAATTATTTGATTTTTAAAATAAAATCACTGCTACACATCACCAGAATAACAAAAGACTTTCCCAAAAAAGGAACTGAAATGAATGAACATCTGCTTAAAAATAAGTTAATATTAAAACACACTTTGCACCATATATCGATGTTAATTGGAGATGTGAAAGCAAAAGTATTTTTATTAAGCACCACGTCTCGCATTAATAGCCAGTGGTCAGAACATGATGCTATGAGCCTTTTGTGAAGATCTTTTTCGAATGAGCAAATATAATCCATGTTGTTTGGGGCAGAAATGAGTTCTAGGTAAAGGAAGCACCTATATGGAAAGCTGTAAGAGTGAATTGCAAAATGTGGGTAGGGGGCTTGGTGTAGAAAGGGACATGACCCAAGACCTGGCTCCAGTCCCCATAATAGCAAGGGGCCCTTGGGCCTCTCTGTGCCTTGGTTTCTTCCTCTGCAAACCCAGAAGCGGTAATAGGTCCTTCACAAGTCGATTGTAAAGACTGCAAGTCCTAATATATAGGAAATCATCAGTCTCAAGAAGTGTAAGGGACATTCTTGATCTCAGGGAGTCTCCAAACTGACTAAACCCCTGAGCTAATAATTACACCCCAGGCCATACGTAACCCTTCTAAATCAAAATTGCTGGAAACCAGAACTACGGATTGGTATTTGTCCTAACTCTCCCCCACTGTCCTTATAACGATCAATTTATGAGTAGGAAACACCGAGTCATATAACTTTTATCTAAAACAGAAAAGCAGGGATAGCAGAACGAGGATCTATTCAAGCCAGTCTCTAAGACAGAGGAGAAACTGTGGAGGACCCTCAAACTGAAGGAGACCTGGCCCATCTGACCCCATTTTTACTTCTTCCAGTTTAATGGAGAGACAAAAACCTTTGGAGTCGTGTGCCTCATGAACCTGACCGTCCACCTTGAAAGCTGCCAGAACCCTAATTTCTAATTCAACGTTCCTTTGAAAGGAGGTGCAATTTACCTGTTTTTGCTCATTGAAAGACTGGGTTTCTCCAAATTTCTTAGTCCCAAAAAATAAATCCTCTTTGTTGTATTGCTATTAATTTAAACTTCAACAGAAAACAAATTAATAAAAAAACTTCAACAGAGAAGTTCAAGTAAGAAAGTTTTATAAATAATCCAGCCACCTAATAAGGAACCAGATAGTTCCCAGAGAAATCAAAAGACAACGGACAGAATGAGAGAAAATATTTGCAAACGTTTTGTCAGAGAAAGAGCTAGTTTCCAAAGTCCATAAAGAACTTACCAAGTTCAACACCCAAAGAACAAATAATCCATTCAAGAAATGGGCAGAAGACATGAACAGACATTTCTGCAAAGAAGGCATCTGCATTTCCAACAGACATATGACGAAGTGCTGACCATCACTCGGCATCAGGAAAATACATATCAAAACCGCAGTGTGATACCAGCTCACACCAGTCAGAATGGCCAAAATTACCAAGTCAGTAAGTGACAGGTGTTGGCAGGGATGTGGAGAAAGGGGAACCCTCTTACACTGTCATTGGGAATGCAAGCTAGTGTCACCACTCTGGAAAAGAGCATGGAAAAAATGTTGGAAATAGAGCTACCCTGTGACTCAGCAATTGCACTCCTGGGTATTTACCCCAAAGATGCAAATGTTGTGATCCAAAGGGACACCTGCACCCCAGGGTTTAGAGGCACAATGTCCACAGTAGCAAAACTATGGAAAGAGCTCAGATGTCCATCCACAGATGAAAGGATAAAGGTGATGTGGCATATATATATTCAATGGAATATGATGTAGCCATTGAAAAATGGAATCCTGACATTTGCAACAATGTAGATGCTAGTCGAAATAAGTCAGTCAGAAGAAAGCTGTTATCATATGATCTCACTGATATGTGGACTTTAAGGAACAAAACAGACGATCATAGGAGAAGAGAGGAAAAAAATAAAAGAAGATGAAGCCAGAGAGGGAGACACACCATAAGAGACGCTTCATCATAGGAAACCAACTGAGGGTTGCTGGAGGGAAGAGGGTGGGGGATGGGGTAAGAGGGTGATGGACATCGGGGAGGGTATGGGTTGTGATGAGCACTGGGTATTATGTAAGACTGATGAATCACAGACCTGTACCCCTGAGTCAAATCATACCTTGTATGTTAATTAATTCAATTTCACTTTTAAAACAGAATTAAAAATTTAAATAAATAAAAAAAAGAGCTTTTGGGTACTCAAAGAAAAAAACAAATGAGCCAGAAAGTTCAGGACAGTTCAGCTCAATAGATCACATTTACTGAACCTTCAGGCACCTCAACTTAAGGGAAATTATCCCTTCTTGTCATTTGATGTCATGCCAACCTCAGCGATGTGGGAAAGAAGCTAACAATTCCAAAGGACAGATAGGTCGTTCTTGCCTCCAGACTGTCTCTGACGTCCTTACACCCATAACCGTTTCATGGAGCCTTTGGAGGAGCCCAGGCATCACTGGAAATGGTTCGGCAGAATGAAGAGGGGCTCTGGAGGCAAAGCCAGGTCACACAGAGGTGGATTAAATGGGANTTTTTTTTTTCTGATTTTTTCTGTCTTTAATTTGGCCAAATAAATTGTTTTAATATTTTTCCTCAGATATCCTACTCTTCGTTTATGGACAATAATATGACCTCAAATGATGATGATGAAAATAAAATGCCATAACATACGTACAGTGCTTAGCAAAATGCTCAGCATGCTCTCAATCAATGAGCTATTGCTTTTCTTTTCTTTTTGAGAGACAGGGAGAGTGAGCATACAGGTGCAAGTCGGGGGAGGAGAGTCAAGGGGCAGAGGGAGAGGGAGAGAGAGAATCTCAAGCAGGTCGCATGGCCAGTGCAGAGCTCCACAGGGTCTCATGACCCTGAGATCCTGACCTGAGCCAATTTCAAGAGTCGGACGCGCAACTGACTGGAGCCACACAGGTGGCCCTGGAATGGGTACTTGTATTAGCGCTGTAAAACTCTCATCCCTGTGTGATTTCAAGTAAGTCATGTAACTTTTGTGAGCCTTCATCTTCATCAGTTTTAAGGTGAAGGGATTTGCCAGACTTTTCCTTGCAGAGAAAGTGAGGTCCCAAAAACATCAGAAGGTAGACTTCTTTCAAGCTTTTTCATTCTTTGCCTCCAGAGTCTCATCTAGTAAGAAGTTGCTATGGCCAAGGTCAAAATGGTTGCTGCCTGTGTTCTCCTCTAGGATTTTGATGGCTTCCCAAATATCTAGCGTTTAGGTCTTTCATCCAGTTTGAATCGATTTTTGTATATGGTGGAAGAAAGTGGTCCAGTTTCCTTCTTTTGCATGTATCCGTCCATTTTCTCCAACACCATTTGTTGAAGAGACTCTTCTTTCCCATTGGGTAGTCTTTCCCGCTTTGCCAACGATGAGCTGACCAGATAATCATGGGTCCATGTCTGGGGTCTCTGTTCTGTTCCGTTGATGTACATGGTTTTTTGTGCCAGTACCATAGTGTCTTGATGACCATGGCTCTTATTTTAGCTTTAAGTTTAGAATCTGATGCCTCGAGCTTTGCATTTCTTTTTCAGGATTTATTTGGCTGCTCAGGGTCCTTTTTGGTTCCATACAAATTTTAAGATTGTTTGTTCTAGGTCTCTAAAAAATGCTGGTGGTATTTTAACAAGGATTGCATTAAATGTGTAGATCCTTTTGGGTAGTGAAGACATTTTAACCGTAGTTGTTTTTCCCATCCATGGGTATGGGATGTTTTTCCATTTCTTTGTGTCCTCCCCAGTTTCTTTCATAAGTGTTTTATAGTTTTCAGAGTAGAGGTCTTTTTCCACTTTGGTTAATTTTTATTCTAGGTATCTTATGGTTTTTGGGACAATTGTTAATGGGATCCATTCTTTCTTTCTATTTCTGCTGCCTCCTTGTTGGTGTATAGAAATGCAACAGATGTCTGTACATTGATTTTTGAATCCTGTGACTTTACTGAATTCGCATATCAGTTCTAGCGAGAATGTGGATGGAGCTAGAGTGTATGATGTTGAGAGAACTATGTCAGTCAGAGAAAGACAAATATCCAATTTCGCTCATCTATGGAATTTAAGAAACAAAACGGATGAACATAGGGAGGAAGAAAAGAGTAAGGCAAACCATAAAACAGACTCTGAACTCTAGGGAATGAACTGATGGTTGCTGGAGGGGAGCTGGGCAAGGGGGTGGGTTAAATGAGTGATGGGCAATAAGGAGGGCACTTGTTGGGATGAGCACTGGGTGTTGTATGGAAGTGATGAATCTCTAAATTCTCCTGACACTGGGCGCCTGGGTGGCTCAGTGGGTTAAAGCCTCTGCCTTCGGCTCAGGTCATGATCTCAGGGTCCTGGGATCGAGGCCCGCATCGNCTCTGCTCGGCAGGGAGCCTGCTTCCTCCTCTCCCTGTCTCTCTGCCTGCCTCTCTGCCTACTTGTAATCTCTCTCTCTGTGTCAAATAAATAAATAAAATCTTTAAAAAGATAAAAAAATAAAAATAAATTCTCCGGACACTAATATGATATTCTCTGTTAACTAACTGGAATTTAAGTAAAAACTTGAAATAAAAAAAAAATCCTTCCTGAATTTCACACACCAATGTCAACATGCAGTGTGCTTGGTGTCTGGCCTGGGGTGGGGATAAGATAAGCCTTCAGAAGTGGTTGATGCAGTCCTCTGTCCTCTACCTTGAATACTCAGTGCCACATGGCCACACCCATTGCCCCATTTGCTCTGGCAAGTCCAGCCACTAAATTGAAGCAATTAATGCCGTGGATGCATAATGAACACACATTTTAGGATTTCTAAACCAAAGAGGAAGAGAGTTTATTTGAGCCCAGATTAGGACCCCTGTGTGGGACAGAAAGTCTTCACAAAGAAGATCATATTCTGGCAAAGGAACTTTTGGTGTAGGGTTATGTTCATTTTTTATATAACAAGTTACAAATTCTTAGACAACAGATGTTATGGAAAGACACTACAGTTCCCGATCTTACCTTTCTAGTACATGCAGGGCTATTACTTTAATCTTACAGGAACCAGGGAAATGTCCTTCTTTTTCTTATCATTTTCAGAATGTTCCTCTTGGGTTCTTTTCTTTAACACTACAGATGTCCAATATGTAATTGGGGCAGAAATAGAGCCCATACTTTAATTTTTTGTGGACTCATTTTGACCTTGGTAAATGTGAAAGCATTGTTTCTTTGGGAGCCCAGGTGCAGGACCCACAAACACTAAAAGTTGAAAATTTCCGTTATCGATGCTACAGCGACCTCCTAAGTCTTTGCCTCATGAGATCTAGGAGGGAACGTTGCTGAATAAGTGAGGAGGTGCTTCAAGGCCTCACTTTCTCATGCCTGCCTGTTTCTGTCTTCACAGCCTCAGTTTCTATGTCATTTAAAACCACTGCACACACCCACTGTGCATATCATCTGTCACTACCCCATGACCTTGACCTTCCCACGTTTGGTTAGAGGAATACAACCACAGGTCAATGGCATGAGGTCAAGTCAAAGGTATCCATCAAGCAATGTTCCATTTTTTTAAAAATTGTTTACACTTTGTTAAACTTTAATTCCAGTATCGCTACTTCCCAATGTTACATGAGTTTCAGGTGTATAGGATGGTGATTGAACATTTCCATTAATTGCCCAGTGCTCATACCACAAGTGCCCTTCTTAACCCCCGTCACCTTCACCCACCCACTGGCCCCCTCCCCTCTGGCTACCACCAGTTCTCTATAGTTTGGAGTCTGTTCCTTGGTTTGTCTCTATCCCCTTTCTTTTTTTTTTTCTTTCTTCCTTTTTTTTTTGCTTTGCTTATGTGATTTATTTCTTCAATTCCACATATAAGTGAAATCTTATTGTATTCTTCTTTCTCTGATTGACTTCATTCATTTAGTATAATATGTTCTAGCTCCATCTGTGTCATTTCAAATGGCAAGATTTAATTCTTTTCTGTGGCTGAATAGTATTCCATGGAATAAATATACCCCATCGTATTTACCATTTGTCTGTGGATGGACATCTGGGCTCTTTCCATAATTTGGCTCTGCTGCTGTCCATAGGGGTGCATGTATTCCTGCTAATTAGTGTTTATGTGTTTTGGGAAGGAAATATCCAGCAGTAGGATTATTGGATCTTAGGGTAGTTGTATCTTTTTAGAGGAACTTCCATACCGTTTTTCACAATGGCTACACAAGTCTATATTCCCACCAATACAGCCAGAGGGTTCCTTTTCCTCCACCTCCTGGCCCGTACTTGTTGTTTCTTGAATTTTTTATTTTAGCCATTCTGACAGGTGTGAGGTGATATCACCTTGGACCTTTGTATTTTATTTTTTTTTTTAATTTTTACCTATTTATTTGAGATAGAGAGCACAGGCGGGGAGTAGCGGGAGAGGTAGAAGCAAGCTCCCCAGGAAGCAGGGAGCCCGAAGCGGGACTGGATCCCAGGACCCGAAGATCCCCTTAGGAGCCAAAGGGAAACGGGTAACCAACTGAAACACCCAGGCATCCTATCTTATTGTTGCAATGTACATTTTATTGATGATGAGTGATGTTGAGCATCTGCCATGGGTCTGTTGGTTATCTAGATGTCTTCTTTGGAGGAATGTCTGTAACTTTCTTCTACCTCTTTTTTGTTTTTTAAGATGTTATTTATTTGACAGAGAGATCACAAGTAGGCAGAGAGGCAGGCAGAGGGAGAGGGGGAAGCAGGCTCCCTGCTGAGCAGAGAGCCCTTTATGGGGCTTGATCCCAGGACCCTGATATCATGACCTAAGCAGAGGTTTTAACCCACTGAGCCACCCAGGTGCTCCACCCTCTTTTTTAATTCCATTATTTGTGGGGTATGGTGTTGACTTGTGTAAGGTCTTTATATGTATGCTGGATACCAAGCCTTCATTGGCTATGTCATTTGCAGATATCTTCTCCCATTCAGTAAGCTGCCTTCTTGTTTTGTTGATTGTCATAAAATGGCTCTTAGTCTCTATTCTGTTCAAGTGAGGGTAAACCAAATAGACAGAACAAAATGGCATCCAAGTTAGAAATCTTTCCAAGATTGGTGGTCAGTATATATATTACGCATAGAACTCAGGCATAAGTTAATCATTTGACAATTTCAAAAGAGCTCTTGTGAGAAGCACATTGAATCCATGGGTGAAGGGAAATGTGGTCTTTATGACACAATACAAACGTCAAGGAAATCAAATCACACATAGAGGAGGAGTCTAGGATGGAGGGAATCTCCATACTGTTTCCAGGAGTGGCTGCACCAGTGTGCATTCCCACCAAGAGTGTAAGAGGGTTCCCCTTTCTCCTTATTCTTGTCAACATCTGTTGTTTCCTGAGTTATTTATTTTAGGCATTCTGACTGATGTGAGGTGGTATCCCACTGTGGTTTTGATTTGTATTTCCTTGATACGGCACTCTGTTTTTAAGACTCAGTAAAAATTCATTGTGCAGGTACTTTCTATTCAGGTAGGATGTCCATGTATGCAGGCAGGAGAAAAAGAGTATTCAATACACAACACTCAGGGAGTCCTGATTCCATCACTAGGAGTCCTTTAAAGGTGAACTTCACCCAGTGAGACATGGCAGGGGAAATTTTCACTGTCAAACAGACGGTCACTGTTGAATAGACGTTATTATAGATGTAAAACAAAAAAACTGGCAGTGGAGTAGGTGGGAAAATTAGGATGTAAACAACATCTGTCTCACTGGGTGGAAACCATAGTGTAAGAAGAGTCAGGTTAAGACAGAAGGAAAGAGAAAATAGAGTATTGTCAACAGTTGGAGGTTGAGAGATCACTTAAAACTTGGAGACTGAACGTGAGAAGTTTGACAAGCTAATAGGGAATCAAACATGTCCAGAAACTCTTGGTGCAATGCTCAGCCCTACCTATACAAGCTTTCTAAACACCAGACTCACCTATAGGCACACAGAGGTGCACATGCAGAAAAGGAAACAAATACCAGAAAGGGACAAAAACAGGCAACATTTCTTCCCCGTAGGGTAAGTATAGCCTAAAGGTGATGGAGACTCAGCATTAAATGTGATGAGAACCAAGAATATTTACATTAATATATATCCATATCCACCAAGTCCCTATGATAGTAACAAATTAGAGCATCAGATGTCAAAAATTCACCAGTTCACAGTGATGGTCAAAACAAATACTTTAATGATAGAGAAGGGGGAGGGAATGTTCTTTTCCACAGCACAGTGCCAGCAAATACACACTGCATAGATATCATAAAGTTAGAATTCTTCCAGTGTACAAGCACAGATAGGGTTATGACGGCCACAGGGATCATTAATAGCTGGCAACATGTGAGAAAAAGACTTTAGAGAAGACGCTCTTCATCTTCATAATACATTCTCAGAGTACCACTTAACAAATTACTAATTTCAGAAAGAAAATCATGTGTATTGCTAGGAACAGGTCAGATAGGCCCTGCATAGCAAAGTAACCGGAGTTTCTCACATAGGAATGCTGAAGGGCAAACGGGACACTGTTGGTCTCCGGGTAGGCTGAGCTGGGACACGCACAGCATTAACTATGGAGTGTCCTGGCCAAAGGGTTAGGCCTAAATTAATCAGGAGGAAATTATCAGACAACTTGAGGATGTAGGTCATGAAGCTAGACACCTGGTTTGTCCCCTACAAACAAGGAAAGTTCACCAGCAGCAGTGACAGGCACCTAAAGGTGAGGAGATGTTTTGGGTTCAAAAGGACTAAAAAAAATACAGCAACCAATTCTTTTTAGTCCTTTTGAACCTAAAATATCTCTTCTCCTTTTTGTTGTCTCTTATTTGTGGTGACATTGGCCGTTTGAAGAAAGACAGGCCAGTCATCTTCTTCAGTGATGTACATCGTGAAGTTGTCTGATAACTACCTCGTGCTCAAATTCAGGCTCAACCTTTCCAGCAAGAACACTGCATACTTGATGCTGTCTGCTCCTAGCGCAGCCCATCTGGTGCCCCAGAATGTCCCGTTTGACATGTGGTCTTTTTCCATGGTGCTCCTGACTCCGGTTCTCTGCAGAATGGAATGCAGAACAGCAAGACTTCAGGTCTGTCAGACCTGTGTGTGATCTAGTGAGGCACTGGTCTCCTTAGTGATTTGTCACAACTGGAGCTGAAGGGCTAGAATTTCTCTCATCAAATGGGTCTTTTGCAGGAAAAATCCTAGAGAATGGCTTGTGATTATGATGCGGAATCTCAGCAAAGGATCCCTCCTGTGCTCTGTTTGGGCGTTACCTTGATTTGCTGCTTTAGATTTCTTTTCATCAAGTAGAAAATGATGGGGTTTCAGGATGGGGTTTCAGGATGGGGTTTTAGGATGGGGTTTCCTTCACATGAGGAATCTCTTTTCTTAGTTTCTTTCGAAGTATTTGGTATCTGAGAGAGGAAGAGAGAGAGAAATCAAATGAGAGTGTTGGTCAGATCCTGCTGATGGCTGAGCCTGGAGGGGTGGCTGCCTGGTGACAGAGGCCAGGAGCAAGCCCAAGCCCTGTGCAGAGAAGGAGCTGAAGGGGAAACACAGGCAGGCAGATGGGGGAATTGAGAGCCACAGATCGGAAGTAACACCTCAGTTAATTGATAGCCTGCCTATGCTGTAGGATCCAGGGACCACTGTGCTCCCCCCAGCACGATCCTGTTGATAGATACCCCAGCTCAAGGCTGCTGTGAGTTTTTGCCAGATCCCAAGTATCTCTTCCTCATCAGCCACTTCACTCTTGAGCACACTCCATCAGAAACCAAGTGATGGCTTTCTCACAGTTCCTAGGGAGGGCTGCACCTAGCGTTCAGAATCAGACTGCTTCACAATGAGGGGACCCTTGGCTGACAAACACACACCCTTGCACACTTGTCCCAGTCTTCTGAGGAGGAGGCCAGTCGATGGAATGAGTCCTAGAATGGGAGAGCCAACAGGGGCCTCAGAATATGTCCCAGTTCCTTTCTACCATGTGCAGATGAGGAGCTGTGTGGCCCAAGGGCCTCAGGACCCGCTAAATCCATGTGACCTGTGACTGAAAACCCTGGGCTGAAACCCAGGCTCAGGCCCTGTGCAAACATGTGGGGGTAGGGGGAGGAAAGCATCGGATCTGGAGGTGTGGGCAGGGAGTAGACAGGGGTGGTCACTTGGCTGGACAGGAACAAACCCAAAGGGGCTGAGGGAAGAACCCAAGAAGGAGAAACCCAAGGGGAATTCATAAAAAGACAGCAGGACTGTAACCATGGCCCTAGTCATTTTTCACTCAGGGACAACAACATTCTCTGAAGGTAATGTCACACAGAATAGAGCTCAGGGCATTTCTAGGAATAGTCCCATTGCATGGATTCACCCAACTCTAAAGTGGACATGAAAAGGCATTCGTTTTAGCTCTCTAGCTTCTCAACCCTTCTTTTCCAACCTTTCCCTAAGGAAAGAGCCTCTCCGTGTTCACCCTCATCTTAAGAAGGGCCTGCAAATGGATTAACAATGACAATGAGACCTGAGATTCTTTCCTGAGATGTTGCATAAGAACACGACGTGATTATCTTTTTCAGTCTGCAGTGAACCTGTCAGGGGGCTGTGACATCCACTTAGTGACTAGTGAACTATCGTTTTCATTGTCATAGGAAGAAACAAACAAACACGGAAGTCCTTGACCTTGGGTCAGGGAAGGGATCGTGTTTTGACGCTGGGTTTCTATGCAATATTCGTTTCTCACTGTGTCCTCTATTATAGTGGCTGAGAAGAAACCTGATCCCAGCCGGTCCGGTGTGGCACTCCCAGCTGTGACTCGGGTTCTCCTTTAGATTTTCTCATGGGGGCTGTTTCTCCTCAGTTTTCACACTTATTACTCACATGGAGAAGTTGAGGATCATGTGTCCTCCTGGCTCAGGTTCCGTGAAAGACCCAGGAGGAGAATCCTTGTGCAAGTGACTCAGTAAGACATGGTCCCAGGAGAACAAGTCCTTGGAATTGGAGAAGCAGGGAAGGAAGGCATAGAGCCAAGAAAGTGTGTGATTTCCAGCTAAGTTCCAAGTGTTTGACATGTGTGAATAATGCTGCTCTGCTGAGGAGGGCCATGGGACATGCTTCCCCATGGCCATGAGGAGAGGGGAGAGGGGGTCTCAGGACAGCCCCAGCAGCAAGACAGCAGACTTGAGATGCAAGCAGGTGATGGAGATGGAAGGGCCGGCAGCGTGGCAGCCCCCGTGGGAAACAGAGGTCACAGCAGCTGTGGGACTGACCAAAGGAGGAAGAGGAGAGTGTGTGTTTGAGGTGTGGGGGAGGGTGGAGCTACTATCAGAAGGAGAGCAATAGGAATCCGTGCCCCCAGAGCCACAGACGTGATTACCTCTGTACCCTAACCTTGAAGGCCCCGGAATCTGCATGCGAGTCTCCACTTGCCAAACTGCAGTTTTCTCTTGGGAATCTTCTGTTTCGTCATGCTGAGGGCTTTCGTTTGACCAAAGATTTGACAGCCATCCTGGCTGTCCCCCGAGCCCTCACCAGCATCACCCTCTGGCTTGGGAGGGTCCTTCATGCCCATGGAAGCATGCAGTTCCAGGTCTGAAAAGAAAAGCACGTGCACAGGATCCGCTGTTATTCGTGATCTTTCTGAGCCTCCTGCCTGCACTGACGTCAGTGAAGGACAGTGGGCCGGACGTGAAAGGCCATCCGGCAGTTCACAGGTGAGGGGACGCCCGTGGACCCACTATGATGATTCCCCATTTTGTTCATCTCTCTCACACTCCCTGTAGGGATAAATGGGCTGGGAGGCCAGTGCGCTCACAGTGGAGAAAATTGAAATTGAGAGAAACCGAATTGCTAAAAAGAAGTCTTTCCAGGAAAGAGAAGACGAAGGCAAGGAAATCGTGCTGGAAAGGGGCTGTACTATTGGAGGGAAGAGACTGTAGAGATCGCCAACGTCAAGGCTGAAGGGAAGCCTTACAGGAGCAACCAGGGAAGAGACAGCTCAGGAATTTACATGAGATGCCTCAACATGCCGTACATTTAATATGTATAATATACACCCCGAATATCCATCACGTCTGTGATATAAGATACAAATGTGTGTGTCTGTATGTATATATGTATCTAACTGAGTCAAGCATTGAATAGGGATTTGGGGAACCTGGAACATAACATTCTAAGCCCTTTTCTGGTCAGTTGACATTGGGAAAAATACATATTCAAGAAGAATGAGAAAAGCGGCAGCAAGAAACAGCTGATCTGTTCAGCATCACGGAAGGATCACAGGGGGAAGCAGGTGGGAGCAAAACAGAGTAAAACCATCTGGCACAGCGTGAAAGTTTGTATTCGCCCCCAGTTCCTAGGTTAAAAGCTAATCCCCCATGTGATGGTATTGTGGGGTGAGCCTTTGGGAGGCAGATCCTCCCATCAAAGGGAGTTGTGCCCTATGAGAGAGACCCCACCGAGTTCTGGCCCCTCTCCACCCTGTGATGACAGGGCAAGAAGGCAGCCAACTCTGAACCAGGAAGCCATTGTCACCAGGGCCCTTATGGGCCCCTGTTTGATTGGGGTTCTGCTGCGCCTCTAGAACCGTGAGATATGGGTTTCTGTTGTTAAGAAATCAGCCTTTTTGTGGCATTTTTTAATAATCTTTGGAATGGATCAACAACCTGCCGTGAAGCATGATTTCCTGCTCAGGCCTCTGTGGAAGGTGAGTCCCAGAGAGACGGACTGAGCCAGCGGGGTGAGTCGGGGCCGTGACCATGGGCGCCAAGGAGAAGTGACAGGCTGCAGGGAGAAGACAGTAAGGACGACAAGTTCTAAGGCCCTGGTCGGGCCGTGCTTCCCGAACACTCACTGAGCTCTTTCTCTGGGGCCTCTCCCTGGTGCCACAGTCCTGCTGCTGATGTCCCCTGCACGTGAGAACTGCCTCTCCTCATTTCTCAGGGAGTCCTGCGCCTGACAGAGGAGCCCGGGCCACCCCAGGCTCCAGGAAAGGACAATGAGGGGGGTCGGGTAAGGAAGACACGACCCAGGGGAGAGTTGAAATGCTCAGTCACAGGAAATCTGAGCAGAGGTGGATCATGACGAGCAGGAGGCTGGGGACGAGGCCCTGGGGATGAGGGGAGATGATGAACTCGACGGAGAATCAGAGGAGATAGTGATGTGTGCACTTCATGGAACAAAGTGGCCCCTCATTTCTTCAGGAAAGGAACGAATCAAAAATAAGGCAATGACGTTGTGAGGCCAGTATTTCCACTGTGACTGTGAGCCCTGAACAGGGAGGTTCAGCTTGAAGATGCTGAGGGAGGGAAAACTGAAAGGACGAGACTTTCTGAGAAAGCCAGTCAAGATGGGGTCCGACAAAAGAAGAGCCTCTAACAACTGCTCCTCCCCGCATGAAACTATGCCCTGACACCATGTTTCAAGAGTTAAAACACCACAGAGATGCGAGGATTAGACGCGACGATTTCGGAGATACTGTCAAGCAACTTTTTTGAATCAGGCCCCCCAGAAATTATGTTGCTGCATGCTCCCAGAATCGATGGACCAGAGACACTATCTTCAGTGGTTTTCAGGGAGGAGACTTACGGGAAAATACATAAGAAGGGGAAAAAGTTGGCTGGTTAAACAGCCAGGAAGTTGCAAGCCCAGGGTCTGGTTCAGAGTTGATACTAAGCACCGGGCTCTTGCTCACCTCGCTGTACTGGAGCATCGTGGGGTTCGACCTCGGCCCGTTGCTGCCTGCAGCCACAAGCCCGTGACGAGCAGTACAGGGACTGGAGCTTCCTACCCCACTTCCCTCTCACCTCGGAAGAGCGGCGACTGGTTCCCAGAGCCCACCGTGGCATCGAGGCTCCCGATGGTGGAGGAGAGACCGAGCCTGGCTCTGTTGCCACCACAGTCCAACTGCAGATCCAGCTGCCATCGCAGAGAATTGGCCCCCTGGGGGCTCGGCTGTGTCTGTGCTCCTGAAGTTGGCACATGTGCCCGTTGCAAAGTCACGTTTCCACTCGATGGCCCTTGATGACAGGGAGCCTGCATCGGGGCTGAAGCAACAAGAGATTTCAGTGGGATAAATCCCAGGGCTCCTTAGCTGAGCGCTTTCAGAACCCCCATGTCGATGTCCATGCCTGTATGGGACACCACCCTGCAAGCAAGTGCAAAGGGAGACGTCATGTGTTTGAAGGAAATGTCACTGTCACGTCCCAGCCTGGGGATGCTGGGATGGTTGGGGACAAGCCTTCAAAGTCCCTGAGGTGAAAATCACCCCCTTGACTCCACAGGGCCTTTGGGTGGACACAGGTGCTCATGCCTATCATTCTGTTAGTAGTACCCTTGGTCTTACACCCTAGAGAGAAGTTTCTGGAGAGTTCTCAGGGCATGGGGAGAAGGAGTTGTCCGTGTGTACCGGAAAGAATAAAGAAACGAAGAAGAACTTCGGCCTCAAGTCTTCAGGTACCACTACAAAAGGGACTTAGGAGAAGGTACCATGGACCAAGTTAGGGGACCTTTTCACAGCTCTGTTGCCTTTGAAGTTTCTCATCTGCAATATTTGATCCCCTTCCACCCACCCACACATCTGTATTCTGTGCCCCCTCGGAGGAGGCGCTAACAGCTCTAAGTATCGGAGCAGGGGACTGAGTCCCTTTGGGATCTTCAGGGTCAGAAGTGCTACAGGATCAGGCATTGTGGGTCGTCAGGGAGGGCATAGGGCGCCCACTCCTTGCATCACACAGCCCTCAGTGAAGTCAGGGCGGCACTCCCTTATTGAACATGCTCAGATTGCTACTGTGAAGGGAGTCCGTGTCCTCAGAAAGGGGGCGAACCAGGGACTTGCAACAGCCTCTCGCCAGAGCAGGTCAGCCCCAGCCTCCCTGTCGTGGGACCTTCTCCCCGGCATCTCCTCCTCACCTGTTCAGCTGTCACTAAACATGGTGTTCGTGAGTCTGTGGCTGTTTAGTCTCCCTGGCAGCAGCCCGTGTCTCCTCTCACCATGGAATCCTCCACCTCCTTCCCTCTGTTCTTTCCTGGCTGCCCGATCAGTGCCCCCAAGTCCTGTCCTCCCACATGCCCCCGCTGCTGGTGAACACTCACTGCCCTCTCTGCTGCACACGCTCTGAACTCCTCGTCCCGCCTCTGGGCTCCCTCTCTCTTCTGGTCCCTCTTTGTCCTCCAGCATCACCTCTCCCCGCCCCACACCAGGTGCCTCCCCCAGCTCCCAGTCCTTCTGCCACAAGCACATCTCTCACGCCGGGGAGCCGTCCGTCCTTCCTCGAGGCCCAGTGTACCAGTCATTCGTCAGCACAGTTGAGGCCATGTGCTAAGATCTTAGGATACTTCCTACTCGGGGAAAGGGTAAATCCTCTGCAATGAGCAAATCGGGTTGGGGAGAGAATTATCAAAACCAGGTTCCCCATTCTCAAATGTTATCTTAAAAGAAGGGGTAAGGATTTCTAAGTCATTACTCCTAAATTCCTCATGATATTCCATGGGTCCTTTCTCAACTACCAGGCTTCATTAAACCTACACTTCAAAGATACTTTTCACTGGCAGGAGAAACGGGAAAACATTGTATCAAAGTTATGAAGGACTGCCCATTATGTTTAGTTTGGCAGGAGGGAAAAGCCCTGGATCAAAGATGCCGTTGGGATTTCGGTTGAGATTGGGCTGATTATACCTGGTTTCTCCTTGTGCAGGGAGGATGCGGCCAGGTAGCCCTCCTGGGGCCCTGCCACTGGAATCACAGCTTACACACACTGTTCATCTGCTCCTGATGCATGCCGCATGCTGGATGGGCCGTGTGTAATGTAGACGCTGCGTTCACTCATCTCAGTTCATCCCCGTGGGTGAACTTGGCCTCTCGTGGTCCAGGGTGAATGGAAGGCTGTATCACACACACTTGCCCTCTGAGACCTGTGTCTGAACCTTTCTCATCCCTCTCCCCATAGGAACCCAGACCTGGCTGTCAGCATCTCCGCGAGAGCTGTGCAGCATTACAGGTGTGTCAGGCAGCTAAGCAGACAGCCTCGGGGGGACCCCTGTGGACAACAGAAAAGGCCCAATACCTCTCCGCCCTGATGCCATTTGGATCAAGAGCCTCATGAAGACAGGGATCTCTGGGAGGGGCTGGACGAGCCGCTGGCTCTGGTCACACGACAGAAGGACTCACAGGGTAGGAGGTCCCAGATGGGTGGCTGGCTCACAGGGCACATTGGGGGCAGTCTGGCACCTTTTTTCTTTCCATTTACAACTGTTTCAAATGATTTGGTACAAAAGCAGAGATGAAAGGGCCAACCCCATCCCACTTAGTCCCTGGTAAGACCTAGTGGAGAGCAGTGGACAGTCTGAGCTGGTGAGGTTCTAACGTCCCACGACCAACTGGTCAGCGGTCTTGGGCAAGGGACTTGACCTTGATGAGGCTCAGTGCCCTCAGCTTCCACAGGAGTTGCCACACCGAGTACAGAGTGTCCCTGGGAGGACCCAGGGGTTCTATCACAATAGACCTGCTGGTGAGCGGGCCTGGTAAGGGGCGTGGTGGACAACCAAAGCAGAATAAGTGTGCATTGCATTTGTACTTGCTGATTTGCTGTAATCGTGCGTAAGCTTGTGCTTCTCTGGCCCTCAGGGAGGAAAAGGAAACAAGGGAGAAGGTGGTCCTAGGTTGCCAGGGCCGTGACTGATCAAGTAAGGTTGAAAGACCAAACCTTGGATGGCCAATCTCACTATACAGCATTGATACAATGAGGAACATCATGGACTTTGTGCTGCTCCTACCAGGTTATCTGATGAGCAAAGAAAGTCTCCTAACAATGCAAATGCTTCTCCCAGAAGAGAAGTTCAAAAAATAGCCTGAATGGGCAGAAATGGGAATTGGGTTTTAGCTTGCACTCCTGTTCGAGTGTGGCCCCAAGGGTGTCGGTCTCAGCGGGTAGCTCTTTTCTGAAGATCCTGGAGAGGGGAACAACTCTGCTTGGCTCCTGAAGGAGGCCAATACCCATGCCAGGTGCACAGGCCACTGACCATTTACAGGACATTATGCCACTGAGAGCGGACACGTGACTGAAACCATATCCACATGGGAAAAAGTCAGTGATGCTGTGCAGAGGGTGAAAAGCCTGCCATCCGTGGAGGATGACAACCAGGACTAGAGCTTTGGCTGCGCTGTATCCATGGGGTACAGTCAGGACTGGGTGCTCAGGATCTTCTATCTAAATGCTCCAGGGGAAGGTAAGCATCCCAGGAGGAAAAACTATGACCTCAGTAGAAAGATTGAAGATGCTGCAAATATGGAGCAGATGCAGACGAGGGTGGAGAGCCAGAGATCCTGCCAGAAGCTACACAGGACATACAGCTGGCAGTGAGTTTCACGGGTAGGAAGAGTCTCTCCTTGATCCAAAAGAGGCCTGTTAGCTAGATGTCTCCAGGTGAGATAGTGGTGGCTGGGTTTTTGCCCTTTTCCCTCCCTTTCTCCTCTCTGACCTGACTTGGTCCCAAAAGCCTGCTGCTCGTGAGGGGGCCAGGTGACAGAGGGTAGTCTGGGACAGTAGGAAAGAGAACTTGTCTAACCCACATGTTGCCTTTCCTTTTGAAGTAGGCTGCACAGCCAGTGTGGCGCCCAGCGTGGGACTTGAACTCACAGCCCTGGGATCAGGACCAGAACAGAGATCAGGAGTGGGAGGCTTAACCACCTGAGCCCCCCGGGTGGCCCAGTGTTTTCGAAATTAAATCCAAGAGCAGAGTTCAAACCAGCATGAGTCTACAGGTCCTGCTGCCAGGGAGGCATCTCCTAGCCAATTTAGGTTGTTGGACACAGAGAAGACAGGCTTCCTGGAATCCCCTCGGCAGGAATTGTGTGTCCTTCACAATGGGAGTACTTACCATCTACATCCAGACCCACGAGGGTTTCGTGCTTTTCACGTGGGGATAAGGCACTTGTGGAAGGCCTCCAGATTTCTGGCAGGTCATGGCCAATCGAAGAAGTCAAATAACATTCATCCAGGGAGTCCTGTGGGAATTTATTCTCCTCTGCCTCTGGCAGCTCCCGATGGAGCCTCGTGTCACAGGGAGGAAGGAGAGGCAACAAGAAGGTCAAGTCAACACAGACGCCCAGGGGGGTTTTGTGCAGGGAGGAGGGACTGGTCACAGAGAACAAATGGGAAGTTCCCATCAAGGGAGATGACCCACTGTGCCTCCATGTGGGGGCAGAGGGTAGAAGTGCTGGGCACAGATCAGGGAGGAAGGGAGGGGGTGAGAGCAGGAGGTGCACAGAGCATGGCCAAAATGGGTGCTCAAAGGGAAGGAGTCAGAACCTCCTCAGTGCACAACAGTCACAACACAGGGCCAACTCTGAAAACAATAAAACCAGCTCCAACACTTTTGCATACATTTTGTTGAAATGTACAGAAAGCACCAAGACAACACCATCTGTGGAAGCACTGTAGATTCCTAGGAAACTCGTGTGTCCAAGGCCTACTTGTCGAAAGCCTGAGACATGAATGTCTTTTCTAATCCCTCTTCCTGCCATGAATTCCTGCCATCCTTGCAATGTGAAATCAGGAGAGACAGATGGCGTCTTAGGTTGGATCTGATACTAAGAGTGACCGTGAGAATTCCAGAAATCCTGTGATTGCTTAGTATCCCTGCATCAGTGGACTTGAGTTTCCAGGTTTGGGTGGGATTAAGAAAGTGCCAAAATACAAGTGCCACAGTGTAACAGAATGCTGCTGACAGATTATTTTGTGTGTATCTGAGTGGGGGAAATAGGTACATTTAGCATTTTTTTAGATTTGCCTAGATCACCAGATGCCACCATTGAATTAAAGCCCATGATTCTTCAGAGTTACCTGGGGAGAATCAGGTCTTGGTCTTCTTCCTCCAATAGATCATTATGACTTTCTAGAAATAAAGAGAGACAGGGCCAGTCAAATTCAACAAAACATCATGTGTACCTTAAAATGAATTATCCGGGTGCCTGGGTGGCTCAGTGGGTTAAAGCCCCTGCCTTCGGCTCAGGTCATGATCTCAGGGTCCTGGGATTGAGGCCCATATCGGGCTCTCTGCTCGGCAGGGAGCCTGCTTCCTCCTCTCTCTCTGCCTGCCTCTCTGTCTACTTGTGATCTCTGTTTCTCTGTCAAATAAATAAATCTTTAAAAAAATCTTTAAAAAAAATAAATAAAATAAAATGAATTATCCGATACAACTACCATGGGGGCATAATTATGCTTAGTGGGGCAGAGGATATCATGAGAGAAACCCTACAGGAGGCCTCAGGGTAATTCTTGGGAATGTGCCATGGTTTGCTTCCCTGAGCCTTCAGCCATGAGCTCCCTGATGGGGTAGGGACACGTCACAAGAGCCCGCGTACAGAGTGACACATGTGTTTCACCACGAATTCTGGGGAATAGCTTCCCTGCATTCTAAAACCTTTCTGCAACCTTAACCCACTACCTTATCCCATGAGATACTCGAGGTGTGATGGTTTAAGGGCATTTAGACACAGAGACCAGACCGATGGATGGAATCTGCAAACCCTCAAATGAAGAGGAACCTTTTGTATACACTCCTTTGTGCTACAGAGACATAGGAGCTGTGCATGGGGAGGGGCAATGCCCAGGCTCAGCTTTGCATCAGGGAAACACACAAGCAAGCTGATGGCAGAGGTGTTGATGTCCTGATACTCCAGGGATGACTCAGTGACGGCAGCCAACAGAGAGGACGCAGACACTGGGAGTGGAGAAGTCAAACCAGGGAAATGACAGATCCAAAGATAAACGTACGGCTGACGTCATCTTTGGAAAGGGACGAAAATTCAAGGGATGGTTTTTGGGTATGCAAATGAACACTGCAGATGAGGAGAGACAATTGATGGAAATCAGGAACAAAGACAGAAGACACCTCGGCCTATGCAGCACAAGAGAGTGTGAGTTGTCACATCTGCCTTGCTCCAGTGTGCTAACTTGTGTCAGAAGCCATAAGCAGGGTCTGAGATGAGCAACAGAAGGCAGGTCTTGACTCACCTGATATCTATGCTGTAACGTCTATCCTAGAGCCTGACTCAGATCCCTATATCTACCAGGCTTCTGCACAGCAATGACACATCTCAGCGTTACCAGAGGTTGAGATACCCAAAATAGGAGATCAGCCTGCAAGTCCGGTTGGAGCGTTATCACCTTGACAATGGGAGGACTCACTAGCTACTGCCAGAGCAGAAGAGATGCCCGGATCTTCGACTGAGCTGATGTCAGCACTGCTAGAAGTACCAGGAGCGTCAGACAGGTCAGGAAGGGCTGAATGAGTCAGATAGCATTCATCCAGTGAGTCCAGTGGGTGAGCCTGCTCTTCTACCTCTGGCAGCTTCGAGCTGAGCCTGGGAGTGTGGGGAGGTGTGAACATTAAACCAAGAATAGGAGACACCCCAGCATCCTACTGGTTTTGATGGCAGGCTGACAAGTAAAGTCCTAACAAAGGAGCACAGCCATGACTCACAGCCAAAACTATCCTCCTGTTTCAGGGGTGTCGTGTGGCTGCTGTGTGTGCAGTCGAGATGGCTAGAGAAGAGAAGGATCTCAGGGTAGGGGCCACAGAACTAAGGTTTTAATCATCAAAATGAATGATTGTGGAATGGAAGTTATGGCTCACAGCAAGCCATGTGGAGAATCCTCAAGGTGGTTTCAATATTTTTTTAAACATTTGATTTACTTACTTGACAGAGAGAGAGAGAGAGAGAGAGATCACAAGTAGGCTGAGAGGCAGGCAGAGAGTGAGAGAGGAGGAAGCAGGCTTCCTGCTCAGAGGGGAGCCTGACATGAGGCTCGATCCCAGAACCCTGAGTTCATGACCTGAGCTGAAGGCAGAGGCATTAACCCAGTGAGCCACCCAGGCGCCCCTGGTTTCAACACTTTTGTATCAGTTCTGTTGCTATTATGTTCAGTGACCAAGTAAACACAGACTTGAAAAGGCATCCTCAACCTGGAGTGATCTTGGGTCTTCATCGCCTCTTTGTCTAACTACTGTGACATGACGTGAATTTTTTAATAGGTATTCTTTTGTTATACTATATCCTCAATGTGGTAACACCGAAGAGGCAGAGATAAGTATGCCTCTCAGTCTGGATTTCCCGGAAGAAGAGAACAGGGGAATGCAGAGAATCCCACTGATGAACCAATTCACCAACTTCAACTGACTGGAGGTTATTGAAAGGGAGGGTTCCATGAAAGGAACTTGGTCATGTACCAGAGTGAAGACACACATCATGGTTAAGCAAGATAGTTTGTATGGAGCACTGGGTGTGGTGCATAAACAATGAATCATGGATCACTGAAAACATAAAAAGATACTTTGTAATTAGAGAATGGATGAAATAAATAGGTTGGTCAGTTTCTATTTGTTCCTTGAAATGAAATCCTTTGCTTTAACCTCTGAAATAACAACGCAGGATTCCTTCTTTTTTTTTCTAACCAGAGAATGTACTATTTGTTTTAGTGGTATAGGTCTGTGAATATAAATCTTACACAATTCACAGCACTCACCATAGCACATACCCTCTCCCATGTCCATCACTCAGCCACCATGTCCCACCGCCTGCCCAGCAGCCCTCAGTTTGTTTCCTGAGACTCAGAGACTCTTAGGACAAGCCATGGTTCTTCGGAGTTACCTTGGACATAATGGGTCTCGGTCTTCTTCGTCCTCACAATGGAATTGATTTTCTGTAAATATATCCAGACAGGGCCATTCATTAAGCAGATCCTTCGTGGTCCATTAGTAATCCAACGTCTAATGCTGCCCAGGCACTCAGATATGCTCCATGTGGGAACAGGTTTAGTGAGAAGAGGATGTGAGGGTGCCTCCGATTTTGCCTTGTGGGTAACTGGCTTGATTTCCTGGCCTGAGCCATTGGGTAGGAGATTCTCATCACAGTGTCCCCTGTCTTAAGTCTCCGGATACACTTTTACTTCTCTTTTCTCACAGATTCTGGACATCCAACCTCCCTGCATTCTTAACAGATTACTGCAGTCTTGCGCCTTCTCTCATCAGATAGCCTGGTTGCTGAAGGATTAGTGGAATGTATACACCAAGACTGGACAAATGGAATGCAAGTACAAACCCTCAACTTAAAGTGAGTCTTTGGTGCTACACAGAACACTAGCCCAATTCATGTGCGGGCTGGCGGGGGTGGGGGGCGGATGCCAAGGCATAGTTCTGCTTCTGAAAACACACAAATAAGCTATCAGTGGAGGCATTTATGGTGGGTTTTCAGACAACTGTTCAGGAAGACAAACTAACCTGTAGGAGAAAGAGAATGGGGCTAAGAACAGCCAACCAGTTAACCCTGGACAGGAAGGCCAATTGAGTGGGGTAGGCTTGGATTCTTAAAGGACTTGGCTGGGAGATTACATATACAGCTTAGTAAAGGTGAGGAGAGACATTTCATCCAAATGAGGTCTGGCATATACCTTCTCTGGTCATGTTGCTGAGGTGAGTTGAGTTTGTGGTCCCTGACGTGAGCCCACTCACCTGACAGAGAATCCAGGGTGACAGGACCATGCCCTGGGAGTAGGAAGAGAGCAAAGCTCCCTGACCCACCTGATGTCTGGGCTCAAAACACAATCCTAGAGCCTAAATCAGATCAGTATGTCTCTACTGGGCCTGCCCACAGGGATAACCTCTCTGAGCACAGCTGAGGTCTGGGGTACAAGGAACAGGAAATCTATGCAGGTGTCCTATTGGAGCTTTATCACCTTGACAGTGGAGTACTCACTGGCCACTTCCAGAGGACAGAATTCCAGGTCCTCAGGTGAGAAGATGGCGGCACTCCTGTAAGGCCAGTAGGAGTCAGACAGGTCGGGAAGCACTGAGAACCTAAAGTAGTGTTCATCAGGAGAGTCCCATGAGATGTCCGGCTCGACCGCCCCTAGCAGCTGTCTGCTGAGCCTGCAGGGAGGGGACAACTGAACATTAACCTCAGAGGGGTCTGAATCCTGTGTCCTGTCTGGATTTGATGGAAGGCAGAAAGGTGTGTTCAAGAAAGCAAAGACGTGAACCCATGAAAGAGAGAAACAGCTATTCTTGTTTTTGTGGGATAAGGTGTGTTTGTCACAGGGGTAGGAGATAGAAAGGATGAGTAAGTGCTCAATACACAAGCCACGAGCCAAATAGCAAGCTCGGTGAAGAAAGAGACTGAATCATCTCTGTGCCGTCCAGTCAGGGCTCACTACGTGCAGAGTCCCAGAATAGTGGCTTTCCCCCTTCCATTCAGGAGGCATTGATTTCCGACTGTCATGGCTGAGCGCTGGCATCTTTGGAAGCAGGTGACTGTCCCAGGAATTGCATGCCTTGAAGTCCTTTTTATCTCAATATTGTTGCATGATAGAATATGTTTGTCTGCTTGCTATGATATTTTCATGCCTTGAAAAATGTCAACATGCTAAATCCAACAGGCAGAATGTAGACGCGCGTGTCTCTCGAAAGCACACAGGGGACAACGAGCGAGCACAGCTATCCCTGTGACATATTAATTAGTTCACCTGGGTCAGCTGACTGTGGGTTACTCAGCTACAGAAGGACTTAAGAAATGGGAAGCAATCCAAGTATCACAAGGAAAACGGAATATATTATGACCATGTGTAATCTGTCCTTGACCAACTGGATAACAGAGCTGTCCACAGCCCTTTCTGCTTTTCCCTGGGGGCCCCGTTTGAATTCACAGCCCCCAAGTACTCAGAATTACCTGGGGGCAACTGACACCTGTCCTTTCAGCCCATCCTGATCCATTTGGATTTCTGCAAATAAAACAGGCAAAACAGTTACTGTAAGCAATTTCCCTTCGCAAATGCCCACTCCTACGTCCCATGTAGCACAGGACAGAAATATCAGCAGAGTAATTACAGGCAACTGTGAGACCAATCATCCCAGAGAGCTTAGGTAGGGCCCTGTAAGCTATCACTGGGATCGCTCTTTTGAGCCATGAAGCAAATGTCCCTGCTATGACAGGCCATCATCACAGCATCCTGCCTTGAGACTATGCAAACAACAAATGATACTTTTTCTCCAATATTGTGGGGAGCTACCCGGCTACTTCCGAGAGGGTTACTGTAATATTCAGGCTTTTTCCATCTGAAATGCTGTTGTTTAATGGATTAGAGGAATCAGCCATTGAGATTAAACCAATGAATGGAATCTACACAGCATCAAGTCAGAATAAGCTTCAAAGCTACAAGGAAACAAGGGCCGTTTAGGGGATGAGGAAGTTTCAGGATCTTTCAATGCTCCAGAGAAACTTACAGTGTGCGATAGCAGGGATCCAGTTTTGATTCTCTGCTGACTTGAGATGAGATGAAACAAATAAAGAGATCGATTAAGGGAGGAGAGTGACCCAGGCTAGTGGCATCTCTAAAGATGGAGAAAGAGTTTTTAGAGCCTTGGCAGACATTGAAATCTAGGGACATGGTTTCAGATTGGAAATTAGATCCTTGCAAGAGACACAAGAGATGAATTCCAAAGTAGGAGGTTTGTAAGTGACCTTCTGTGGCCAGGCTAGAGAGTTATGTGAGCCTGGCCGGGCTGCCTTGAGAGCAGTGTTGGGCAGCGCCCCAGACGTCAAAGTGCTGTGGCTGAGACAGGAGTTAAGGAAAACTCATTGACTCCTGAAATGTCTTATTTAAACATAAACCCTAGAGCCTGAATCAAGAGTTTGTAAGTGTATGATTGACGTATGGTGGTTAAGTGTCTGAGTCTACAAAGCACATAAGGAACAAGGAATATGGACACTACCTGGGAGAGTACGTGGACTTTCAGCCCCATTGGAAAGGGGGCATCCAGAGGTGGTATCCAGACCAGAGCCGCCATCCCAGTCATCACATGGCAATTTGCCATCCCTGTCAGACTGGTCGCTGTCACTTCCTTCTTCTTGAATTGGAGGGGTCATATCACGTTCCTCCACTGTACCCTGTAGGACTTCCATGGTGTTTGTAAGTTCCTGGTGCTCCCTGCTGTGCCAGGTATGAAAGGAATGACAGAAGATCAAACCAGGACCATCAAACAGTGTGGCATCCTAGCTGGTTTTGAAGGGAGTTCAGAGGGATTGGACACTAGAAGCAGAGGGCTGTCACCTAGAGAGGGACAAAGGTATCCATCCCACAAGAGACAGAGTGTGGCTGCCATGGGGTGGGAGAGTAGCAACAGCAGATACTTGGAGCACCAGCCACAGAAGGACTGACAAGGTGTGAGACTCAACCATCCCAGTATGGGGCACTCACAACATGAAGCACAGATGGACACCAGGCCAGGGGCAACCACCCCGTGCCTGGGTCAGGTTGACCTTAACAGATATTGATTAAGTGGTTCCAGCTCTGCAGTCCTTGCAGACTTCAGAAATGTGTACCTTCTAGGCACCTTTGTATTGAGAGTCTCACATGACACCCCGAGTTTTTGGTTTTTGGTTAATTACTTCTCCTGTTGTTTAGTTTTGCTAGTTTTCTGTCTACCAATTCCTTTGCTGGTCATCATGCTACCAAAGACCTTAGAGAACCATGTAGTAAGTCGACATGCATCTCTTCCCGGTTTGCATTTACAGGGAAATAGGGGCATTTTGTCAGTATGGGGAATCCAAAGGCTGCTCATTCATTTTGGCCTTACCAGCCCCACGGAGACAACAGACAAGAAGGTGCACAGGGCCATCCTGGGTTGATCATCTGCAGTCGTGTTCATTCTTGCATCTGCCACCCGGGACTCTCTTGACCTCACTTACTATTCTTTCTACATCCCTGTATATTTTTACCCACACTTTACCGGTTCCTGAATAGTCATTGTCACCTGGGGGTCTGTGCTTCTTCCTTCTCCTCCTCATTGTTTTGATTTTCTGCAAAGTAATCCAGAATTGTCCCATCAACTCTTTCCCATATGACTACTAGCAACACAGTGGCTTCTATGGGCGGGGAGACATCAGCATCTTTGTGTGACTAGATATTCTACTGAGTTTAGGGCACTGTCTTTAAGAATTGCTGTGGCGTGGGTTTCTGATCCATCAGGCAGTGTGTCTCTGATTCTGAGGTTCAGCATTACTGAACCTGGGCAGCAGTTTCTACTATCTCTCCTTGTCCATATCAGGGGATGCTTGTCCAGGTTCAATCCTGACTTGTGGAAACCGTGTCGACATTACAGCCTGCACCATGTCCCACCACAGGCACAGACTCACTGTGCGCTCACGACTCTCACACAGAGAGCCTCCTCCTGGCTCTCACTACAGGACAACCACCCTGTCCCCCATCCTTCCACTGGGGACTTCATGGACCCCCACGTGGGCTTCAGTGTTATCAAGGGGACATCTGTCTCATTATGAAAGTGACATGACACCCTGAGTTTTTGGTTTTTGGTTAATTACTTCTCTTGTCTAAACAGAGTTCCCACCTCCACGTCCTACTGCGTCCAGTACCTCCTCCACCTGCACACATTAAGGGGCTTTCTTTGTTTCTGAAGTGCATTCGTAAATTTTCCCCACCTGATCTCTAGAGCGACAGCAGTGTATTTGATGTACATTACAGATGAGGAGACGGATACGGAGAAAGTAAAACTCACTGTCTCACCCACAGTTAATACAGAGGGAGCCGAGTCTGGGAAATGCCACTTTGCAGGGATCCTCCCACACTAACAAGCTGCCTCCTGTCACATTCCCCTTTTGGGCTCTCACACTGGTGGATGCTGCCTCCTGCCCCTGAGGCTGCACTCCCTCAAGGTGGAAGCAGACAGGTGGACCAGTGTGACCTCCACGCTGTGCATTACTCCTCTCTGCTACCGACTTCCAGTCCTGGTCCTCTCCCGGCCCCACGCACGATGGGGCACCCAGGACAGATGCTGGCAACAGTGTGAGGGCAGGCGCCGAGTCTCTTGGGAGCCCGGGGCCTTAGAGCAGCGCAGTGCAGTCAGGGCCCGTGGCCCTCTTACCTGGGCTGAGCTTCCAGGCAAGGCACTTGGCCAGCCTGCGTCCCTCAGCCAGTTGTTCTTGGAAGGCCTGCCCTTGGGACTGCTCAGCGTCATCATGGGTGAGCAGGTCCTCGAGGTGCTTTCCCAGGTGTTGGGAAAGATCTTTCCCTTCCCGTAACTTAAGGTACAAGCGGGTCAGCTCTTTCTCTTGCTCTTTAATTACGATATTATATGTCCTAAGGTGAGACAGAAAATTTTAAAATGCAACGAGTTGAGTAATAGAAGCTATGTGCTTTTGTGGAGATTTCTGGCAGAATTTCCCCAACGAGCCCTCGAAATGGAATTCTGGCATGTGTGGTGACCTGTCTGTGGAAGAGAAAGAAGAAGGTAAAAAAAGGCCTCCTGAGTATCAGAACGTGTTCCTGTTAACGCCCTTGACATCCCTCACGGCTTTCCTTCTGTGAACAAAGCCAAGGAAGCTCCTAAGCACACTTCAGAGAGCTTCCCATCAGCTGCTCACTGGGGGCACACCCATGTCCCTGGAAAACCACCTAGAGTGCCGCGTGCAGTGATTGGACACAGCGCCAGACACAGAAGCAGGGCCAGTACGGCTGGCGTTAAATGGTGAGCTCAGGAGAATGTGAGGGTGAGGAGGACAGCATTTTCTGAAAGAAAGGATGATGGGCTGTAGGCTGTCAGGTCGTGACTGTGAAATGTAAGTGAGGTGTTGATTCACAACATGTAAATATGCTAAGTGTGAGGAATTGATCCCTTGAATATGGTGACTTTTATTTTATTTTATTTTTTTAGAAAAAGAAACTGGGTGTGGTACATAAACAATCAATCTTGAAACACTGAAAAAATAATATAAAATAAAGTAAAGTAAAGTAAAATAAAATAAAATAAAATAAAAGACAGAGTATGAGGCTCTGAGTCTTTGGAGTCCATCGTTTGTCAATCACTGTTGTCTGAATTGTTTTAGGCATGTTTGTAAAATGTTCCTGCCTTGATGGTTTCTGCCCTTCTCTGGGCCCAGACTGGTTGATGCCCCAAGTCAGAGATGCCCACAGCTTACCTCCAGCCTCCCACACAGTGCCCTCCTGACCTGAGCTTTTCAGCCAGCGTGTCTGCCCGCTTCCCCTTCTCGAACGGCACCTTCTCCCCCAGCACGGATTCGATGATGTCGGTGGACTGTTCACACTCTGAGAAACAGAGATGCCTGCCTCAGTGGAAAGCTGAACATGCGGCTGTGCTCGCTGCCTTCGCGGGAGGAGGCAGGGTCCATCCCAGGACAGATGGAACCCGACAAACAGGCTCTGCGCTGGGAGCTCCGCATCTCATTCCTCAGCCTCCTGACTACAGGACCCTTGATTACTACCTGGTTTAGAGCCAAGGAAAGAGCAGCCCCAGGACACAGATAGGAGCTACACTCTGTGATTCACTGGGATTTGGCAGAGTCAGAATTCCTATCCCCTGACACTGAACCTGATCATGGCCACTCCAGCAAGCCTAGCAGCCTCTTAAGTTAAGCCCTAAGCGGGGAACATATGTCAGGCCCCCAGGATTATGCATCAGGTGGGTCTCATGAGGTGGTATTTCTATACTGAACAAGTGTCTCCAAAGTAGAAATTGAGCCAGATACACCTGTGTGAACTAGAATGCATAAAACCAGAGCGACCTGAAAGAAACACAGCCAAATCCTAATAACGTTTGTGTTATTAGAAGCAGTAGAATTATGAACAGAATTTACATGGTACCAGGTTCTGCTGTGAGAGCTTTAAAAGAAATTACTCAGTTTTTATTCTGACTCTGAGAAGTAGGTCTCATGACAGTAGTACTTTAACAGAGGAGGAAACTGAGGCACTGGAATATAGGCAGCATGGATTTGAGTCCAGCCAGACTGACTCAGAGCCCATATGCTCGTCACCTCTCTGCTGTGTTATCTCCACCCCAAGCCCTCGGGTATTTTCTGTTTTCTTCATCTGCACAACTGATTTCCTACAGTTCTGTGATGATTATCAGGAAAGCTAGAAACAAAACTTTGCTTGTCCTTCCCTGAAAGCTCATCATCTCTTCAGTTGCCTAAAGAGCAGGTTTCAATTTTTACTTTTCTCTATATCAGTCATTTTTAAATATACCTCCCCTTGTCGTATTGAAACCAAATTGGGAGACAATGAGAAGAATTCGGGCTCAGAGTTCTCAGGATTCGTTCTTCACATGTGACTGTGGACGTGCCCCATTCTCATGATTCCTTCTGTCAATGCAGCCCCCTCCTAATGCACAGTCTGCTGAGCTCCCCATTTCAGGCTGAGTATGGGAAAGGCCCTGCCCCACACTCTGGCTTGGGTGGTTTCTGGGGCTGTGGTTTCCCCCCACTCACCCTCATTCTCATTTGGCCAAATGTCTCCTGGCCCAGACCTGGACCTGCTGGCTGTCCTGCCTCCCTGAAGGTTCTGCAGCTCAGGGAGAGACAGAGGAGGTAGCACATATTCTCTAATGTTCCCCAAAACAACCCCAGCCTTACCACTGGGTATCAAATGGCCTCCGTGGTCACGGGAAGCACAGCCTGAGCCCGGGTTCCCTGTCACCAGAGGAGTCACTGTGTGGATGGCGTCACTCATGGATACCACACTTTCCGGGAAAGCAGACCCCACCTCCATCTCCTTGAAAGCAGGGAGTGTCACCTGCTACAGTCCTCCCCCTCGCCCTGCCACCGGGCACTGTGTGTCCCTTCAGCATGTTTCCCCAGTGTAAGTAGCTCTGTGCTTTGCGAATGGGACATCAGAAAAGAACGACCTGGTGGAGTTCCTTAGTTCCAGACACTTAGGCCAATAGTGATGAAGGATCTGCTACAGTCCAGAGAGGATCCTGAGAGGACCGGTCATCTCTGTGTCTGCACCAGGAATCAATACCTGGGATGAAAACCCTAACCCCAGCCTCTCGTCACTAATCACCGGGGAGGATGCTAACACACTTGTCTTCAGTTTTACCATCCTCAGCAAACTGAGGGAAAAATACAGACTTTAGCCTTTCCCGGATGTTGGTCAGAGTGAAATTTATGATGCCATTGGAAATTGAGAAGACAGCTTCTGGAGAGTCCCTTTGTTTCTCAGAAGGAAGAGAGACAGCCATCACCTTGGTGACCAGGACCTTGGAGGACTTACTGTATTTCTGCAGTTGGTTGGCTAGGATCTAGGCAGTAGCTTCGGATACAAGGAATTTCTCCTTGAGGTCTCGGAAGTCCTGCTTGCTTTTTTCCAGCAGGGAATGAAGCTCCTGGTTGATTTCCAGGAGGCTGGTTTCTGCCCCTGCCTTGGGCAGGGGGCCAAGAGGTGCTGCCATGGTGACGTGTGGCAGAAGAGGTAGAGCTGGGGACCGAGGAGAAGAAACCCAAACACATGACGGGTTACAAACCATTGAAATCATGTAGGTGTAATGAGGACTGAGGGTTGAGGATGCAGGAATCCTGTACTTACTGTTGGATCAATTTGAACCACACCCCACCCCACTGGAGAGTTGGTAAGCACCAAAACAAGGTTCAAGATGCCAGAGCTGGGAGCTGAAGGCACTGCTCGTAGCTCAGTCTCCAAGCGGAATGACCCAGGGAGCACCCAGAATGCCAGGTAACGGCCTGCGCCTTCACAAACAGAATGGAACGTCCATGGTGTCAGTGGAACCTGGTGAGCCACTGCCTTCCAGTTGCCAAGGCCATGCTGATCCACAAGGCTGACTGGTCTCCCCTGAAGGGAACCCTTGATGGGGGCCACCCCTCAGGGGCCACTCCCAGTAGTTGTCTACACTTGTGCTGATACCACAGTTCCCATCTCTTCCTACAAAATTATTTCATCGTACTTCTCATTGTTCTTTTTTATGTGTTATCAAATCATCAAGGCAGAAATACTTCCCCCAGAAGTTTTCTTTTTTCTTTCTCTGTATTTGAGAGAGAATGGGGGACAGGTAGAGGGAGAGAGTGTGATAAGGGGCTCAATCTCACAACCCATGAGATCATGACCCAAGCGTAAACCCAAAAGTCAGATGCTCAACCACCTGAACCTCAGGCACCCCCCTACCCACAACAGGTTTTCTGAAGGGCTGTCATGAACTCATCCCACTTCACTTTAAGGTAAAACAGATCTTAAGGATTTTCCAATAAGGGAAAGTTTCTAAAGTTGTACACTCTCCTGCTATTCTTCTCTAGGTCTTCTCTAGTTTTTTTTTTTCCTCTAACCATTAGAATCACAAGAGAGACATACTACCAGTTTAGATATCTTTAGTTGCTTTGTATTTGAAGATTTTTTCAATTTATTTAGATCATCCTCCATTTACAATGTTTTCTTAGGATGTATGTAGTCAATAAAGCTTTCTTTAAAACCAAAACAAAACAATCCCCCCCCAAAAAATGAAAATCAAAAACACAATGGGAAAACTAGGGTTAGTTTATGCAATTAATTTTGAAAACTGTTTTCTGTCCCAACTCTCTCCATATTCTTCTTCATGCATCTCTGTGTTATGTAGGTTTCTTTTCCCCTCATGTGGACATATACTTTCAATTTTCTTAGCTCTTTACCTAGTATTGGAATTGCTGTGTCCTAGGTAACCCTGTGTTTTAACTTTTTGAGGAACTGCCAAACTCTTTTCCAAAGAAAAGCATTCCCACGGAAGAATTCCATTTCTCTATAACCTTCCTGACACATGTACTATCTCTTTGTTTGAAGTGATACTAGTGGGGTGAAGTGGGATCTCCCTGTGCTTTAGGTTGGTATTTTCCTAATGACAAATGATATCGAGCCTCTGTTCATGTGTTCATTGTTGCATTGGTATTATCCTTTAGATAACGTCTATTCAAACTCTTTTTCCCATTCTTATATTAGCTGTTTGTTTAGTGCATAGTTGTAAGAGGTTTCTTTAAATGTTTTCTAGATAGCAGAACTCCATCAGATATACAGTTTGCAAATATCTCTCCTGCTCTGTGGATTGGCTCTTCACTTCCTTGATCGTGTCCTTGGAAAAAAAATGCTTTTTACTTTGGTGAAATCCAGTTCATCTATTTCTTCTTGGGTTGCTGGTGCATTTTATTTATTTTTTTAAAGATTTGATTGATTGATTGATTTGACATATATATAGAGAGAAATCACAAGTAGGCAGAGAGGCAGGCAGAGGGAGGGGGGAAGCAGGCTCTCCGCTGAGCAGGGAGTCAAATGTGGGTCTTGATCCCAGGACCTGGGATCATGACCTGAGCTGAAGGCAGAGGCTTTAACCCACTGAGCTACCTAGATGCCCCTGGTGGTGCATTTTAGAAACCAGCTTCTAACCCCAAATCATGAAGATTTATAACTTTATATGTTCCTCAATACATTGGTTTTGAAGGAGAACTTTCCTCGGTTTAGTGGGTGGTGGACATTATTTAATAATGTCTTTTGACTGTTGACTGATATTTCTCTCAGTGGATATCCATGTACCTCTTTTCCCTCCTATGGAGCATGCCACGGCCTGTGACAGAAATTTTGGAAATGGTGTCTATCAATATCCTGGCTTTGGTTCAGGGAGAGGCCTGGTTCTATAGTTGAGCTGGTCTTAACTTCACCCACAATTTCACAGATTGCTCAGGGCCTTTAGAGCTGAGTAGTTGATTTTCTGAGGAACACTTGTCAGATAGTGCAGATCGTTGTAAGGCTAGGGTGGACTTTCTCAGTCCCCTCCAGATGGAGAAGACTGCAGGGGTTGGACCCAGTCAAGACTCTCATCTGTGGTCTTAATTGAGAGTAGACATGCTTCAGGGTTTTGGGAATGTTGTTCAATACAAATTGATTCTTCTCCAGTCTTTTTATTATATACATGATTTCTTTTTAGAAAAGGGGAAAGGATATTTAATTTAGAACACCTTGTCTCTTCTTTGCCAATTGTGTCTCTGTACCTTTAAAAATGTGTAGAGGAGAATTCAAGGTCAAATATATTCTTTGCAAAAAGTACAGTTCCCGTACACTATCCCAATGATCTTACTCAACACTAGAAAGTATCTTATTACTCATATGTTATCCTTTTCCTGATGAGAAAAAGAAGAAGAACAACAAAAAAACCTCAGAAAGATTACAAAGCTTCCCAAGGTCACCCAAGGTGAAGAGAGGAGGGAGCATAGAAACCATTTCTGGGGACAGCTGGGTGCTCCGACAGTTAAGCATCCTACCCTTGATCTCAGTTCATGTCCTGATCTCAGTGTCAAAAATGGGAGCTCTGTGTTGAGGCCTAACTGAAACAAAAAGAGGAAAGAAACCAATCTAGCAGATATCCCATTGTGTTTTCCTATGCTTATTAATCATTTGGATATCTTCTTTTGGGCTGGGCTTTTTAAAATACTTCTGCTCATTAACATACTAGGTTATTTCTCATTTTCTTTGTGATTTATAAGAGTTCTTGATGTATTTTGGATGAGTGTTTGTCCCATATATGTATTGAAAATAATCATTCCTCGTCTATAGAAGGCCTGGTCTTTTCATTTTTATAGAATGTCTTATGGCAGGCCCCTGGGTGGCCTGGTTGGTTAAGCGAATGCCTTCTGCTCAGGTCATGATGCTGGAGTCCCAGGATCCAGTCCCATGTCAGGCTCCCTGCTCTGCAGGGAATCTGCTTCTGCCTCTGACCCTCCCCCCTCTCTCATGCTGTCTCTCTCTCTCAAATAATAAATAAATAAAATCTTTAATGAAAAAAAAGAATGTTCAAAGAGAGATAAATGAACATTTATTTAAAAAAAGAATGTCTTATGGTAAACAGAAGTATATTTTTTATTTTTTATGAAGTGCAGTTTTTTTTATTTTCTATAAAGTACAATTTAATTGTTTTTTTAGGGTGAGTGCTATTGTGTCTTGTTTAAGACATATTTGCCTATGCCAAGATCATGAAAATTTTGCCATTTTTCTTTTATAAGTTTTCTAATTTTTGCTTTCATATCTCCAATTAATTTCAATAATTGGTGGGAAGTGTCTCTTTTTTTTTTTTTTAATTTTATTTTTATTATTTGCCCAAGGGGTACAGGTCTGTGAATCATCAGGCTCGGGAAGTGTTTCTTAGTGTTAACTATTTTATAACAAATCATCTTTTGCTCTATACCTTTTCCTGAAGAATACTGATATATATCCAGACAGATATATAAAATCAAAGAACTATATATATATATATATATATATATATATATATATATAGTGGATATATTTTTGAATCTTTCCTCTATCACTTTGATCTTTTTATTCACACCATAGTATGTTTGTTAAATTACTGGAGGTATAGAGTGAGTTTTGTAATTAAGTGGAGTGAGTCTTGCATCTGAGTGCTTCTTCAAGATTGTCTTGTCTCATGTAGGTTCACTGATTTTCATATATGTTTTATTTATTTTTTTGAAAGTTTTTTAAAGGTTCTTTTTAACATTTTATTTATTTATTTGACAAAAAGAGACAGATCACAAGTTGGCAGAGAGGCAGGCAGAGGGAGAGGGTTCCCTGAGCAGAGAGCCAAATGTAGGGCTCCATCCCAGAACCCTGAGATCATGACCTGAGCTGAAGGCAGAGGCTTAACCCAATGATCCACCCAGGCACACCTGAAAGTTTTAATGAATTTGACAGAGGGAGGGAAACTTGAGCACAAGTAGGGGGAGTGGCAGGCAGAGGGGCAGGCAGGGGGAGAAGCAGGCTTCCCATCACAGCAGGGAGCCCACTGCAGGGCTGGATCCCAGGATGCTAGGATCATGACCTGAGCTGAAAACAGACACTTAACCTGCTGAGCCACCCAGGTGTCCCTTCAGGTACATTTTGAAATTGGCTTGTCATTTTCTTCATTAATACCTACATCAATATTGATTAAAATAAGTTTGATTTGTTATCCTAACAGAATCAGTCTTCCAATCCATGAACAGCCTACCTCTTTCTCTGTTTACTTGTCTTCTTCAATTTCTCTCACAACAGTTTTTAGGGGTCTTGCGTCTGCTTCATCTTATATATTCATAAGCATTCAATAATTTTGGATGTTAATCTCTTTTGCGTTTTACTGAATTTCATTTACTCACTACTCATTGTCACTCTGGAGAGACAAAAATAGATCGTGAAGTCAACGTTATGAAGGTATGATTTAGGTACAATACACAGGATCGTTTGAAAGCATACAACTAAAATGCATTTTGATAGATGTACATACTGATGCAACTTATGCTACAGTCAAGATACAGGGCATTTCCACTGCATCACAACTGCCTTCGTGACCCTTTGTGGCCCATCACTGCCTCCGGCCTCAGACCCAGGGAACCATCGCTACTAGACGTCACTGCATTTTTAACAACTTCATATAGAAACATACATCTACTCTTTCTTGTCTGCCTTCTTCCATGCAGTGCAGCACAATGATTTTGAAATTCATCCATATTCCAGGGCACCCGGGTGTCTCAGTTGGTTAAGCATCTGACTTCAGCTCAGGTCATGAGCTCAGGGTCTTGGGGTTAAGCCCCGTGTCCCTTTCCCTGGTCCACATGGAGCCTGCTTCTCCCTCTCCCTCTGCCGCTCCCCCTGCTTGTGCTCTCTCACTCTATCAAATAAATAAACAAGATCTTCAGAAAATAAATAAGTCATCCATATTCCTACCTGCATCAATATTTCCTGACATTTTTATTGCTGGGTAGTATTTCAAGTGTTTCATGTTTTTTTGTACATTTATCTGTTACCCGACTTTTGGGTCACTTTCAGTTTTGGGGCAATTATAATTTGGACATAATAACAGAGCTACTATGAACATTCACGTTCTGATCATTCTGTAGACATATTGTGTAAGTACTTAGAAATGAAATGAGTGTCCATTTGTATTTGTTAGATCTTAAAAGTAACTGGAACTCAGCTTTTCAAAGTGGCCATACTATTTTTCATTCCCACTGCTGTATGAGATTCCCAGGTATTTTAGGTGAGATTTCAGACTTTCTGACTTTAGCCATACCAACAGGTATGCACTGTATATAATTAAAGTCTAATGTTTAATAAGTTGGAACATGTATATGCATCACCAGACCGTGGATATATCTGTCATCTCCAAAAGCTTCCTTGTGCTTCTAGCAATTGCTCCTTCACATCCCCACCTCAGGAAACCACTGACTGGCTTTCTATTACAATAGAATTATTTGCCCTTTCTAAGGTTTTATATTAAAAAATCATATTTATTATAATTTTTAGATAGTCATGCTTTATCCAGTTTAGATAAACATACATCATCTTGCCTTGATTGTTTTGCTCAGAGTAATTATCTGAGTAAAGAAAATTTTTCTTACCCATTTTGTTATGTATTTGAAAGAATTACTCTGCAACAATGAATAGTATTCCATGAGCTGGATGTGTCTCAAGTTGGTTTGGTCATTTACCTGTGGATGGATTTGAATGACACTTAAAAATAGAGTTTCTTTAAAAAAAGGAGTTCCTATCAATAGATTTTTGTGACTTTATCTTTCTTGTGAATATATCTTTCTTTTCTTTTGTGAATATATCTTTCTATCAATAGATTTTTCTGAATATATCTTTTCTTATCTTTCTATTCCTCTATTTGAGTGGAATGGTGACTGCCTATGGTAGGAATAGGTTTCATATTTTGAAGAATTTCCCAACTGTTGGGGTGCTTGGGTGACTGAGTCGGTTAAGCATCAGACATTGAAGGCGCCTGGGTGGCTCAGTGGGTTAAAGCTTCTGCTTTCGGCTCAGGTCATGATCTCAGGGTCCTGGGATCGAGGCCCGCATTGGGCTCCCTGCTTGGCGGGGAGCCTGCTTCCTCCTCTCTCTCTGCCTACCTCTCTGCCTACTTGTGATCTGATCTCTCTGTGTGTCAAATAAATAAATAAAATCTTAAAAAAAAAAAAAGCATCAGACATTGATTCTGGCTCAGGTCACGAGCTCATTGGTGGTGAGATGGAGCCCCAAGGAGGGCTCAGTGCTCAGCTGGGAGTCGGCTTGAGACTCTGTTCCTCTCCCTCTCCCTCTGCCTCTTCCCCCAATCACTTTAACTCCCTCTCTCTCAAATAAATCAATCTTTAAAAACAAAACAAAACAAAGGAAAATGAATTTCCAAGCTATTTTCTAGAGTAGTTGTACAATTTAACATTCCCTTTTGCAGATTATGAGAAGTCTAATTCCCTCACATCCTTGCCAATACCTGGGATGGAGATTTTTTGCCTTTCCCATTTGAATTGGTAGATACTGGTTTAAATTTGCATTTTCCTCACGACTAATGTTATAGATGTTGCCATCTTCTTACACGCCTTCCATATATATTCTTTGCTGAACTGTCTTTACAAAACTTTTCCCATTTTATTTTATTATTTTAATTTTTAAAGGTTTTATGTATTTATTGCAAAGAGAGGGAGGGAGAGTAGGAGCAGGGATATGGGTTTGGTGGGGTGGGCAGAGGGAGAGGAGAAGCACACTCCCTGCTCAGCAGCGAGACTGGTGGAGGGGCCCGGGCGTAGATCCCAAGAGCCTGGGATCATGACCTGAGCCAAAGGCACCTGCCTCAGCAACTGAACCACCCAGACACTTTTCTTTTACCTATTTTTAAATTGGATTGTTTGTCTTCTCGTTACTGACTTTTGAGAGTTCCTTCAATGTTCTATTAGGAGACCTTCCTCAGATGTGTAATTTATAAGTATTTTCTCCCTATGTGTGACTTGACTTTGCATTCTCTCTCCAGTGTCTTCTGAAGACCAAAAGTTTTAAATTTTGATGAAATCCAATTTATCAATTTCTTCTTTCATTAATCACAATTTTGGTACCATATCTACGAACTCAATGTCCGGGGCACTGGAGTGGCTCTGTAGGTTAAGGTTCTGCCTTCAGCTCAGGTCATGATACTAAGGTCCTGGGATCCTGCCCTACATTGGGCTCCTGGACCAGCATGGAGCCTGCTTCTCCTTCTCCCTCTGCCTCTCCCCGGCATGTGCTCTGTCTTTCACTCTGTGACATAAATAAGTGAAGTCTAAAAAAAAAAGAAAGAAAGAAAAAAGAAAAGAAAAAAGAAAAGAAACCACTGTCCAACTTAGGGTTATAAATATTTTTTTAAGGATTTATTTTTTGGGTTGTCTGGGTGGCTCAGTTGGTCATGCATCTGCCTTCGACTGAGGTCATGATCCCAGGGTCCAGGGCTTGAGCCCTCCCTACCACATCCCTGCCCCCTGTCAGGCTCCCTGTTCAGCAGGGAGTCTGCTTCTCCCTCTGTGTGCCCCATGTTATTTATTTTTAGAGAGAGTGACAGTCATAGAGTAAGTGGGCACAGGGAGAGAGGGAGGGAAATTGAATCGGACTCCCCACTGAGAGCACAGCCAGTTCTGGGCCTGACCCCCCAACTCACAAGGTCAGGATCTGAGACAATGTCATCGTTCACAGGAGCCACCAACCATGTCACCCACGTGCTCCGAAGGATTTTGGTACTATATTTTCTCCTGAAAGTTTTAACAGTTTAAGGTATCTATTTAGGCCCATGCTCTATATTAAGCTATTTTCTCTATGTTGTGAGTTATGGGTCCAGTTTTCTGTATTTCTTTGTTTTCATACGCATATTCATATGTCATGTCCATATTCATGTGTTGAAAAGATTACACTTTACCCCTTATTGAAAGATTATAATTTTTTAAATGATTTATTTATTTATTTATTTTGCGGGGGCAGAGGAAGAGAGAGAGAAAATCCCAAGCAGACCCCCTGATGAGCATGGAGCCTGATGTGGGTGCGGCTAGATCCCAGGACCCTGAGATCCTGACTCTTCAGCAACCGAGCCAGGTGCTTGGAGCACCAAAACATTACCCTTTTAACAGTGCTGTGCTTCTCACAAAATCTGTCAAAAATCTGTTTCCATGTAGGTATCAGTTTATGTTTGGATTCTATAGACTATTTCATTGACCTACTTACCTGTCATATGCCAACACCAATCTGTTTTGATTACGATAATTTCAGAATAGTTCATCAAATCACGTACAGCTAACCCTCCAACTTGGTTCTTTCTTTCACAAGTGTTTGACCATACAAGGTCATTTGTATTATTATATGAATTTTTAAATCAAATGGTCACTTTCTACCAAAGGTACAGGCTGAGATTTTGAGAGAGATTGAATTGAATATATACATCAGTTGGGGAACGTGGGTGTTTGAACAGTATGGAATCTTGTAATCCCTGAATAAGGAAATGTTCTTCATTGTCTATGGTTTCATTCATTTCTCCGTGAAATATTTTGTGACTTTCAGTCATATCTATCTCTCAGTATCTCAAGCTTTATGCTATTAGAAAGGATATCACTTTTCACATTTCAGTTAGGCATTGCAATAACATACAACACACTGGAGTTTTATATATTGATGTTGGATCTTGGTGGAAAGAAGTGCATTTCAGATTGAAGCTAGATCTGGCAGTGACCATATCTTTGGAGATTTAGGTATTTGTCACGTGAGAAGAATCTGATTCCATTCACTTGCACTTTTCTTAGTAGCCCAAGGAAAAGAAATAATCCAACCTGCAAACTGTTCTGTGGCTGGGCAGATTATGCAGAGTCTTGGGGACCAATGCATGGGAAATGTTTTCTGTGTTCATTAATACACTTTCCTTGAGAGTAAACATTCAGTTGGTAAGGTTGCCAGTTTATCTTGGGTTTAGCTGCAATACCACAGTTGCAAAAGTTGGAGGCCGATGTTATCTCTTATTATTTAATTAATCTTCAATAATCTATTGCCAGCATTACTACTGCCAGAAGCTTTGGGACAGTATGCAATGATAAATTCATCAAATACCACGAGTTTGTGCCCAAATCTGATTCACCTCATTTCTGATGTGCTTTATTACAAAATGAAACCAACAGCATGAAAACAACTCATAGTGGCCGACTGAGGGCTGTGTGTGACTGAGTCGTGTGACTCAGTTGCCTTAGGAGATAATGGCTCCTACTTCAAATCTGAAGTAGGTGTCCACTCCCATCAGTCTTTTAGCATCAGGTCCTGATTCTGCAACAGAATCTGTAGTCCTTTGTGTCAGCATCATTTCCCCCAAGGAAGAGGGAAAGGTCTTTGCTTTATGTAATGATTGGTGTGTGTAGCATATTTAGGTTACCTCTTTAGTCATTGAACTTAACATCCTATCAGGTAAAGCTTGCTCACCTGCTTCATTCAGAAGGCCGCATTACCTATGGCTCTGGTGACATGTCTCAAAGAAATCAAAGCATCCATTCAGCGTTAGGTATCTCATCTAAAGTTCACCCTTGATGGGTAAAACGTGGCTCACAAACAGCTTTAAATGTGTTTGATTTAGGTTTGTCTAATGGGTTTCTAAAGTCCAATTTCCTAAATGACTATCAGGCCAGTTTTTGTTTCCCAATTCTCTGCGTATTTGGCAGGACCTAGGAGTCAATATAAACATAGATTTATCCCAATTTGTTTATAACCAAGCAATCATTGTGTACATGACATATAATTCTATACATTCCTTCTTTTACATGTTTACTTTTGGATGTTGAGATATGATGTTACTCAACACTTCCACTGACAACCTGAATTACAGTTCTGCTCTCTGTTTAAAAAAAAATCTGCTTTACCTTGTTATTCATCAAAGTTATAATAGGATGTGTTTAAATCTATGTATTTGTGAGCATCATTATTTTTTTTTAAAGATTTTGTTTATTTATTTCACAGAGGGAGAGAGATCACAAGGAGGCAGAGAGACAGGCAGAGAGAGAGAGAGAGGGGGAAGCAGGCTCCCCGCTGAGCAGGGAGCCCGACGCGGGCCTCGATCCCAGGACCCTGAGATCATGACCTGAGCCGAAAGCAGAGGCATTAACCCACTGAGCCACCCAGGCGCCCGCATCATTATTTTTTAAGTATTTTATTTATTTTAGAGAGAAAGAGTAGTATGAGCTGGGAGAACAGAGGGGGATGGAGAGGGGGAAAAAGCTGAAGTAGACTGTGTGCTTAGCCCAGAGCACAGCTCGGGATTTGATCCCACTACCACAAGATCATGACTGAGCTGGAACCAAGATTCAGACGCTTAACTGACTGAGCCACCCAGGTGCCCCTTGGTATTTCTAAGAACAGAAAGGTCATTTTGGGTTGAAGCCAGTAGTGGATAATCTGTGAAAGAATGATTGCAGATCATGGACTAAATATTTATTGTCCATTGAATCGCAAATTGTGCTAGACAGGTTTTCCCAAGATTGTGTCATGTTACCATGAGCCAGCTCACCTGCAACTTCAAGCCCCAAACCTTCTTCTCCAAGACCTAGGGGATACTGTCACAAACTCAACCCATCCTCCTCTTGGGCCATTGGCCCAGTGATCTGTTTTATTGAATGACACTACTGGCAGAGCAACTGCCTTGTTATTTTGTGCATTAAGGGCCCCCTGTTTCTGTACGACAAGTGGATGTAAGTCCTTTGCTTTGATATTTGGCATCTAGAGCCATGATTAGGGTCAGGTTTGTTTCCTCAAAAGGCATTAGGTGCTGTTAAATGCAGGAAATTTTCTCCCACTGTACTACCCTTGACCCCACTCATGTACTATATTCCCTAAAATTTCACTTTCTGAGTGGATTCTTGACCCTTTTTATTCATGTTCCACCCAGCATTATTAAGAATATTATTAAAATCATGTTTCTTCTGATGTGGGGGTCCCCTACCATGCCCTTCCTGACCTTAGGGCAGAACTATCTGCAGTAAGAATGGACATCTCCAACCCTTACCCAAACCTCATTGTTCCCTCTGAGCCCACACTTACCTGGAAGGCATCCATCATAAGGGCAGATCCAAAGTAGAAGCTAAGGGTCTGGGGCAGGGCCTCATGCTCACATCGTCCTCCTTTTGGAATTGGAGCTTCCCAGCAGTACAAATAAATCCTGATCCATCATGTGGGGCTCTGCGGCAGGTGCTGAGGTTCACTGTGGAGTAAGTTATTGTCTTAGTCCTCACTGCTGAGCTCAGGACGCTCCCTGCGGAGTTGGATGCTACTGTATGCATTCCTCAGGTTCCCCTGATTTTTCTGAACTTGACTTGTCCTTATTCTTACCTCCGTTCACAACCACTTGCTCAACCATTTGCCTTGTCCTTATTTGGGTTATTCTTATTCCCCAAAACTGATGATTTCCTGTCTTCCATCTGCTCCCTTCATTCTCTGTTTTCGGTGTGGCCTCAGCTCAGGCTCCTGTAGGAGACACACAGAGAAGGGCCCAAGTGAGATCTCACCTGCTGTCCCCAGGGCTGCTTAACAGGCACCTCAGATCCTCGTGCACTCACAGAAACTGACCAGGAAGGGAATTTGGAGAATTTGAAAAACAATCTTATCTTACACATGAGGAAACTGAGGTGCAGAGAGATTAGGAGCCAGGGCCGGAAGTAGAATGTGGGGCAGCGGAAGCTCTGGCTGCTCAGGACTGATTACAGGTAACAGAAATGGCCATGACTCTTCCAGCACCTTCAGCTTCTCCTCTCTCATTCGGTCTGCAGTCTCAGTTCAATTGAGGAGCCACATTGTTGTAACAGCAGCGGCATTTAATAGGGAAGTTGATCCTGTACTGAAACTCTTTGTGGATAAGATTAGAGAATGCAGAATGCAGTCACAGGCATCTGGAGGACCCACTGACACTGGCCCAGAGGCCCAGCAAGACCTGGAGTCGGAGCTTTTTAAGCTTAAGGAAATATTTGGTGAAGGAGACATTAATATGTCAAAGACTTCACATGTGAAAATTCTAAGTTTGAAGTCATCAAAAAGTCCTAAAGAGACTTTAGGACTAGAGTCCACAGTCCTAAAGAGAGAAGGTGAAATTTCTTTGGTAATGTGACCTAGATTAGTTGTACAACATTGGATCAGAATAAACATATATTTCTCAACTGTCAAGTGTTATTTAATTCTGATTCCATATAAATTATGTGATGATGTTGATGTAAAAATATAAAAAAATAAAAACCACAGTAAAATCTGTTCCTCACCTTCTGATGTTGCTTCCTAGCCCTTGAAATGTGAAGCACACTGGGAATGGCATTTCCTATGAACAGTAGGTTCTTTCTATCACTCTCTTCCTGAGACCATGGGGTATGTGCTTTTTGGCTGCAAGGGATAAAAACCCCAACTTGTTTCATGGGAGGTGTGTTCCTGGTGATTTGGCTTCAGGGAATTGCCATCCGCTAAGGCTATGCTAGGGCAACAGGGAACAATTTTTCACACGTGCGTTGTGTGGCCAATTCCCCAAAAATAATGGTACTTTTTCAAGGTAAGATTGCTCACTGTACTTCTGTTTTCTCATCCCTGCTGTTTTCCTAACAATAGGAAATTGTATAAAGCAAGATAGTGAGTTATGATAGACAGGGTTTGGGATTTAAAAAGAGCTATTGGGGAGCCTGTGTGGCTCAGTGGGTTAAGTGTCTGCCCTCAGCTCAGGTCATGATCCCAAGGTCCTGGGATGGAGTCCTCATAGGCCTCCTTGCTTGGCAATGAGCCTGCTTCTCCCTCTTCCTCTGTTGCTACCCCCGGCTTATGTTCTTTCTCTGTCTCTGGGGCTGTCTCAAGGCCTAGGGAACATTATCTGAAGGTGAGGAACAGATTTTACTCTGGTTTTTATTTTTTACATCAACATCACCACATAATTTATTTGGAATCAGAATTAAAAGGACATTTGACAGTTGAGAAATGTATGTTTATTCTGATCCAGTTGTACAACTAACTTGGTCACATTACCAAAGTAATTTTACCTTCTCTCTTTAGGACTGGGGCTTTTCGATGACTTCAAACTTCGAATCTTCACATGTGAAGTCTTCGACATATTAATGTCTCCTTAACCAAACATTTCCTTAAGCTTAAAAAGCTCCCATTCTAGGTCTTGCCAGGCGTCTGAGTCAGTATCAGCGGGTCTTCCAGATGCCCGTGGCTGCATTCTGCATTCTATGATAATAAATAAATTAATTAAATTGTAGAAAATGATAATGAGTGCTGTTATAATCCTGCACTTCCCAGGAAGTCAAGACAAGATCACAAGGTAGCAGGGAAATAAGCCTTTTGGCTTTTGGAGTTGCAAATGGGCACAAGGTAAAGAATGATACATGGTTTTGGAAGATTCCTCAGCAACAAATTTGGCCATAAGGGCCACGAAATCCTTGATCCACCAGTCAGTCCGTACACAGATTATCCTGCTCTAACTTTGGCCATTAGCAACTATTTCAAGAAAGAGCAGAGAATTGCATAAGAGCCCATCCAACAAATATGGTGATGACATCAAGGGTTTATTGCCAATCAGTCCCCCCAAATCATAAATCTTAGCCAGTATCAAGTGTTACTCACATTCTCAAGAGTAAAATTGTGAGGTACGAGCAAAGCATCTGAGACCCCAACAACACTAACTGCAGGAACCTGCTTCCCACAGGAGGACATGATCTGGCCCAGACGAAGCATATATGGTATCTCGATGATGTCTGAGGTCAGCACACAAAGTGGAGCGGTTTGGGGGGATTTCCCATGGCTAGGCTTACATAGCTGATGGGACTGTTACTAGGGAATGAGGCCATATTAATCTACAGATTCTAGGTTTTGCTCCTTAAATAGTTCTATATGTACCAGATACACCCTCCCGAAAGCATGCCAGAGAGATACCCTCTGGTGTTCACCTCCATTTGGTGTTTGCCAATAGGTTCTTTACTAGATGTTTACAAGGAAAATTGACCAGGATACTTTCCTTTTCATTCTTTCTGTCCTTCTTCCTCCCTCCCTCCCTCCATCCTTCCCTCCCTCCCTTCATTCCTTCCTTCTTTCCTCTCTCTCTGTCTTTCTCTGTCCCTCGTACCCTCTGACCCTTCACTCTGTCCTTCCCTCCTTCTTTCTCTTCTTTCTTTCTTTCTTTCTTTCTTTCTTTCTTTCTTTCTTTCTTTCTTTCTTTCTCTTTCTCCCTCCCTCCCTCCCCTGTCTTCCTTTTTCTTTTTTTTCTTCCTTCCTTTATCCTTCCCTCCCTCCCTTCCTCCCTTCCTTCATTTTTCTTTTTTTCCTTTTTTCCTTCCCAGGTCAGCTCCACTAAAGTGACATGAGCTACTGCAAGGGACACTGTTTCCCTTCATGCCTCCCCCAACCCCACATCGTGTAGGTGGACCTTGTCAATTAGCAAGAATCCAATTTAATTGCCCTAGGAAAAGGTATGCAAGAAAAGAAAAGTTCCTCCCTTACCCTTCAAGGTCTTCCAGTGAAACTAAGAATGAAGTGTACTTGAGACACTGAATATGCATGAAGAACCGATATTGAAATTGAGACCTTTCAAGAAATGCAAAGTATTAAGGCAGACAGTTCTTAGGCATTTTAGATAAGGACACAATACATTTCTGAGGGCTGTTTGGGAGCTTTAATTTGGAGGGAGCTCTAAGCAGAATTTAGAAGCTCTGTTTTAATATCCCTGGTGAGAAGGATGTCTTTTGACTTCTTAGTAAATGAGGTGCCTTTTTCCTATGGGAGATTGCTTTCCTACTCTCAGGAAGACAGAGGAGGGATTCAGTGTCCTTGCAACAGTTGCTTTTCAAATAGCTTCAATTCAAAATAATTCATATGCCAGTGTGGTCTATTTTGGGCAATCTGACCGTGGTGTTTATGGGTACCGTGGCTTATTTCCCCATTGCTCATTACTCAGTGCCTAATTCAGAGAGAAAGCTAAACATATTATTCTTAGAAATACCAAGGGGCACCCAGGTGGCTCAGTCAGTTAGGCATCTAACTCTTGATTTTGGCCAAGGGCATGTGCTCAGGATCCTGGGAATGAGCCTCAGTTCTGTCTTCATGCTCAGTGTAGAGTCTGCTTGGGATTCTTTCTCCCTCTCCTTCTACCTGTCATCACAGGTATAAACAAACAAACAAACAAATAAATAAATACGATTATTTCTCTCTCTGCCTCTGTCCATCACCTCTCTTATAAACAAACAAACAAATAAAATCCTTACCAAAATAAATAAAAAATAAATACCATGATCTCACCTGAAATGAATATAGCACTGTAGGTTAAGTATACCAGAATTGTTTTTTAATAATTTTAAGGGGGAACCTGGTTGGCTCATTTGATTAAGTTTTAGTCTTTGGCTCAGGTCAGGATGCCAGGGTTGTGGGATAAGCCCCATGGTCAGCTCCCTGCTCATTAGTGAGTCTGCTTCTCCCCCTCCTTCTCCCCCTCCCCCCACCCCTCCTGCTCTCTCAAGAGCTCTCTCTCAAATAAATAAATAAAATAATTTGTAAAAACCAGTGCAATATTCCTCTCTGGAGTCAACCCAATTCTAGGCATTCTTTTATTTTGCTGCTCCCTAATCCCCCTCATGTCTCCTTATTACCTGTCTGACCTCCATCCTTCCCCAAGGATGGAGACAGCTTAGATGCACTGCTTAACCTGGAGGTGGGGCCATGGGAAGTGCACATGTGGCTATAATGGGCTACCTTCAGAGTCAGCCCCGGAACAGAGCTACAGGCGGCTAGAAACAAGCCCAAAGTACCATTAGGAATAAGCACTGTGATATTCAGGGGTATAGATTTTAGGTGTGGTATTGACGTCAACTTCCTTGTACAAAGATGTTTAGACTCAAGCGTGAGACCATGGGATTAGAAAAATGAAAGAAAACTTTGTCCAGTGGGAAGAGACTTAAGTTACCAAAGCTACTCTCAGTTGTAGAATTGCTTCGTCCCTTAGCCCCTCATTGGCACTACAGAACCTAGCAAATGTTCAACAGAGTCTCTACTTGCTTTCGGATTGAATCTGAGGACTCACTAATTAGAACTATTAACCCAAATTTCCATTTTTCTCCAACCATGTGTTGAACACCAGGGATTTCGATTGCCCCTTCCCATGTCCAGTGAGACTGCAGTGAGGGCAGGTAGTAACATGGTGCATCCAGGGGACATTCTGTTTCTTGGTCTACTTCCGTACATTGTGTGCCATCTTCTGTCTACCAGGGGCGTCTGAGCACACATGGGAAACCCAACAACGATTAAAAGTGTAGGGTCTCTGGGTTTAGCCTGGGAATGTCAAGCAACATTTAGGATTCTCCAGGGCTCAGAATGGCTCTTGATCTACAAGGATCAAGGTAGCTGCCCCATCCTTTCCTTATGGGGAGTAATTCCAGTTTCCTGATGCGTGCACCTGTTTATTTTTTACTTACAGTTCTTTTTTTAATTTCAGCTAGTCTCCATCACCAAGGTGGTGCTCTATCTCTTGACCCTGAGATGAAGAGTTGCACACTCTACCTGCTGAGCCAGCCATGTGCCTTTCCAGGCACTTTTGATGTCAGGCACATACCATGATTTTCAGGTTGGCAAAAATACTTCTAACTCTGGGAATTGCCTTCAATCTCCTCTACTCCCTCTGGGCATATTTCCTGAGATCCTGCTGTGTACAAGTCTTGTTTCCCACCCATTGATTGAAGACCCCATAGGAACCCAACCCAGATCCCTGGGATCCCTTTTCTCCTTTCTGTGTAGTCCTCTCCTGCTCTCAGTGTGTTCGTGCTTCTAAAGACTCCACTGACTAGGACTTCCCTGGGCTCCTAGAGCTACTTAGTACCCAGTCCCAGAGAACGAGGAGTACATGCAGGATAGGACCACTGGCCCCATGGATCTCCCCTCCCCGACGTCACTCAGCCCCTCACTAATAGATGTAGGAGGGTGAATTCCCCGTTCCTGGCCTGGGGGAGACTAACTGGGAAACACAAGTTACCTCCAGGTTCCCCTGCACCTGTCAGGACAAAGCTCCCCCACGGTTGTTCCTGAAAAATCACACCTAACACAGCCCTGAAGTCAAAGTGGTCCCAGACCTAAGTATGAGAGCCATAACAACCATTCAAGAGGAATACATAGGAGAAAATGGTCAGGAATTAGCATTAAGTGAAGAGTTCTCAGTCACAACTGCAAGAGCGCAATGTGTAAGAGCAAGTGATGATGAGGAACTTTTTTGCATCAAATTTTGCCACTGAGAAAAGGAACAGAGAAGCCACTGATAAGGAGAAAATATTTGTGGATTAAATAAGTACCCAATGAGGACTCACCTTCACAAGACATAAGAGGACTCTGAACTCACTTACTGGGCAGAAGTAACACACTTTTAATCAAAAGCCAGTATAAGACTTGTATACACATGTAGGTAATGAATGGTATTAGTCCACAGGGCAAAGCAAGTAAAACCAGGTACCATTCTACACCAACAAGAAAGATTTTTTTAAAAGAGAATACCTAGGTTGCTGAGAATGTGGAGAAAGTGGACCCTCCTAATATTGCTATGGGGAAAGAAAATAAAACAGCCACTTTGGAAGCCACTTAGAGAGTTCTTAAGAGTTCAACACAAGCTTCCCATAAGACCCAGCAATTCCAAACCAGAAATCTACCTGAGAGCAATAAGAACNGGGGGAACGAAAATAAAACAGCCACTTTGGAAGCCACTTAGAGAGTGAAAAGCATGCTAAGTGAAAGAAGCCAGTCACCAAGAAGTACACACTCTCTCAACTGATTTCTGTAAAATGTTCAGAAAGGAGCCAAGTTTAGAGACAGAAAGCAGATCAGTGTGGCTTGGGGCTGGAGGAGGGAGCAGAGTTTGTCTGCAAAGGGGCTGGAGGGGGTGTGAGGAGCTGAAGGAAGCCTCTAAAACAAACTAGGGAACTAGCTGGACAACTCTCTCAGTGTAGGATACTTTATCAATGGGTGAAATTCTTGTATGTGATGTTCACCTAAAAAAAAAGAAAAGAAAGAAAGAAAGAAGGCAACAGTTCCACATCAGTGAGTTCTGGGGTCCCAGGCAAACTTGGCGAGCTGCCACATTCTGGATTCTCAGCAGGTGGTGACTTAGAACCTGGATTCTGACCTCACAGCTGGAGTCAGGGATTCAGTGCCTGTGACTTCAGGCTCCATCCTGGGCAGTTCCCCTGGACTCCACAAGGCAGCAGAGGACTTAAAGAAGGAGACCTCCAGGAGGCGCAAGGAGACCAGGGGGCAGCATGCAAAGACAGGGGGAACCAGCTGGCTGCAGATACAGGGAAGAAATGAGGGCTGCATGACACAGGAAAGCAGCTGGCAAGATCTAAACGGATCTTTTTGTGTTTTCTTTTCTTTTCTTTCTTTTTCTATTTAAGATTTCTTTATTTGGCAGAGAAAGAGAGAGAACAAGCAGGGGGAGCACCAGAGGGTGAGGGAGAAGAAGACTCCCCACTGAGCAGGGAGCTTGATGTGGGCTCCATTCCACGACCCTGGGATCATGACCTGAGGTGAGGGCAGATGCTTAACCCACTGAGCCACACAGGTTCCCCAACAGCTTTTATTAAATCCCCAACCCTATCATAACTCACTATCTTGCTTTATACAATTTCTTTTTGTTAGGAAAACAGCAGGGATGAGAAAAGAGGAAGTACAGTGAGCAAACTTACCTAGAAATACTACCTTCATTTTGGGGAAATCTGCCACACCAACCACGTGTGAAAAATTGTTCCCTTCCCCCAGCATAGAATTAGCTGATAGCAATTTCCTGCAGCCAAATCTCTAGGAAGCCACCTCCAATGAAACAAGTTGGGGTTTTTATTCCTTGCAACCAGAAAGCACACACCCCATGGTCTCAGGAAGAGGGTGCCAGACAGAACCTATTGCAGATAGGAAATGCTCTTCCCAGTGTCCTTCATGGTACAAGGGTTAGGGAGCATCACCCAAAGGTGAGGAACAGATCTTTACTATGGTGTTTGATTTTCATTTTT